>JAFEMH010001549.1:0-456068 GCA_022495995.1 Adenophora triphylla var. japonica
CCATCAAAAATTTGGTTCAAACAGAGGTCATTTTCATGGTGAAAAGCACCATTTACGAAATTTCCCGATTCCCCAAAGGGGGGTAATACACGCATTTTTGGGCTCCCGGGAACTAGTAGCCAAATACCATCCATTTTCAACCAATCCAATAGAAAATTTGAAAGGATCATCCCTCCAAAAATTTGGCTCAAACGGAGGTCGTTTTCATGGTGAAAATCACCATTTACGAAATTTCCCGATTCCCTAAAGGGGGAAGCACACGCATTTTTGAGCTCCCTCGAACTAGTATCCAAATACCCTCCTTTTTCAACCAATCTTATAGAATTTTTGAAAGGATCCGCCCACCAAAAATTTGGCTCAAACGGAGGTCGTTTTCATGGTGAAAAACACCATTTACAAAATTTCCCGATTTCCCAAAGGGGATAATAGCACACGCATTTTTGGGCACCCATTAACTAGTAGCCAAATACCCTTCTTTTTTCAACCAATCTTATAGAACATTTGAAAGGATTCGCCCATCAAAAATTTGGCTCAAACGGAGGTCATTTTCATGGTGAAAAGCACCATTTACGAAATTTTCCGATTCCCCAAAGGGGGTAGTACACGCATTTTTGGGCTCCCTTGAAATAGTAGCCAAATATCCTCATTTTTTAAACCAATCTTATAGAACATTTGAAAGGATCCGCCCACCAAAAATTTGGCTCAAACGGAGTTCGATTTCATGGTGAAAAGCACCATTTACGAAATTTCCCGATTCCCCAAAGGGAGTAGTAGACGCATTTTTGGGCTCCCGGGAACTAGTAGCCAAATACCATCCATTTTCAACCAATCCAATAGAAGATTTGAAAGGATCATTTCACCAAAAATTTGGCTCAAACGGAGGTCGTTTTCATGGTGAAAATCACCATTTACAAAATTTCCCGATTCCCCAAAGGGGGTAGCACAATCATTTTTGGGCTCCCTCAAACTAGTAGCCAAATACCCTCCTTTTTTCAACCAATCTTATAGAACATTTGAAAGGATCCGCCCACCAAAAATTTGGCTCAAACGGAGGTCGTTTTCATGGTGAAAAGCACCATTTACGAAATTTCCCGATTCCCCAAAGGGGGTAGTAAACGCATTTTTGGGCTCCCGGGAACTAGTAGCCAAATACCATCCATTTTTCAACCAATCCAATAGAAAATTTGAAAGGATCATCCCTCCAAAAATTTGGCTCAAACGGAGGTCGTTTTCATGGTGAAAATCACCATTTACGAAATTTCCCAATTCCCTAAAGGGGGTAGCACACGCATTTTTGAGCTCCCTCGAACTAGTATCCAAATACCCTCCTTTTTCAACCAATCTTATAGAACATTTGAAAGGATCCGCCCACCAAAAATTTGGCTCAAACGGAGGTCGTTTTCATGGTGAAAAACACCATTTACAAAATTTCCCGATTTCCCAAAGGGGATAGCACACGTATTTTTGGGCACCCATTAACTAGTAGCGAAATACCCTTATTTTTTCAACCAATCTTATAGAACATTTGAAAGGATCCGCCCATCAAAAATTTGGCTCAAACGGAGGTCATTTTCATGGTGAAAAGCACCATTTACGAAATTTTTCGATTCCCCAAATGGGGTAGTACACGCATTTTTGGGCTCCCTTGAAATAGTAGCCAAATATCCTCATTTTTTAAACCAATCTTATAGAACATTTGAAAGGATCCGCCCACCAAAAATTTGGCTCAAACGGAGGTAGATTTCATGGTGAAGAGCAACATTTACGAAATTTCCCGATTCCCCAAAGGGGGTAGTACACGCATTTTTTGGCTCCCGGAAACTAGTAGCCAAATAACATCCATTTTTCAACCAATCCAATAGAAAATTTGAAAGGATCATCCCACCAAAAATTTGGCTCAAACGGAGGTCGTTTTCATGGGGATAATCACCATTTACGAAATTTCCCGATTCCCCAAATGGAGGTCATTTTCATGGTGAAAAGCACCATTTACGAAATTAAATACCATCCATTTTTCTACCAATCCAATAGAACATTTGAAAGTATCATCCCACCAAAAATTTGGCTCAAACGGAGGTCGTTTTCATGGTGAAAATCACCATTTACGAAATTTCCCGATTCCCCAAAGGGGGTAGCACACGCATTTTTGGGCTCCCTCGAACTAGTAGCAAAATACCCTCCTTTTTTCAACGAATCTTATAGAACATTTGAAAGGATCTGCCTACCAAAAATTTGGCTCAAACGGAGGCCGTTTTCATGGTGAAAAGCACCATTTACGAAATTTCCCGATTCCCCAAAGGGGGGTAATACACGCATTTTTGGGCTCCCGGGAACTAGTAGCCAAATACCATCCATTTTCAACCAATCCAATAGAAAATTTGAAAGGATCATCCCTCCAAAAATTTGGCTCAAACGGAGGCCGTTTTCGTGGTGAAAATCACCATTTACGAAATTTCCCGATTCCCTAAAGGGGGTAGCACACGCATTTTTGAGCTCCCTCGAACTAGTATCCAAATACCCTCCTTTTTCAACCAATCTTATAGAACATTTGAAAGGATCCGCCCACCAAAAATTTGGCTCAAACGGAGGTCGTTTTCATGGTGAAAAACACCATTTACAAATACCCTCCTTTTTCAACCAATCTTATAGAACATTTGAAAGGATCCGCCCATCAAAAATTTGGCTCAAACGGAGGTCATTTTCATGGTGAAAAGCACCATTTACGAAATTTTCCGATTCCCCAAAGGGGGTAGTACACGCATTTTTGGGCTCCCTTGAAATATTAGCCAAATATCCTCATTTTTTAAACCAATCTTATAGAACATTTGAAAGGATCCACCCACCAAAAATTTGGCTCAAACGGAGGTCGATTTCATGGTGAAAAGCACCATTTACGAAATTTCCCGATTCCCCAAAGGGAGTAGTACACGCATTTTTGGGCTCCCGGGAACTAGTAGCCAAATACCATCCATTTTCAACCAATCCAATAGAAGATTTGAAAGGATCATCCCACCAAAAAATTGGCTCTAACGGAGGTCGTTTTCATGGTGAAAATCACCATTTACAAAATTTCCCGATTCCCCAAAGGGGGTAGCACAATCAATTTTGGGCTCCCTCGAACTAGTAGCCAAATACCCTCCTTTTTTCAACCAATCTTATAAAAAATTTGAAAGGATCCTCCCACCAAAAATTTGGCTCAAACGGAGGTCGTTTTCATGGTGAAAAGCACCATTTACGAAATTTCCCGATTCCCCAAAAGGGGTAGTACACGCATTTTTGGGCTCCCGGGAACTAGTAGCCAAATACCATCCATTTTTCAACCAATCCAATAGAAAATTTGAAAGGATCATCCCTCCAAAAATTTGGCTCAAACGGAGGTCGTTTTCATGGTGAAAATCACCATTTACGAAATTTCCCGATTCCCCAAAGGGGGTAGCACACGCATTTTTGGGCTCCCTCGAACTAGTAGCAAAATACCCTCCTTTTTTCAACGAATCTTATAGAACATTTGAAAGGATCCGCCTACCAAAAATTTGGCTCAAACGGAGGCCGTTTTCATGGTGAAAAGCACCATTTACGAAATTTCCCGATTCTCCAAGGGGGGGTAATACACGCATTTTTGGGCTCCCGGGAACTAGTAGCCAAATACCATCCATTTTCAACCAATCCAATAGAAAATTTGAAAGGATCATCCCTCCAAAAATTTGGCTCAAACGGAGGCCGTTTTCATGGTGAAAATCACCATTTACGAAATTTCCCGATTCCCTAAAGGGGGTAGCACACGCATTTTTGAGCTCCCTCGAACTAGTATCCAAATACCCTCCTTTTTCAACCAATCTTATAGAACATTTGAAAGGATCCGCCCACCAAAAATTTGGCTCAAACGGAGGTCGTTTTCATGGTGAAAAACATCATTTACAAAATTTCCCGATTTCCCAAAGGGGATAGCACACGCATTTTTGGGCACCCATTAACTAGTAGCCAAATACCCTTCTTTTTTCAACCAATCTTATAGAACATTTGAAAGGATCCGCCCATCAAAAATTTGGTTCAAACAGAGGTCATTTTCATGGTGAAAAGCACCATTTACGAAATTTTCCGATTCCCCAAAGGGGGTAGTACACGCATTTTTGGGCTCCCTTGAAATAGTAGCCAAATATTCTCATTTTTTAAACCAATCTGATAGAACATTTTAAAGGATCCTCCCACCAAAAATTTGGCTCAAACGGAGGTCGATTTCATGGTGAAAAGCACCATTTACGAAATTTCCCGATTCCCCAAAGGGGGTAGTACAGGCATTTTTTGGCTACCGGAAACTATTAGTCAAATAACATCAATTTTTCAACCAATCCAATAGAAAATTTGAAAGGATCATCCCACCAAAAATTTGGCTCAAACGGAGGTCGTTTTCATGGGGATAATCACCATTTACGAAATTTCCCGATTCCCCAAAGAAGGTAGCACACGCATTTTTGGGCTCCCTCGAACTAGTAGCCAAATACCCAACTTTTTTCAACCAATCTTATAGAACATTTGAAAGAATCCGCCCACCAAAAATTTGGCTCAAATGGAGGTCATTTTCATGGTGAAAAGCACCATTTACGAAATTAAATACCATCCATTTTTTAACCAATGCAATAGAACATTTGAAAGGATCATCCCGCCAAAAATTTGGCTCAAACGGAGGTCGTTTTCATGGTGAAAATCACCATTTACGAAATTTCCCGATTCCCCAAAGGGGGTAGCACACGCATTTTTGGGCTCCCTCGAACTAGTAGCCAAATACCCTCCTTTTTTCAACGAATCTTATAGAACATTTGAAAGGATCCGCCCACCAAAAATTTGTCTCAAACGGAGGTCGTTTTCATGGTAAAAATCACCATTTACAAAATTTCCCGATTCCCCAAAGGGGGTAGCACACGCATTTTTGGGCTCCCTTGAACTAGTAGCCAAATACCCTCCTTTTTTAACCAATCTGATAGAACATTTGAAAGGATCCGCCCACTAAAAATTTGGCTCAAACAGAGGTCTTTTTCATGGTGAAAAGCACCATTTACGAAATTTCTCGATTCCCCAAAGGTGTACACGCATTTTTGGGCTCCCGGGAACTAGTATCCAAATACCGTCCATTTTTCAACCAATCCAATAGAAAATTTGAAAGTATCATCCCTCCAAAAATTTGGCTCAAACGGAGGTCGTTTTTATGGTGAAAATCACCATTTATGAAATTTCCCAATTCCCCAAAGGGGGTAGCACACGCATTTTTGAGCTCCCTCGAACTATTAGCCAAATCCCATCCTTTTTCAACCAATCTTATATAACATTTGAAAGGATCCGCCCACCAAAAATTTGGCTCAAACGGAGGTCGTTTTCATGTTGAAAAGCACCATTTACAAAATTTCCTGATTTCCCAATGGGGATAGCACACGCATTTTTGAGCTCCCTCGAACTAGTATCCAAATACCCTCCTTTTTCAACCAATCTTATAGAACATTTGAAAGGATCCGCCTACCAAAAATTTGGCTCAAACGGAGTTCGTTTTCATGGTGAAAAACACCATTTACGAAATTTCCCTATTTCCCAAAGGGGGTAGCACACGCATTTTTGGGCTCCCTCGAACTAGTAGTCAAATACCCTCCTTTTTTCCACCAATCTTATAGATCATTTGAAAGGATCTGCCCACTAAAAATTTGGCTCAAACGGAGGTCGTTTTTCTGGTGAAAATCACCATTTACGAAATTTCCCGATTCCCCAAAAGGGGTAGTACATGCATTTTTGGGCTCCCGGGAACTAGTAGCCAAATACCATCCATTTTTCAACCAATCCAATAGAACATTTGAAAGGATCATCCCACCAAAAATTTGGCTCAAGCGGAGGTCGTTTTCATGGTGAAAATCACCATTTACGAAATTTTCCGATTCCCCAAAGGGGGTAGCACACGCATTTTTAGGCTCACTCGAACTAGTAGCCAAATACCCTCCTTTTTTCAACCAATCTTATAAAACATTTGAAAGGATCCTCCCACAAAAAATTTGGCTCAAACGAAGGTCGTTTTCATGTTGAAAATCACCATTTACGAAATTTCCCGATTACCCAAAGGGGTAGCACACGCATTTTTGGGCTCCCGGGAACTAGAAGCCAAATACCCTCCTTTTTTCAACCAATCCAATAGAACATTTGAAAGGATCCGCCCACCAAAAATTTGGCTCAATCGGAGGTCGTTTTTATGGTGAAAATCACCATTTACGAAATTTTCCGATTCCCTAAAGGGGATAGTACACGCATTTTTGGGCTCCCGGGAACTAGTAGCCAAATACCATCCATTTTTCAACCAATACAATATAACATTTGAAAGGATCATCCCACCAAAAATTTGGCTTAAACGGAGATCGTTTTCATGGTAAAAAGCACCATTTACGAAATTTCCCGTTTCCCCAAAGGGGGTACTACACACATTTTTGGGCTCCCGGGAACTAGTAGCCAAATACCATCCATTTTTTTAACCAATCCAATAGAACATTTGAAAGTATCATCCCACCAAAAATTTGGCTCAAACGGATGTCGTTTTCATGGTGAAAATCACCATTTACGAAATTTCCCGATTCCCCAAAGGGGATAGCACACGCATTTTTGGGTACCCACGAACTAGTAGCCAAATACCCTCCTGTTTTCAACCAATCTTATAGAACATTTGAAAGGATCCTCCCATCAAAAATTTGGCTCAAACGGAGGTCGTTTTCATGGTGAAAAGCACCATTTACGAAATTCTCCGATTCCCCAAAGGGGGTAGTACACGCATTTTTGGGCTCCCTCGAAATAGTAGTCAAATATCCTCATTTTTTTAAACCAATCTTATAGAACATTTGAAAGTATCCGCCCACCAAAAATTTGGCTCAAACGGAGGTCGTTTTCATGGTGAAAAGCACCATTTACGAAATTTCCCGATTCCCCAAAGGGGGTATATAGTACACGCATTTTTTGGCTCCCGGAAACTAGTAGCCAAATAACATCCATTTTTCAACCAATCCAATATAAAATTTGAAAGGATCATCCCACCAAAAATTTTGCTCAAACGGAGGTCGTTTTCATGGTGATAATCACCATTTACGAAATTTCCCGATTCCCCAAAGTGGGTAGCACACGCATTTTTGGGCTCCCTCGAACTAGTAGCCAAATACCCTCCTTTTTTCCTCTTATATTATAGAACATTTGAAAGGATCCGCCCACCAAAAAATTGGCTCAAACGGAGGTCATTTTCATGGTGAAAAGCACCATTTACGAAATTTCCCGATTCCCCAAAGGGGGTAGTACATGCATTTTTGAGCTCCCGGGAAATAGTAGCCAAATACCATCCATTTTTCAATCAATCAAATTGAACATTTTAAAGGATCATCCCACCAAAAATTTGGCTCAAACGGAGGTCGTTTTCATGGTGAAAATCACCAATTACGAAATTTCCCGATTCCCCAAAGGGGGTAGCACACGCATTTTTAGGCTCACTCGAACTAGTAGCCAAATACCATCCTTTTTTTCAACAAATCTTATAGAACATTTGAAAGGATCCGCCCACCAAAAATATGGCTCAAACGGAGGTCGTTTTCATGGTGAAAAGCACCATTTATGAGATTTTCCGATTCCCTAAAGGGGGTAGTACACGCATTTTTGGGCTCCCGGGAACTAGTAGCCAAATACCATCCATTTTTCAACCAATCCAATAGAACATTTGGAAGGATCATCCCACCAAAAATTTGGCTCAAACGGAGGTCGTTTTCATGGTGAAAATCACTATTTACGAAATTTCCCGATTACCCAAAGGGGGTAGCACACGCATTTTTGGGCTCCCAGGAACTAGAAGCCAAATACCCTCCTTTTTTCAACCAATACAATAGAACATTTGAAAGGATCATCCCACAAAAAATTTGGCTCAAACGGAGGTCGTTTTCATGGTAAAAATCACCATTTACGAAATTTCCCGATTCCCCAAAGGGGGTAGCACACGCATTTTTGGGCTCCCTCGAACTAGTAGCCAAAAACCCTACTTTTTCCAACCAATCTTATAGAACATTTGAAAGGATCCGCCCACCAAAAATTTGGCTCAAACGGAGGTCGTTTTCATGGTGAAAAGCACCATTTACGAAATTTCTCGATTCCGCAAAGGGGGGTAGTACACGCATTTTTGGGTTCCCGGAAACTAGTAGACAAATACCATACATTTTTCAACCAATCCAATAGAACATTTGAAAGGATCATCCCACCAAAAATTTGGCTCAAACGGAGGTTGTTTTCATGGTGAAAATCACCATTTATGAAATTTCCCGATTCCCCAAAGGGGGTAGCACACGCATTTTTGAGCTCCCTCGAACTTGTAGCCAAATACCCTCCTTTTTCAACCATTCTTTTAGAACATTTGAAAGGATCCGCCCACCAAAATTTTGGCTCAAACGGAGGTCGTTTTCATGGTGAAAAGCACCATTTACAAAATTTCCCGATTCCCCAAAGGGGGTAGTACACGCATTTTTGAGCTCCCAGGAACTAGTAGCCAAATACCATCCATTTTTCAAATAATCCAATAGAAAATTTTAAAGGATCATCCCACCAAAATTTGGCTCAAATGGAGGTCATTTTCATGGTGAAAATCACCATTTACGAAATTTCCCGATTCCCCAAAGGTGGTAGCACACGCATTTTTGGGCTCCCTCGAACTAGTAGTCAAATACCCTCCTTTTTTCAACCTATCTTATAGAACATTTGAAAGGATCCGCCGACCAAAATTTGGCTCAAACGGAGGTCGTTTTCATGGTGAAAAAGCACCATTTACGAAATTTTCCGATTCCCCAAAGGGGGTAGTACCCGAATTTTTGGGCTCCCGGGAAATTGTAGCCAAATACCATCCATTTTCAACCAATCCAATGGAACATTTGAAAGGATCATCCCACCAAAAATTTGGCTCAAACGGAGGTCATTTTCACGGTGAAAATAACCATTTACGAAATTTTCCGATTCCCCTAAGGGGGTAGCACACGCATTTTTGGGGTCCCGGTAACTACGAGCCAAATACCCTCCTTTTTTAAACCAATCCAATAGAACATTTGAAAGGATCCGCCCACCAAAAATTTGGCTCAATCGGAGGTCGTTTTCATGGTGAAAATAACCATTTACGAAATTTCCTGATTCCCCAAAAGGGGTAGCACACGCATTTTTGGGGTCCCGGTAACTACTATCCAAATACCCTCCTTTTTTCAACCAATCCAATAGAACATTTGAAAGGATCCGCCCACCAAAAATTTGGCTCAATCGGAGGTCGTTTTCATGGTGAAAATCACCATTTACGAAATTTCCCGATTCCCCAAAGGGGGTAGCACACGCATTTTTGGGCTCCCGGGAACTAGTAGCCAAATACCCTCCTTTTTTCAACCAATCCAATAGAAAATTTGAAAAGATCCGCCCACCAAAAATTTGGCTCAAACGAAAGTCGTTTTCATGGTGAAAAGCACCATTTACAAAAATTTCCCGATTCCCCAAAGGGGGTAGTACACGCATTTTTGGGCTCCGGGGAACTAGTAGCCAAATACCCTCCATTTTTCAACCTATCTAATAGAACATTTGAAAGGATCATCCCACCTAAAATTTGGCTCAAACGGAGGTCGTTTTCATGGTGAAAAGCACCATTTACGAAATTTCCCGATTCCCCAAAGGGGGTAGTACACGCATTTTTGGGCTCCCGGGAACTAGTAGCCAAATACCAACCATTTTTTGACCAATCCAATAGAACATTTGAAAGGATCATCCCACCAAAAATTTGGCTCAAACGGAGGTCGTTTTCATGGTAAAAATCACCATTTACGAAATTTCCCGATTCCCCAAAGGGGGTAGCACACGCATTTTTGAGCTCCCTCGAACTAGTAGCCAAATACCCTCCTTTTTCAACCAATCTTATAGAACATTTGAAAGGATCCGCCCACCAAAAATTTGGCTCAAACGGAGGTAGTTTTCATGGAGAAAAGCACCATTTAACAAATTTCACGATTCCCCAAAGGGTGTAGTACACGCATTTTTGGGCTCCCGGGAACTAGTAGCCAAATACCATCCGTTTTTCAAACAATCCAATAGAAAAGTTTAAAGGATCATCCCACCAAAATTTGGCTCAAATGGAGGTCGTTTTCATGGTAAAAATCACCATTTACGAAATTTCTCGATTCCCCAAAGGTGGTAGCACACGCATTTTTGGGCTCCCTCGAACTAGTAGCCAAATACCCTCCTTTTTTCAACCTATCTTATAAAAAATTTGAAAGGATCCGACGACCAAAATTTGGCTGAAACGGAGGTCGTTTTCATGGTGAAAAAGCACCATTTACGAAATTTTCCGATTCCCCAAAGGGTACCCGAATTTTTGAGCTCCCAGGAACTAGTAGCCAAATACCATCCATTTTTCAACAAATCCAATGGAACATTTGAAAGTATCATTCCACCAAAAATTTGGCTCAAACGGAGGTCGTTTTCATGGTGAAAATAACCATTTACGAAATTTCCCGATTCCCCAAAGGGGGTAGCAAACGCATTTTTGGGGTCCCGGTAACTATTAGCCAAATACCCTCCTTTTTGCAACCAATCCAATAGAACATTTGAAAGGATCCGCCCACCAAAAATTTGGCTCAAACGGAGGTCGTTTTCATGGTAAAAATCACCATTTACGAAATTTCCCGATTCCCCAAAGGGGGTAGCACACGCATTTTTGAGCTCCCTCGAACTATTAGCCAAAAACCCTACTTTTTTCAACCAATCTTATAGAACATTTGAAAGGATCCGCCCACCAAAAATTTGGCTCAAACGGAGGTCGTTTTCATGGTGAAAAGCACCATTTACGAAATTTCTCGATTCCGCAAAGGGGGGTAGGGTAGTACACGCATTTTTGGGCTCCCGGAAACTAGTAGACAAATACCATCCATTTTTCAACCAATCCAATAGAACATTTGAAAGGATCATCCCACCAAAAATTTGACTCAAACGGAGGTTGTTTTCATAGTGAAAATCACCAATTACGAAATTTCCCGATTCCCCAATGGGGGTAGCACACGCATTTTTTAGCTCCCTCGAACTAGTAGCCAAATACACTCCTTTTTCAACCAATCTTATATAACATTTGAAAGGATCCGCCCACCAAAAATTTGGCTCAAACGGAGGTCGTTTTCATGGTGAAAAGCACCATTTACAAAATTTCTCGATTCCCCAAAGGGGGTAGTACACGCATTTCTGAGCTCCCGGGAACTAGTAGCCAAATACCATCCATTTTTAAAACAATCCAATAGAACATTTTAAAGGATCGTCCCACCAAAATTTGGCTCAAATGGAGGTCGTTTTCATGGTGAAAATCACCATTTACGAAATTTCTCGATTCCCCAAAGGTGTTAGCACACGCATTTTTGGGGGTAGTACCCGAATTTTTGGGCTCCCGGGAACTAGTAGCCAAATACCATCCATTTTTTAACCAATCCAATGGAACATTTGAAAGGATCATCCCACCCAAAATTTGGCTCAAACGGAGGTCGTTTTCATGGTGAAAATAACCATTTACGAAATTTCCCGATTCCCCAAAGGGGGTAGCACACGCATTTTTGGGGTCCCGGTAACTACTAGCCGAATACCCTCCTTTTTTTCAACCAATCCAATAGAACATTTGAAAGGATCCGCCCACCAAAAATTTGGCTCAATCGGAGGTCGTTTTCATGTTGAAAATAACCATTTACGAAATTTCCTGATTCCCCAAAGGGGGTAGCACACGCATTTTTGGGGTCCCGGTAACTACTAGCCAAATACCCTCCTTTTTTCAAGAAATCCAATAGAACATTTAAAAGGATCCTCCCACCAAAAATTTGGCTCAATCGGAGGTCGTTTTCATGGTGAAAATCACCATTTACGAAATTTCCTGATTCCCCAAAGGGGGTAGCACACGCATTTTTGGGCTCCCGGGAACTAGTAGCCAAATACCCTCCTTTTTTCAACCAATCCAATATAAAATTTGTAAGGATCCGCCCACCAAAAATTTGGCTCAAACGAAAGTCGTTTTCATGGTGAAAAGCACCATTTACGAAATTTCCCGATTCCCCAAAGGTGGTAGTACACGCATTTTTGGGCTCCCGGGAACTAGTAGCAAAATACCATCCATTTTTCAACAAATCCAATTGAAAATTTGAAAGGATCATCCCTCCAAAAATTTGGCTCAAACAGAGGTAGTTTTCATGGTGAAAATCACCATTTACGAAATTTCCCGATTCCCCAAAGGGGATAGCACACGCATTTTTGGGCTCCCTCGAACTAGTAGCCAAATACCCTCCTTTTTTCAACCAATCTTATAGAACATTTGAAAGGATCCGCCCACCAAAAATTTGGCTCAAACGGAGGTCGTTTTCATGGTGAAAAGCACCATTTACGAAATTTCCCAATTCCCCAAAGGGGGTAGTACACGCATTTTTGGGCTCCCGAAAACTAGTAGACAAATACCATTCATTTTTAAACCAATACAATAGAACATATGAAAGGATCATCCCACCAAAAATTTGGCTCAAACGGAGGTCGTTTTCATGGAGAAAATCACCATTAACGAAATTTCCCGATTCCCCAAAGGGGGTAGCACACGCATTTTTGGGCTCCCTTGAACTAGTAGCTAAATACCCTCCTTTTTCAACCAATACAATAGAACATTTGAAAGGATCATCCCACCAAAAATTTGGCTCAAACGGAGGTCGTTTTCATGGTGAAAATCATCATTTACGAAATTTCCCGATTCCCCAAAGGGGGTAGCACAAGCATTTTTGGGCTCCCTCGAACTATTAGCCAAATACCCTCCTTTTTTCAACCAATCTTATAGAACATTTGAAAGGATCCGCCCACCAAAAATTTGGCTCAAACGAAGGTCATTTTCATGGTGAAAAGCACCATTTACGAAATTTCACGATTCCCCAAAGGGGGTAGTACACGCATTTTTGGGATCCCGGGAACTAATAGCCATATACCATCCATTTTTCAACCAATCCAATAGAAAATTTGAAAGGATAATCCCACAAAAAAATTGGCACAAACGGAGGTCGTTTTCATGGTGAAAATCACCATTTACGAAATTTCCCGATTCCCCAAAGGGGGGAGCACACGCATTTTTTTGGCTCCCTCGAACTAGAAGCCAAATACCCTCCTTTTTTCAACCAATCTTATAGAACATTTGAAAGGATCCACCCACCAAAAATTTGGCTCAAACGGAGGTCGTTTTCATGGTTAAAAATCACCATTTACGAAATTTCCCGATTTCCCAAAGGGGGTAGCACACGCATTTTTGGGCTCCCTCGAACTATTAGCCAAATACCATCCTTTTTTCAACCAATCTTATAGAACATTTGAAAGGCTCCGCCCACCAAAATTTTGGCTCAAACGGAGGTCGTTTTCATGGTGAAAAGCATCCATTTATGAAGTTTCCCGATTCCCCAAAGGGGGTAGCACACGCATTTTTGGGCTCCCTCGAACTATTAGCCAAATTCCCTTCTGTTTTCAACCAATCTTATAGAATATTTGAAAGTATCAGCCCATCAAAAATTTGGCTCAAACGTAGGTAGTTTTTATGGTGAAAATCACCATTGACGAAATTTCCCGATTCCCCAAAGGAGGTTTAGTACACGCATTTTTGGGCTCCCGGGCACTAGTAACCAAATACCCTCCTTTTTACAACCAATCCAATAGAACATTTGAATGGATCTGTCCAACAAAAATTTGGCTCAAACGGAGGTCGTTTTCATGGTGAAAATAACCATTTACGGAATTTCTCGATTCCCCAAAGGGGGTAGTACACGCATTTTTGGGCTCCCTCGAACTAAAAGCCAAATACCCTCCTTTTTACAACCAATATTATAGAAAATTAGAAAGGATCCGCCCACCAAAAATTAGGCTCAAACGGAGGTCGTTTTCATGGTGAAAAGCACCATTTACGAAATTTCCCGATTCCCCAAAGGGGGTAGCACACGCATTTTGGGCTCCCGGGCACTAGTAGCCAAATACCCTCCTTTTTTCAACCAATCCAATAGAACATTTGAAAGGATCCGACCACTAAAAATTTGGCTCAAACGAAGGTCATTTTCATGGTAAAAATTACCATTTACGAAATTTTTCGATTCCCCAAAGGGGGGTAGTACACGCATTTTTGGGCTCCCGGGAACCATTAGCCAAATACAGTCCATTTTTCAACCAATTAAATAGAACATTTGAAAGGATCATCCCACCAAAAATTTGGCTCAAACGGAGGTCGTTTTCATGGTGAAAATCACCATTTACAAAATTTCTCGATTCCCCAAAGGGGGTAGTACACACAGTTTTGGGCTCTCGGGCAATAGTAGCCAAATACCATCCTTTTTTAAACCAATCCAATAGAACATTTGAAAGGATCCTCCCATCAAAAATTTGGCTCAAACGGAGGTCATTTTCATGGTGAAAATCACCATTTACGAAATTTCCCGATTCTCCAAAGGGGGTAGCTCTCGCATTTTTGGGCTCCCGGGCACTAGTAGCCAAATACCCTCCTTTTTTCAAAAAATCCATTAGAACATTTTAAAGTATCAGCCCATCAAAAATTTGGCTCAAACGGAGGTTGTTTTCATGGTGAAAATCACCATTGACGAAATTTCCCGATTCCCCAAAGGGGGTATAGTACACGCATTTTTGGGCTCACGGACACTAGTAGCCAAATACCCTCCTTTTTTCAACCAATCCAATAGAACATTTGAAAGGATCTTCCCACCAAAAATTTGGCTCAAACGGAGGTCGTTTTCATGGTGAAAATCACCATTTACGGAATTTTCTGATTCCCCAAAGGGGATAGTACTCCCATTTTTGGGTTCGCGGGCACTAGTAGCCAATTACCCTCCTTTTTTTCAACCAATCCAATAGAACATTTGAAAGGATCAGCCCACCAAAAATTTGGATCAAACGGAGTTCGTTTTCATGGTGAAAAGCAACATTTACGAAATTTTCCAATTCCCCAAAGGGGGTAGCACACGCATTTTTGGGCTCCATTTTTCAACCAATCGAATTGAAAATTTGAAAGGATCATCCCAGCAAAAATTTGGCTCAAACGGAGGTCGTTTTCATGGTAAAAATCACCATTTACAAAATTTCCCGATTTCCCAAATGGGGAAACACACGCATTTTTGGGCTCCCTCGAACTAGTAGCCAAATACCCTCCTTTTTTCAACCAATCTTATATAAAATTTGAAAGGATCCGCCCACCAATAATTTGGCTCAAACGGAGGTCGCTTTCATGGTGAAAAGCACCATTTGCGAAATTTCCCGATTCCCCAAATGGGATAGTACACGCATTTTTGGGCTCTCGGGAACTAGTATCCAAATACCATCTATTTTTCAACTAATCCAATAGAACATTTGAAAGGATCATCCCACCAAAAATTTGGCTCAAACGGAGGTCGTTTTCATGGTGAAAATCACCATTTACGAAATTTCCCGACTCCCCAAAGGGGGTAGCACACGCATTTTTGGGCTCCCTCGAACTAGTAGCCAAATACCCTCCTTTTTTCAACCAATCGTATAGAACAATTGAAAGGATCTGCCCACCAAAAATTTGGCTCAAACGGAGTTCATTTTCATGGTGAAAAGCACCATTTACGAAATTTCAAGATTCCCCAAAGGGGGTAGTACACGCATATTTGGGCTCGCGGGCCCTAGTAGCCAAATACCCTCCTTTTTCAAACAAATCCAATAGAACATTTGAAAGGATCATCCCACCAAAAATTTAGCTCAAACGGAGGTCGTTTTCATGGTGAAAATCACCATTTACAAAATTTCCCGATTCCCCAAAGGGGGTAGTACACGCACTTTTGGGCTCCCAGGAACTAGTAGCCAATTACCCTCCTTTTCTCAACCAATCTTATATAACATTTGAAAGGATCCGCCTACCAAAAATTTGGCTCAAACGGAGGTCGTTTTCATGGTGAAAGGCACCATTTACGAAATTTCCCGATTCCCCACTGGGGGTAGCACACGCATTTTTAGGCTCCCAGACACTAGTATCCAAATACCCTCCTTTTTTAAACAATACAATAGAACATTTGCAAGGATCTGCCCAACAAAAATTTGTCTCAAACGAAGGTCGTTTTTATGGATAAAATCACCATTTACGAAATTTCCCGATTCCCCAAAGGGGTACACGCATTTTTGGGCTACCAAAAACTTCTAGCCAAATACCATCCATTTTTCAACCAATCCAATATAACATTTGAAAGGATCATCCCACCAAAAATTTGGCTCAAACGGAGGTCGTTTTCATGGTGAAAATCACCATTTACAAAATTTCCCGATTCCCCATAGGGGGTAGTACACGCAGTTTTGGGCTCCCGGGCACTAGTTGTCAAAGACCATCCTTTTTTAAACCAATCCAATAGAACATTTGAAAGGATCCTCCCATCAAAAATTTGGCTCAAACGGAGGTCATTTTCATGGTGAAATCATCATTTACGAAATTTCCCGATTCCCCAAATGGGGTAACTCACGCATTTTTGGGCTCCCGGGCACTAGTAGTCAAATACCCTCCTTTTTTCAATCAATCCAATAGAACATTTGAAAGTATCAGCCCATCAAAAATTTGGCTCAAACGGAGGTAGTTTTCATGGTGAAAATCACCATTGACGAAATTTCCCAATTCCCCAAAGGGGGTACACGCATTTTTGGGCTCCCGAGCACTATTAGCCAAATACCCTCCTTTTTCCAACCAATCCAATAGAACATTTGAATGGATCCGCCCATCAAAAATTTGGCTCAAACGAAGTTCGTTTTCATGGTGAAAAGCACCATTTACGAAATTTCCCGATTCCCCAAAGGGGGCGCACACGCATTTTGGGCTCCTGGGCACTAGTAGCCAAATACCCTCCTTTTTTCAACCAATCCAATAGAACATTTGAAAGGATCCGCCCTCAAAAAATTTTGCTCAAACGAAGGTCATTTTCATGGTAAAAATCACCATTTACGAAATTTCCCGATTCCCCAAAGGGGGTAATACACGCATTTTTGGGCTCCCGGAAACCATTAGCCAAATACCATCCATTTTTCAACCAATTAAATAGAACATTTGAAAGGATCATCCCACCAAAAATTTGGCTCAAACAGTGGTCGTTTTCATGGTGAAAATCACCATTTACAAAATTTCTTGATTCCACAAAGGGGGTAGTACACACAGTTTTAGGCTCTCGGGCACTAGTAGCCAAATACTATCCTTTTTTCAACCAATCCAATAGAACATTTGAAAGGATCCGCCCATCAAAAATTTGGCTCAAACGGAGGTCGTTTTCATGGTGAAAATCGCCATTTACGAAATTTCCCGATTCCCTAAAGGGGTTAGCTCTCGCATTTTTGGGCTCCCGGGCACTAGTAGCCAAATACCATCCTTTTTTCAAAAAATCCATTAGAACATTTTAAAGTATCAGCCCATCAAAAATTTGGCTCTAACGGAGGTCGTTTTCATGGTGAAAATCACCATTGACGAAATACCCTCCTTTTTTCAACCAATCCAATAGAACATTTGAAAGGATCTGCCCACCAAAAATTTGGCTCAAACGGAGGTCGTTTTCAAGGTGAAAATCACCATTTACGGAATTTTCCGATTCCCCAAAGGGGATAGTACTCCCATTTTTGGGTTCGCGGGCACTAGTAGCCAAATACCCTCCTTTTTTTCAACCAATCCAATAGAACATTTGAAAGGATCAGCCCACCAAAAATTTGGATCAAACGGAGGTCGTTTTCATGGTGAAAATCACCATTTACGAAATTTCCCGATTCCCCAAAGGGGATAGTACTCCCATTTTTGGGTTCGCGGGTACTAGTAGCCAAATACCCTCCTTTTTTTCAACCAATCCAATAGAACATTTGAAAGGATCAGCCCACCAAAAATTTGGATCAAACGGAGGTCGTTTTCAAGGTGAAAATCACCATTTACGGAATTTTCCGATTCCCCAAAGGGGATAGTACTCCCATTTTTGGGTTCGCGGGCACTAGTAGCCAAATACCCTCCTTTTTTTCAACCAATCCAATAGAACATTTGAAAGGATCAGCCCACCAAAAATTTGGATCAAACGGAGGTCGTTTTCATGGTGAAAATCACCATTTACGAAATTTCCCGATTCCCCAAAGGGGGTAGTACACGCATTTTTGGGCTCCTAGGAACTAGTAGCCAAATACCCTCCTTTTTTCAACCAATATTATATAACATTTGAAAGGATCCCCCCACCAAAAATTTGGCTCAAACGGAGGTCGTTTTCATGGTCAAAAGCACCATTTACGAAATTTCCCGATTCCCCAAAGGGGGTAGCACGCGCATTTTTGGGCTCCCGGGCACTAGTAGCCAAATACCCTCCTTTTTTCAACCAATCCAATAAAACATTTGAAAGGATCCACCCACCAAAATTTTGGCTCAAACAAAGGTCGTTTTCATGGTAAAAATCACTATTTACGAAATTTCCCGATTCCCCAAAGGGGGTAGCACACGCATTTTTGGGCTCCCTCGAACTAGTAACCAAATACCTCCTTTTTTCAACCAAATACACTCCTTTTTCAACCAATCCAATAGAACATTTGAAAGGATCCGCCCACCAAAAATTTGGCTCAAACGCAGGTCGTTTTCATGTTGAAAATGACCATTTACGAAATTTCCCGATTCCCCAAAGGGGGTAGTACACGCATTTTTGTGCTCTCGGGAACTAGTAGCCAAATACCCTCCTTTTTTCAACCAATCCAATATAACATTTGAAAGGATCTTCCCACCAAAAATTTGGCTCAAACGGAGGTCGTTTTCATGATGAAAATCACCATTTTCGGAATTTCCCGATTCCCCAAAGGGGGTAGTACACGCATTTTTGTTCTCTCGGGAACTAGTAGCCAAATACCCTCCTTTTTTCAACCAATCCAATATAAAATTTGAAAGGATCTTCCCACCAAAAATTTGGCTCAAACGAAGGTCGTTTTCATGATGAAAATCACCATTTACGAAATTTCCCGATTCCCCAAAGGGGGTAGTACACGCATTTTTGGGCTCGCGGGCACTAGTAGCCAAATACCCTCCTTTTTTCAACCAATCCAATAGAAAATTTTAAAGGATCATCCCACCAAAAAATTTGGCTCAAACGAAGGTCGTTTTCAAGGTGAAAATCACCATTTACAAAATTTTCTGATTCCCCAAAGGGGGGGGTAGTACACGCATTTTTGGGCTCCCAGGAACTAGTACCAATTACCCTCTTTTTTCAACCAATCTTATATAACATTTGAAAGGATCCGCCCACCAAAAATTTGGCTCAAACGGAGGTCGTTTTCATGGTGAAAAGCACCATTTACGAAATTTCCTGATTCCCCAAAGGGGGTAGCACACGCATTTTTGGGCTCCCGGGCACTAGTATCCAATTACCCTCCTTTTTTAAACCAATCCAATAGAACATTTGAAAGGATCTCCCCACCAAAAATTTGGCTCAAACGAAGGTCGTTTTCATGGTAAAAATCACCATTTACGAAATTTTCCGATTTCCCAAAGGGGTAGTACACGCATTTTTGGGCTCCCGGGAACTTGTAGCCAAATACCATCCATTTTTCAACAAATCCAATATATCATTTGAAAGTATCATCCCACCAAAAATTTGGCTCAAACAGAGGTCGTTTTCATGGTGAAAATCACAATTTACAAAATTTCCCGATTCCCCAAAGGGGGTAGTACACGCAGTTTTGGGCTCCCGGGCACTAGTAGCCAAATACCATCCTTTTTTAAACCAATCCAATAGAGAATTTGAAAGGACCCGCCATCAAAAATTTGGCTCAAACGGAGGTCATTTTCATGGTGAAAATCACCATTTACGAAATTTCCCGATTCCCCAAAGAGGGTATAGTACACGCATTTTTTGCCTCCCGAGCACTAGTAGCCAAATACCCTCCTTTTTCCAACCAATCCAATAGAACATTTGAATGGATCTTCCCACCAAAAATTTGGCTCAAACGGAGGTCGTTTTCATGGTGAAAATCACCATTTACAAAATTTCCCGATTCCCCAAAGGGGATAGTACATGCATTTTTGGGCTCCCAGGAACTAGTAGCCAAATACCCTCCTTTTTTCAACCAATCTTATATAACATTTGAAAGGATCCGCCCACCAAAAATTTGGCTCAAACGGAGGTCATTTTCATGGTGAAAAGCACCATTTACGAAATTTCCCGATTCCCCAAAGGGGGTAGCACACGCATTTTTGGGCACCCGGGCACTAGTAGCCAAATACCCTCCTTTTTTAAACCAGTCCAATAGAACATTTGAAAGGATCCGCCCACCAAAAATTTGGCTCAAACGAAGGTCTTTTTCATGGTAAAAAACACCATTTACGAAATTTCTCGATTCTCCAAAGGGGTTAGTACACGCATTTTTGGGCTACCGGGAACCAGTAGCCAAATACCATCCATTTTTCAACCAATTAAATAGAACATTTGAAAGGATCATCCCACCAAAATTTTGGCTCAAACGGAGTTCGTTTTCATGGTGAAAATCACCATTTACAAAATTTCCCGATTCCCCAAAGGGGGTAGTACACAGAGTTTTGGGCTCTCGGGCACTAGTAGTCAAATACCATCCTTTTTTCAACCAATCCTATAGAACATTTGAAAGGATCCGCCCTTCAAAAATTTGGCTCAAACGGAGGTCGTTTTCATGGTGAAAATCACCATTTACGAAATTTCCCGATTCTCCAACTCCCACCAAAAATTTGGCTCAAACAGAGGTCGTTTTCATGATGAAAATCACCATTTACGGAATTTCCCGATTCCCCAAAGGGGGTAGTACACGCATTTTTGGGCTCGCTGGCACTAGTAGCCAAATACCCTCCTTTTTTCAACCAATCTAATAGAACATTTGAAAGGATCAGCCCTCCAAAAATTTGGCTCAAACAGAGGTCGTTTTCACGGTGAAAATCACCATTTACAAAATTTCCCGATTCCCCAAAGGGGGTAGCACACGCATTTTTGGGCTCCCGGGCACTAATAGTCAAATACCCTCCTTTTTTCAACCAATACAATAGAACATTTGAAAGGATCCGCCCGCCAAAAATTTGGCTCAAACGGATGTCGTTTTCATGGTGAAAATCACCATTAACGAAATTTCCAGATTCCCCAAAGGTGGGGTAGTACACGCATTTTTGGGCTCTCGGGAACTAGTAGCCAAATACCATCTATTTTTCAACCAATCCAAAAGAACATTTTAAAGGATCATCCCACCAAAAATTTGGCTCAAACGGAGGTCGTTTTAATGGTGAAAATCACCATTTACGAAATTTCCCGATTCCCCAAAGGGGGTAGCACACGCATTTTTGGGCTCTCGGGCACTAGTAGTCAAATACCCTCCTTTTTTCAACAAATCAAATAGAAAATTGAAAGGATCCGCCCACCAAAAATTTGTCTCAAACGGAGGTCGTTTTCATGGTAAAAATCACCATTTATGAAATTTCTTGATTCTCCAAAGGGGGGTAGCACACGCATTTTTGGGATCTCGTTTCAACCAATCCAATAGAACATTTGAAAGGATCATCCTACCAAAAATTTGGCTCAAACGGAGGTCGTTTTCATGGTGAAAATCACCATTTACGAAATTTCCCGATTCCCCAAAAGGGGTAGCACACGCAATTTTGGGATCTCGGGCACTAGTAGCCAAATCCCTCTTTTTTCAATCAATCCAATAGAACATTTGAAAGGATCAGCCCATCAAAAATTTGGCTCAAACGGAGGTCGTTTTCATGATGAAAATCACCATTGACGAAATTTCCCGATTCCCCGAAAGGGGTACTACACGCATTTTTGGGCTCCTGGGCACTAGTAGTCAAATACCCTCCTTTTTTAAACCAACCCAATAGAACATTTGAAAGGATCTGACCACCAAAAATTTGGCTCAAACGGAGGTCGTTTTCATGGTAAAAATGACCATTTACGAAATTTCCCGATTCCCCAAAGGGGGTAGTACACGCATTTTTGGGCTCCCGGGCACTAGTAGCCAAATACCCTCCTTTTTTCAACCAATCCAATAAAACATTTGAAAGGATCAGCTCACCGAAAATTTGGCTCAAACGGAGGTCGTTTTCATGGTGAAAATGAGCATTTACGAAATTTCCCGATTCCCCAAAGAGGGTAGTACACGCATTTTTGGGCTCTCGGGCACTAGTAGCCAAATATCCAATACCCTCCATTTTTCAACCAATCTAATATATCATTTGAAAGGATCAGCCCATCAAATATTTGGCTCAAACGGAGGTCCTTTTCAAGGTGAAAATCACCATTGACGAAATTTCCCAATTCCCCAAAGTGGGTAGTACTCGCATTTTTTGACTCCCGGGCACTAGAAGCCAAATTCCCTCCTTTTTTCAACCAATCCAACAGAACATTTGAAAGGATCTTCCCACCAAAAATTTGGCTCAAACGGAGGTCGTTTTCATGGTGAAAATCACCATTTACGAAATTTCCCGATTCCCCAAAGGGGGGGTAGTACACGCATTTTTGGGCTCGCTGCCACTAGTAACCAAATACCCTCCTTTTTTCAACCAATCCAATAGAACATTTGAAAGAATCAGCCCACCAAAAATTTGTCTCAAACGGAGGTCGTTTTCATGGTGAAAATCACCATTTACGAAATTTCCCGATTCCCCAAAGGGGTAGCACGTGCGTTTTTGGGCTCCCGGGCACTAGTAGCCAAATACCCTTCATTTTTCAACCAAACCAATAGAACATTTGAAAGGATCATCCCACCAAAAATTTGGCTCAAACGGAGGTCGTTTTAATGGTGAAAATCACCATTTACAAAATTTCCCGATTCCCCAAAGGATACACGCAATTTTGGGCTCTCGGGTACTAGTAGCCAAATACCCTCCTTTTTTCAACCAATTAAATAGAACATTTGAAAGGATCAGCCCACCAAAAATTTGGCTCAAACGGAGGTCGTTTTCATGATGAAAATGACCATTTACGAAAATTCTCGATTTCCCAAAGGGGGTAGTACACGCATTTTTGGGCTCCCGTACACTAGTAGCCAAATACCCTCCTTTTTTCAACCAATCCAATAGAACATTTGAAAGGATCTACCCACCAAAAATTTGGCTCAAACGGAGGTCGTTTTCATGGTGAAAATCACCATTTACGAAATTTCCCGATTCCCCAAAGGGGGTAGTACACCATTTTTGGGCTCCCTCGAACTAGTATCCAAATACCCTCCTTTTTTCAACCAATCTAATAGAACATTTGAAAGGATCCGCCCACGAAAAATTTGGCTCAAACGGAGGTCGTTTTCATGGTGAAAAGCACCATTTACGAAATTTCCCGATTCCCCAAAAATTTGAAAGGATCATCCCACCAAAAATTTGGCTCAAACGGAGGTCGTTTTCATGGTGAAAATCACCATTTACGAAATTTCCTAATTCCCCAAGGGTACAGCACACGCATTTTTGGGCTCTCGGGCACTAGTAGCCAAATACCCTCCTTTTTTCAACCAATCCAATTGAATATTTGAAAGGATTAGCCCACCAAAAATTTGGATCAAACGGAGGTCGTTTTCATGGTGAAAATCACCATTTACGAAATTTCCCGATTCCTCAAAGGGGGTAGTACACGCATTTTTGGGCTCTCGGGCACTAGTGGCCAAATACCCTCCTTTTTTTAACCAATTCAATAGAACATTTGAAAGGATCAGCCCATCAAAAATTTGGCTCAAACAGAGGTCGTTTTCATGGTGAAAATCACCATTTACGAAATTTCCCGATTCCCCAAGGGGTACACGCATTTTTGGGCTCCCAGGAACTAGTAGCCAAATACCCTCCTTTTTTCAACCAATCTTATATAACATTTGAAATGATCTGCCCACCAAAAATTTGGCTCAAACGGAGGTCGTTTTCATGGTGAAAATCACCATTTACAAAATTTCCCGATTCCCCAAAGGGTGTAGTACACGCAGTTTTGGGCTCTCGGACACTAGTAGCCAAATACCATCCTTTTTATAACCAATCCAATAGAACATTTGAAAGGATCCGCCCATCAAAAATTTGGCTCAAACGGAGGTCTTTTCATCGTTAAAATCACCATTTACGAAATTTCCCGATTCCCCAAAGGGGGTAGCTCACGCATTTTTGGGCTCCCGGGCACTAGTAGCCAAATACCCTCCTTTTTTCAACCAATCCAATAGAACATTTAAAAGGATCCGCCCACCAAAAATGTGGCTCAAACAGAGGTCATTTTCATGGTGAAAATGACCATTTACGAAATTTCCCGATTCCCCAACTCCCACCAAAAATTTGGCTCAAACGGAGGTCGTTTACATGGTGAAAATCACCATTTACGAAATTTTCCGATTCCCCAAAGGGGGTAGTACACACATTTTTGGGGTCGCTGGTTCTAGTAGCCAAATACCCTCATTTTTTCAATCAATCCAATAGAACATTCGAAAGGATCAGCCCACCAAAAATTTGGCTCAAACAGAGGTCGTTTTCATGGTGAAAATCACCATTTACGAAATTTCCCGATTCCCCAAAGGGGGTAGCACACGCATTTTTGGGCTCCCGGGCACTAGTAGCCAAATACCCTCATTTTTTTAACCAATCCAATAGAACATTTGAAAGGATCCGCCCACCAAAAATTTGGCTCAAACGAAGGTCGTTTTCATGGTAAAAATCACCATTTACGAAATTTCCCGATTCCCCAAAGGGGGTTGTACACGCATTTTTGGGCTCCCGGGAAGTAGTAGCCAAATACCATCCATTTTTCAACCAATCCAATTGAACCTTTGAAAGGATCATTCCACCAAAAATTTGGCTCAAACGGAGCTCGTTTTCATGGTGAAAATCACTATTTACAAAATTTCCCCATTCCCCAAAGGGTACACGCTTTTTTGGGCTCTCGGGTACTAGTAGACAAATACCCTCCTTTTTTCAACCAATCCAATAGAACATTTGAAAGGATCAGCCCACCAAAAATTTCGCTCAAACGGAGGTCGTTTTCATGGTGAAAATGACCATTTACGAAATTTCCCGATTCCCCAAAGGGGGTACTACATGCATTTTTGGGCTCCCGGACTGAAATTTTCTATAGTTTAGAACAAGTGAGGCGAAACTCACAAGGTGAGACGAAACTCACGAGTGTTGTCTTTAGTGTTGGCAACACTAACAACAACACATACACCAATTCAGAAAACGCAAATCTGCACAAGAAGTAGAATTCTGCTCTCAAGTGTTGCCATTCAAGTGTCGGCAACACTCAATCCAACACTCGAGAATTTTATATAGATTTTTATATTTTTGTGAGGTTTTGAGTGTTCATTTTCAGAGAGCAGAATTCTACTTCTTGTGCAGATTTGCGTTTTCTGAATTGGATGATCTTCAATGAAGATCCACTGCACTATTTATAGGCCACAAAGTCTTGGAGCCTACTCAAAATGATCAGCAACAGCCTTGAGTTTGTTTCCTCCAAATTAGCTCACTCGCCTCATTTGTAGGAGACTAGGTCTTCTCTTGCTTCTCTTGCTTGTACCTCTCAGCTCTATATGCCTTGTACTCTGACTTGTTCTCCCCCTGAATAGCTGAATAAAATATCTTTTTGCTTGGTCATTAATTAAACAAATAAACACATGTTTATTTGTTAATTTTCTCCTCTTCCTTCGTAACAAACGCCTGGACAGTTTCTGATGCTCTTTTCCAGCTCATTTTAAGCAGACTAACTACTGTTATTTAAACATTAATTTTCACATTTTTATTTGTGAAAAATACAGTAACTATCTCAGTGTTTCCAATTCCAAATGGCAACACTTGTGGCAACACCAGTGGCAACACTGGTTTGCAACACTTGGGACAACATTCATGGCAACACATGATCTTAACATTAACAATCTCCCCCTTAGTTACTGATTTCTTCACAAAATCCAATGTGATGGTCTTTACAAACCAGTTAGTCAAACTTAACTAAAACAGAAAATGCCATGTGATGAATAGTGGCAACATCAACCTTCAGAAAATGTTTGAAAATATTTTTCATCAAAGTATCACACTCACACGAGTGGCAACATCAATCTTCAGGCAAATGAAGTCACATAATTTCTAATTATCTCCCCCTTAATACGAAATTAATAACTAACCAAAAATAATTATTAAAATCTTAAAACTACCATCCATCCATTCAACAAAAACATCCACCCAAGTTTGAAGAAAATTCCAGCCGAAACAAAGAAAAAAAACAGAAATTGAAATTGTTTAAGCATTACAAACCAAAATAAAAACAAAGGAAATTGTTTTTGTTACCAAACCACCAAAATCAAAAACCATTCGAACCAACCACCTTCAATCTGCATTTTCAGCTCCTTCACCTCCCTCTGCTGTACCACTTGGTCCAGCTCCATCTCCAGCTCCATCATCATCACGCCTTGGCATTGATTTATCTCCCCCTATTTTGGAAGAAATCAAATCCACCATTTTCATCATGTCAGTTCGCATGTCCAGCCATCCCTGAATTACTGAGTCAATGTGCTTCACCTGACTATTGAAAAAATTAAGTATCATAGCAGCATCAACCATAACAGGAGCAGTGTTGCCAGAAGTAATGCCAGTTTCAGGGGCAACACTTGGGGCGACACTCGTAGCAGGGGCAGCCAATGGAGGAGCATCTGTAATCAAAACCCATGGCAAATCTCTGTGCCTATCACCCTCAGTAAAGTGTTTGCTAATTCTGTAATAGACAGGCTTTTCAGAGATAGTATCGGCATTCCAAGGCTTAAGGTTTTGGTACATAAGAACTTTGAAAATAAGGGAAGGGAAAATGAAGGAGGAAGTCTTTCTTTTCTTGGCCCATGCAGCTAGGTGAGCAAATACTAGTCTCCCAAAGTTAACTCTTTGTTTCTTGCCTAGTTTGTATAACAAAGAAGCTTGCTCGAATGTTACTGTGTTCTCATTGGCCGTAGGTAGCCAATTTGTTATACATATCTTGTGAAGCACACTAAACAAAGAAGTAATATGGGTAGACTTGAAGTGATCAGACCAAACAGTGATTCTCCCTCCAGTTAAAAAGGTGGCTAAGGCATTAGGATCAAATTCCAAACTCTCATCTTCGACATTAGGGAGGTCGTATGCTTTATTGATGATCAAGGGATTAAAATCATAGATATTGGGCCTAACAAAGATCTTTCCATAATGAGGGGTATTCCTATCATCAATATTCTCCCTAAGATGAGCATAAAAATTCCTAACCACACTTTCAATGTAACCGGACACTTTCACAACCGTAGGTAAAAAGTTTCTATCTTCCAAAAACTGATACACTCTTAACTCCTTGAATTGAGTCACATACATATTTCTTTCATTCAAAATTTTCTTATCATAATCTTGAACAAACTTATGTAAGCTTGAATCACTATAAAATTCCTCGGAAAGAAATGGACGTTCATAATACCCAAATGACTCATAATCTGACTTTGAATCCTGAGAGGGAGTAGGAGTGTGTACCTCAGGCCATGAAATAGGAGAATACGATGGAGAACTTGACTGGGATTTGGTCTTGGCAGCAGGTGTTGCTTTAGGTGTTGCCATTGGATTGGCAACACTTGGGGCGACACTGGCAGAAATTTTCTGTTTCTTCACTATCTTTGACTGAGCTTCAGCAAGGGTTTCCTCATCTTCCAACCAAGCTTCCTCATCCTCATCAGAAGATGATGAGGGCTCCTTAGTTTCTTTAAAATTGGGTCCGAATTCTCCTCGGACGAAATGTTGAGCGAAGAACTTGAAGAATCCTCCACATTGACAGGATCTGCAGCTGTGTTGGAAGGTATCTTTGACCTGAACAGAGTCTTAATCCTTTCAGATTGTCGATGCACACCACCCCTAAAAGAAGAAGAGGCATCAACCGCCTTCCTCTTTTTGGATTTCTTTTGAGGGACGAAAGTGAGTTCTACGGAGGGAGTAGTTTCTGGAAGACTTATAGGAATGGGAATTTTAGATGGATCATAGACGACAATGTCTAAAGATGGTGAGGTTGAGGGTGTGACCGAGAATGTCGCAGGCGATATTTCCATGGGAACGGCGACATTTGAGGCAATACTTGAGGGGGCTAAGGGCGAAATCTCCATGGGGGAAGAAATTTGGGAAGAATCCTTGGGGCTAGCCATGGAGGATCGAGGAAGACGAAGAAGAAGGGAACAGGGGAAGGGTTTCGGTACCGCCTAGAGAGAGAAGCAAGAGAGAGAGAGAGGGTTTTGTGAGGGAAGGGGTTTAATGAGTAAATAGTAAAAGGAGTTAATTTGATTTGACAAGATCAAATCAAATTAAACAACTTTTATCCCAACAAACCCAACAAACACAAGGTGTTATCCGCCATTTTAAAAAAAACAGATTTTTTTTTCATTTTTTTTTAATATAATAACTAAACATAATTTTTGCAATATCCATAAAATTGTGTTTTTCAAAATTCAAAGAGATGAATTTTAAAAAATAGATATTACTAAATTACAATTAGTTAGACAAAAATAAATATTTTTGTTAAAAACCTTTTAAATTTCACAAACTCTAAATATAAGAAAATAGACTTTTGGAAAATTAAAATTTAATTAACAAAAACAAAAATAATAACAAAAAAAATAATGTAGCATCTACTAATGTGTTACTAGCAATGTTGCGTGACACACAAGGCAACATTTTTAAATAAAATCCCCTTGATATTTTTTTTCAACACATATATCTTATCATTCCTTAGGCAATTTTTAAGCAAGCTTTACACATTCTTTATTTACAAGGAAGCATCGTAGTAGCGAGCTCCGTGCCCCGAGTTTTTTATAAACGTGTAAAGCTATATGTAGTAAGTTTTATACCTTTCAAGTAGGGTACACTGTAGTAGCGAGCTCCATGTCCCTAATACTTAGTATAAAACAACTACATTATACTCCCTTTGGGAATATTTTAACAAGCTTTGCCTTTTTCAATATCAACATAATATAAGTGACTTTGTCACTTTAAGCACGAAAAAAATGTTAACCTTAAGAATGTACACATACTAGAACAAAAAGGTCAGTAAATGCCCCCCATTTGGGATTAAACTAACTATATTTTTTTTATATAAATAATAATATACAACAAATACAGAGTATTGCTGTCAGTATTGGCAACACTGATGGCAACACTTGAAACGGCATATTTATAGAAAGCATAAACCAAGAGATTTTTTCAAACTTGAAAATCTCTCATGGTCCAAGGCTTTGGTCAAAATATCAGCAAGTTGATGTTTAGTATCAATATGCTCTATTTGAATCAATTCATTTTCTACTAAATCTCTCAAAAAGTGATGGCGGATATCAATGTGTTTAGTGCGTGAGTGTTGTATAGGGTTTTTGGAAATGTTTATAGCACTCAAATTGTCACAGTACATGGTCAAGATATTACTATCTAGACCATAGTCGTCAAGCATATGTTTTAACCATATTAATTGTGAACAACAACTCCCGGCTGCTACATATTCAGATTCAGCAGTCGAGAGAGAGACACAATTTTGCTTGCGACTGTACCATGACACAAGATTATTACCCAAGAAAAAACAACCCCCACTAATGCTCTTTCTATCATCTATATCCCCTGCCCAATCAGAGTCACTAAAATCAACCAAGTTGGTATTAGTGTCTTTGGTGAACCAGATTCCCAATTCACTTGTCCTAGACACATACTTAATGATTTTCTTGACAGCATTTAGGTGAGAAATTTTAGGAGCAGACTGATATCTAGCACATACACCTACGCTGAACATAATATCGGGACGACTGGCAGTAAGATAAAGAAGACTACCTATCATGGATCTATACAGAGTTGGGTCAACATCCTCCCCTGCCTGATCTTTGGTTACCTTAAGAGATGATCCCATAGGTATTTTAGAGCTCTTTGCACTCTCCAATCCAAATCTTTTCACCAGACTCTTAGCATACTTGCTCTGAGAGATAAAGATTCCATCATCTGACTGTCTCACCTGTAATCCTAGGAAATAATTAAGTTCTCCTATCATGCTCATCTCAAATGTTGATGTCATAGCTTCCACAAAATTTTGTAAGCATGTTTTAGATGTGGAACCATAAACTATGTCATCAACATATATCTGAGCAATGACAAGCTCTTTATTTTCCCTAAGAATAAATAATGTCCTATCGGCTTCTCCTCTAACAAATCCATATTCAAGAAGGAAACTTGTTAGACGCCCATACCATGCACGAGGAAACTGTTTCAAGCCATATAAGGCTTTATCAAGTCTGTATACATGGTCTGGGTGGAATGGGTCTTCAAACCTTTAGGTTGCTCAACATAGATCTCTTTATCTAAGTACCCATTCAAGAACGTCGCTTTGACATCCATTTGGTGTAATGTGATTTTGAGGTAGCAGGCTATAGCAAGAAGAAGTCTTATTGACTCAATTCTAGCCACAGGTGCAAAGGTCTCGTCAAAGTCGATTCCTTCTACTTGTGTATAGCCTTGAGCCACAAGACGAGCTTTATTACGAACAATATTACCCAATTCATCAGATTTGTTTTTGTAAATCCATTTAGTTCCAATAATGTTAGTATTTAAAGGCCGTGGAACTAAACACCAAACCTCATTGCGAGTAAATTGTTCAAGCTCTTCTTGCATAGCTTGAATCCAGAATTTATCATTTAAAGCCTCAATCACATTTTTTGGTTCAAGAGAGGAAACAAAACAAGAGTGTTTTACCTGAGAGTATGTGGAGGACATACACACATACCTAACCATATCTCTGTAGTCTACTGGCTCCTTATTTCTTGTTCGAACCCCTTCATTAACATCACCAATTACTTAAGTAATGGGATGATAATTTCTAATACGAGCTGCGGGATCTCTCCGCCTTGATGGTACACCAATCCATCTTCTTCTTCGAGTCACCGCTCTCGGAATTTTCAGCCACCTGTTCTGTTCTCTGTGTTGCCTCGGGTGTCGCCATTTCAGGGCAACACTCGGAGCAACACTTGAATGTGGCTGCACCGGCCGAATCGGCGTTCCGGCCCTGTTCGACTTCTTCCAGCAAGGTCAGAGGTATATCATCAGCTGGTTCTCCTATAGCACTCAAGTAATCGTTAAATTCAATATTTACCGATTCTTGAATCACTTTTAACCTCAAATTATAGACACGATAAGCATGACTGTTTTGAGAGTAGCCGGAAAGATGGCTTTGTCACTCTTAGAATCAAGTTTTCCTAAGTATTCCTGGTCATTTAAAATGTAGCACAAACACCCAAACACATGAAAATAGTGAACCGTAGGTTTCTTTCCATTTAAAATCTCATAGGGTGTCATAGTTGTACCGGGTCTTAAGAAAACTCTATTCGTAGTGTGACAAGCTGTGTTTAATGCTTCGGCCCAAAAACCTTTAGAAATATTTCAAGCAATTAGCATAACACGAGCCATCTCCATTAAAGTCCTATTTTTCCTTTCAGCAACACCATTTTGTTGTGGTGTTTTGGGTGCTGAAAATTCATGGTGTATCCCCTTTTTACTACAAAATGTAGCAAAGGAGTTGTTTTCAAACTCTCTACCATGATCTGACCTTATTCGAAAAATAGGAGAACAAAACATGTTTTTGATTTTAGAGACTAAGTGAGTAAATTTATCAAAAGTTTCAGATTTTTCTCTTGAGAAATACACCCATGTAAACCTAGAAAAATCATCAACTATCACATAAACATACTTCTTACCTCCCAAGCTTTCTACCTCAATAGGACCCATCAAGTCCATATGTAGAAGCTGAAAACAATGTGTTGTTCCTGAGTGTTGCTCATTGTGTTGTTCAACACTGTGAGCAACACGAGTTTGCTTACCCTTTTGACAGTCACCACACATCACAGTGTCTTTGAGGTTTAGTTTAGGAACACCTTTGACGGCATTATGTTTGATAATCTTCTCAAGATTCCTATAATGAGAATGACCTAACTTTTGATGCCATAACCTTATATTATCAAGTTTTGTCAAATTGCACACTGATTTATTACCAACCAGGTAGCAATTATCACTTGATCTTATTCCAGTCATGACACAAAAGTTAGTATTATCAAACACTTCACAAGTATTTTTATTGAATTTTACCTCCAAATTGTCATCATACAGTTGGCTAATGCTAATTAAATTAGCAAGTAAACCATCTACGTGCAAGACATTTTTCAAAGGAGGAAAACCAACAATATCCAGTGTTCCTTTACCAACTATTTCACTCTTGCCACCACCACCATAAGTCACTGAGCCTCCTTGAATAGGTTGGTACTCTGTTAGGAATGATTTTGTACCCGTCATATGACGTGAACAACCACTATCAAAGTACCAAGTTCCTGCAATGTTAGTCCTTAAAGTTGTGTAAATAACATAGCATTTCAGTTTTTCCTTGGGTAACCAAGCCCTTTTTGAAAATCTGGATTTCTATTCACCAGTGTTGCCATGAGTGTTGCCCTGAGAAATTGGCGACACTTGAGGCAACACTTGAAGACTGGACATTTTCTTTTGAAGGAAAAAGCAATCTGATTTTATATGTCCAGCTTTGTGACAGTATCCACATTCATTGGATTGATCAGGAGTATCACTAGGAGTGCTACCCTTTTCCTTGACACGCTCTTTTACAAAACAATTTTTAGTTTCAACATCAAACAAGGAAGAGGTAATACTTTCAAGTGATTCTTGGAACCCAAGACCAGCTTTCAGAGGCTTACTCAAGTTGAGTATTTCATCCAATTTGGATGAACTCGTGTTGAGTTTTTTGAAGGTGGATTCGGCTAGGTTGAGTTTGGCCTTTATTTTATCAAGATCCAAGTCTCTCCTACTGAGTTGAGCTTCTAGCCGAGTCAAGGAGTTCTTAAGATCCTGATTTTCCTTTTTCAAGAAAACCACCATCTTGTTCTCCTTTTTCCATTCCACGAGAAGGGATTTATAGAGGTTTTTTAATTCACAAATGAGCTCATCTTTATCAAAATCATTCTCTATAACCTCCTCTGAATTTAAATCAACAGAACCAAGCAAACTAAGATCATTAAAAGAGTCATACCTGCTGAGTGTTGTGCCAAGTGTTGCCATTTCCTGGATGACACTTGGGGCAACACTTTCTGAAGAAGTCACAAGTGTTGTGTCAAGTGTTGTTAAATCTGGAACAACACTTGAGGTAACACTCTCTGTCGAAGGTAGCTCCTCTACCGTGACCATCATGGCCACTTGCTCCGTATTTTCATCTTTCTCCGTACCTTCCTCCTCTCCATCACTAAGAGATACCCACAAGTTTTTGCCCGCCTTTCTCAAGGTGTTAGCACATTTATTGGCATAGTGACCCCAACCGGAACAAGCATGACATTGAATAGATTCAATGTACTTAGGATCGGACCGGATCTTTTTCGAGGATGCACGCCTAGATGGGGTATCCTTTTGATTTGGAGGAGGACCTCTCCTTGGCACAAAACTAGAGGTTTTGGCCGCTTGGTCCTTAGCTTTTACCTGCACACTGTTAAATTTTCTAAGCATAGCATTATATCTCTTTGCAAGTAAAGCTACACTAGTATTTTCATCTAACTCCTCGAAGGCTTCATCTTCATCATCCACACAAGTGTCCGAAGATTTGACTTTTAAGGCAATATTTTTGCCTTTAGAAGCCTCAGTTTGTTCATTGAGATTCATCTCAAAGTTTTTCAAAATACTCATTAAGGAGTTAATGTCCATTGTTGAAAGATTATGGGCCTCTTCAATAGCTGAAACTTTAATATTAAAACGTTCGGGAAGAGTACGAATAGCTTTTGAAACGAGTTGTTTATTTGTAAAAGGTTCCCCTAATACTTGACAAGCATTTGAAATATCAATCAACTTTTCAAAATAAGAAGTAATATCTTCATTTTCACCCATTCTTAATCTTTTAAATCTACTAGTGAGACCTCTAAGCTTTGTTTCTCGGACACTACCATCTCCTTCACAAAATCTTTGTAAAGTATCCCAAGCATCTTTTGCAGAGGGACTATTTTGAATGAGTTTGAACATATGCATGTCAACCCATTCATAGATGGCATTTAGTGTCTTTTCATTGAAACTAGCAAGATTATTCTCTTCAATTGTCCACTCGAATTTAGGTTTGACTTGAACGTCACCATCGTCATCCGGAGGAAGCATTGGAACAGAATAACCATTTAAAATAGATCGCCAAGCTCGAAGATCAATTGATTTGATATGCGAGCGTAGGCGAATCTTCCAATAAGCATAATTTGATCCATCTAAAACCGGTAATCTCTTTTGATTAGGATTTGCAGGATCATAAGCCATGACCAAAGGATCTAAACACTTAGTATATCAAGTGCTAGGCTCTGATACCAATTGAAATTGTCTATGGCTTAGAACAAGTGAGGCGAAACTCACAAGGTGAGACGAAACTCACGAGTGTTGTCTTTAGTGTAGGCAACACTAACAACAACACATACACCAATTCAAGAAAAACAAAAATCAATTGAAATAAATATAAATTGCAGCGGAAGAATTAAAGCAATACACAAGAATATAATTTTTATCAAGTTATATAAATATATAACTTGATGGGTGCCATAAGGCAAAGACCTTTCTATTAATAATATGAATTAAATACAAGGTCGAAGAAGTTCCTTAATGATAAAAGATCCCTGATATAAGGAACAAAATATACACGAATTCTCTCTGAAAATGAACACTCAAAACCTCACAAAAATATAAAATCTATATGAAATTCTCGAGTGTTGGATTGAGTGTTGCCGACACTTGAATGGCAACACTTGAGAGCAGAATTCTACTTCTTGTGCAGATTTGCGTTTTCTGAATTGGATGATCTTCAATGAAGATCCACTGCACTATTTATAGGCCACAAAGTCTTGGAGCCTACTCAAAATGATCAGCAACAGCCTTGAGTTTGTTTCCTCCAAATTAGCTCACTCGCCTCATTTGTAGGAGACTAGGTCTTCTCTTGCTTCTCTTGCTTGTACCTCTCAGCTCTATATGCCTTGTACTCTGACTTGTTCTCCCCCTGAATAGTTGAATAAAATATCTTTTTGCTTGGTCATTAATTAAACAAATAAACACATGTTTATTTGTTAATTTTCTCCTCTTCCTTCGTAACAAACGCCTGGGCAGTTTCTGATGCTCTTTTCCAGCTCATTTTAAGCAGACTAACTGCTGTTATTTAAAGATTAATTTTCACATTTTTATTAGTGAAAAATACAGTAACTATCTCAGTGTTGCCAATTCCAAATGGCAACACTTGTGGCAACACCAGTGGCAACACTGGTTTGCAACACTTGGGACAACATTCATGGCAACACATGATCTTAACATTAACACGGACACTAGTAGCAAAATACCCTTCTTTTTTCAACCAATCCAATAGAACATTTGAAAGGATCAGCCCACCAAAAATTTGTCTCAAACGGATGTCGTTTTCATGGTGAAAATCACCATTGACGAAATTTCCTGAATCCCCAAAGGGGGGTAGTACATGCATTTTTGGGCTCCCGGGAACTATTAGCCAAATACCATCTATTTTTCAACCAATCCAATAGAACATTTTAAAGGATCCTCCCACCAAAAATTTGGGTCAAACGGAGGTCGTTTTCATGGTGAAAATCACCATTTACGAAATTTTCTGATTCCCCAAAGGGGGTAGCACACGCATTTTTGGGCTCTCGGACACTAGTAGCCAAATACCCTCCTTTTTTCAAAAAATCCAATAAAACATTTGAAAGGATCCGCCCAACAAAAATTTGGCACAAACGGAGGTCGTTTTCATGGTAAAAATCACCATTTACGCAATTTTCCGATTCCCCAAAGGGGGTAGTACACGCATTTCTGGGCTCCCGGGAACTAGTAGCCAAATAACCTCCTTTTTTCAACCAATCCAATAGAACATTTGAAAGGATCAGCCTATCAAAAATTGGCTCAAACGGAGGTCGTTTTCATGGTGAAAATCACCATTGACGAAATTTCCCGATTCCCCAAAGGGGTAGTACACGCATTTTGGGCTCCCGGGAAATAGTAGCCAAATACCCTACTTTTTTCAACCAATCCAATATAAAATTTGAAAGTATCTACCCACCTAAAATTTTGGCTCAAACGGAGGTCGTTTTCATGGTGAAAATCACCAATTACGGAATTTCTCGATTCCCCAAAGGGGGTAGTGCACGCATTTTTGGGCTCGCGGGTACTAGTAGCCAAATACCATCCTTTTTTCAACCAATCCAATAGAACATTTGAAAGGATCAGCCCACCAAAAATTTGGCTCAAACGGAGGTTGTTTTCATGGTGAAAATCACCATTTACGAAATTTTCCGATTCCCCAAAGGGGGTAGTACAGGCATTTTTGGGCTCCCAGGAACTAGTAGCCAAATACCCTCCTTTTTTCAACCAATCTTATATAACATTTGAAAGGATCCTCCCACCAAAAATTTAGCTCAAACGGAGGTCGTTTTCATGGTGAAAAGCACCATTTACGAAATTTCCCGATTCCCCAAAGGGGGTAGCACACGCATTTTTGGGCTCCCGGGCACTAGTAGCCAAATACTCTCTTTTTTTCAAACATTACAATAGAACATTTGAAAGGATCCCCCACCAAAAATTTGGCTTAAACGAAGGTCGTTTTCACAGTAAAAAACACCATTTACGAAATTTCCCGATTCCCCAAAGGGGGTAGTACACGCATTTTTGGGCTCTCGGGCACTATTAGACAAATACCCTTCTTTTTTCAACCAATCCAATAGAACATTTGAAAGGATCAGCCCACCAAAAATTTGGCTCAAACGGAGGTCGTTTTCATGGTGAAAATCACCATTGACGAAATTTTCTGATTCCCCAAAAGGGGTACTACACGTATTTTTTGGCTCCCGATCACTAATAGCCAATTACCTTCCTTTTTTAACCAATCCAATAGAACATTTGAAAGGATCTTTCCACCAAAAATTTGACTCAAACGGAGGTCCTTTTCATGGTGAAAATCACCATTTACGGAATTTCCCGATTCCCCAAAGGGGGGATAGTACACGCACTTTTGGGCTCGCTGCCACTAATATCCAAATACCCTCCTTTTTTCAACCAAACCAATAGAACATTTGAAAGGATCGGCCCACCAAAAATTTGGCTCAAACGGAGGTCGTTTTCATGGTGAAAATCAACATTTACGAAATTTTCCAATTCCCCAAAGGGGTAGCACACGCATTTTTGGGCTCCCGGGCACTAGTAGCCAAATACCCTCCTTTTTTCAACCAATCAAATAGAACATTTGAAAGGATCCGCACACCAAAAATTTGGTTCAAACGAAAGTCATTTTCATGGTAAAAATCACCATTTACGAAATTTCCCGATTTCCCAAATGGGGTAGTACACACATTTTTGGGCTCCCGGGAACTAGTAGCTAAATACCATCAATTTTTTAACCAATCCAATAGAACATTTGAAAGGATCATCCCACCAAAAATTTGGCTCAAACGGAGGTCGTTTTAGAGGTGAAAATCACCATTTACAAAATTTCTCGATTCCCCAAAGGGGTAGTATACGCAGTTTTGGGCTCTTGGGCACTAGTAGCCAACTGAAATTGTCTATGGCTAAGAACTTATGAGACGAAACTCACAAGGTGAGATGAAACTCACGGGTGTTGTCCTTAGTGTTAATGACACTAACGACGACACTTTCACCAATTCTAGAAAAGCACAAATCAATAGAAATAAATATAATTTGCAGCGGAAATATTAAAGCAATACACAAGAATATAATTTTTATCAAGTTATATAAATATATAACTTGATGGGTGCCTAAAAGGCAAGACCTTTCTATTAATAATATGAATTCAATACAAGGTCGAGGTTGTTCCTTAATGATAAACGAACCCTGATATAAGGAACAACATACACGAATTCTCTCAGTAAATAAACACTCAAAAACCTCACAAAAATATAAAAATCTATATGAAATATTCGAGTGTTGGACAAAGTGTTGCCGACACTGAATGGCAACACTTGAGAGCGAGAATTCTACTTTTCTTGTGCGGATTTGCGTTTTCGAATTGGATGATCTTCAATGAAGATCCACCTGCACTATTTATAGGCCACAAAGTCTTGGAGCCTACTCAAATGATCGCTAACAGTTTGGAGTTTGTTTCCTCCATTTATGCCACTCGCCTCTTTTGTAGGAGACCTAGTCTTCTCTTGCTTCTCTTGCTTGTACCTCTTAGCTTTGGTTGCCTTGTACTCGACTTGTTCTCCCCTGAATAGCTGAATAAAATATCTCCCGGCTTGGTCATCAATTAAACAAATAAACACATGTTTATTTGTTAATTTCTTCTCCTCTTCGTGATTAACGCCCGGCGCTTCGTTGCCGATTTTAAGCTCATTTTAAGGTGACTAACTACTGTTATATAAACATTAATTTACCCATTAATATTTGTGAAAAATACAAGAACTAACTCGGTGTCGCCAATTCCAAATGGCAACACTTTTGGCAACACCAGTGGCAACACTGGTTTGCAACACTTGGGATGACATTCATGACAACACATGATCTAACATTAACAATCTCCCCCATAGTTACTGATTTCTTCACAAAATACCAATGTGATGATCTTTTCAAAAACAGTTAGTCAAACTTAACTAAAACCACAAAAAAATGCCACGAGATTTTGATAGAGGCAACATCAACCTTCAGGCAATGTTTTGAAATATTTTTCAATCCAAAACATCAACCATTAAGCAAATGAAGTATCAAAATCTTTACAAAAATCTCCCCCTTAATACGAAATTTCATAATTAAATAAACTAACTATTAAATTCTAAACAACCAACCAACCATTTAACAAAAACCATCCATCATCTTTTGAAGAAAATTCCAAATTTAAACAAAGAAAAAAAACAAATAAAATTTGTTTAAGCATTACAAACCAAAATAAAACAAATAAAATTGTTTTTGTTTCCAACCACCAAAAACACAAACCATTCGAACCAACCACCATTAAACCGCATTTCCGGCTCCTTCACCTCCCTCAGCTGTCCCACTAGGCCCAGCACCATTCCCAGCTCCATCATCATCATCACGCCTTGGTGGCTTATCTCCCCCTATTTTGGAAGAAATTAAATCCACCATTTTCATCATGTCAGAACGCATATCCAACTATCCCTGAATTACTGAGTCAATGTGCTTCACTTGACCATTGAAAAAATTAAGAATCATCGCAAAGCATCAACCATAACAGAGCGGTGTTGCCGAAGTGTTGCCGCTTCGGGCGACATTTGGGGCGACACCGGTAGCGTGGGCGATAACAGGAGGAGCATTTGTAACCAAAACCCAAGGTAAATCCCCGTGCCTATCACCTTCAAGAAAGTGCTTGGTAATTCGATAATACACAGTCTTTCAGAAAGATTATCACCATTCCAAGGCTTAATGTTTTGGTACATTAGGACTTGGAAAATAAGGGAAGGAAAAATGAAGGAGGAGGTCTTTTTCTTTTTGGCCCATGCAGCAAGGTGAGCGAATACAAGTCTCCCAAAATTTACTCTTTGTTTCTTTCCTAATTTATACAACAAATTAGCTTGCTCAAAGGTTACGGTGTTTTCATTTGTCGTGGGAAGCCAATTTGTTATACATAACTTGTGTAGCACGCTAAACAAAGAAGTGAGATAGGTAGACTTAAAATGATCAGACCAAATGGTAATTCTCCCTCCAGTTAAAAAGGTGGCTAAGGCATTAGGATCATATTCCAAGCTCTCATCTTCGACATTAGGGAGGCCGAAGGCTCTATTGATAATCAAAGGATTAAAGTCAAAGATAATGCCCCTAACAAAGATCTTTCCATAATGAGAGGTATTCCTATCATCAATATTATCCCTAAGATGAGCATAGAAATTCCTAACCACACTTTCAATATACGATGACACTCTAGTCACCGTAGGCAAAAACATCCTATCCTCCAAAAACTGATACACACCTAACTCCTTGAATTGAGTCACATAAATATTCTTTTCATTCAGAATTTTCTTCTCAGAATCTTCAACAAAATTATGAAGACTCGCATCACTATAAAATTCTTCCGAAAGAAATGGACGTTCATAATATCCAAAAGACTCATAATCTGATTTTTCATCTTGAGAAGGATTAGGAGAGTGTACCTCAGGCCATGAAATAGGAGAATAGGAAGGAGAACTCGATTGTGCTTTGGTCTTGGCAGCAGGTGTTGCTTCAAGTGTTGCCATTGCATCGGCAACACTTGGGGCGACACCACCAGAAATTTTCTGTTTCTTCTTCAACTTGGACTGAGCTTCAGCAAGGGTTTCTTCATCTTCCATCCAGGCTTCTTCATCCTCATCGAAGATGATGAGGGCTCCTTTGTCTCTTTAAAAGCGGTGGTCCGAACCTTCCTCGGACGAAATGTTGAGAGACGAGCTTGAAGAATCCTCCACATTCACCGGATCATCACCGTATTAGATGGTATCTTCGACCCGAACAGAAGTTTTGATCCTCTCCGATTGTCTACGCACTTCACCCCTAAAAGAGCTCGAGGCATCAACCGCCTTTCGCTTCTTGGTCTTCTTCGAGGGGCGAAGGTGAGCTCAGGATGGTGTAGCTTCAGAAGGTTGATGGGAATTGGAATTTGATAAGGATCATATACAACAATTTCCAAGGATGGTGAGGTTGAGGGTGTGGCCGAGAATGTCGCTGGTGAGATTTCCATGGGAACTGCGACATTTGAGGCGACACTAGAGGGAGCTAGAGGCGAAATCTCCATGGGTGATGAAATTTGGGGAGAATTTTTAGGGCTTGCCATGGAAGATTGAAGAAGGATGACGAAGACGAAGGGAACAGGGAAAGGGTTTTGTTCAACGCCTAGAGAGAGAGAGAACACGGTGAGAGAGAGAGAGAGAGAGAGGGTTTTAGGAGTGGGTTTTAATGAGTGAATAGTGGTAGGATTTAATTGATTTGACAATGTCAAATTAATTAAATCTCCACTTATCTCTCAAAAATCCCAACAAACTCAAGCTGATATCCGACATTTTTTTTTAAATTTTTTTTTTTTTTTAATTTTTATAATTTTTATAATTTTTATAATTTTTAATAATAACTAAACATAATTTTAGTAATATCCATAAAATTGTGTTTTTCAAAATTCAAAGAGATGAATTTTAAAAAATAGATATTACAAAATTACACTTAGATTGACAAAAATAAAAATTTTTGCTAAAAACCTTTTAAATTTCACAAACTCTAAATATAAGCAAATAGACTTTTGGAAATTTAAAATTTAATTAACAAAAACAAAAACAAGAAAATAAAAAATTAATGTAGCATCTACTAATGTGTTACTAGCAATGTTGCGTGACACACAAGGCAACATTTTTAAATAAAATCCCCTTGATATTTTTCAACATATATAACTTATCATTCCTTAGGCAATTTATAAGCACACTTTACACTTTCTTTATTTACAAGGAAGCATCGTAGTAGCGAGCTCCGTGCCCCGAGTTTTTTATTAAAGTGTAAAGCTACAATTAGTAAGTTTTATACCTTTCAAGTAGGGTACACTGTAGTAGCGAGCTCCATGCCCCTAATACTTAGTATAAAACACTACATTATATTCCCTTTGGGAATTTCCACAAGCTTTGCCTTTTTCAATATCAACAACAATGTGAGTGACTTCGTCACTTTTTAGCACAAAGGGGTATTTTATAAAAAAAATGTTAACCTTAAGAATGTACACATACTAGAACAGAAAGGTCAGTAAATGCCCCCCATTTGAGATTAAACAACTATATATATTTTTTATTTTTTTTTAATTTTAAAGATAATGTACAACTCATACAAAGTGTTGCTGACAGTGTTGGTAACACTGACGGCAACACTAACAGATTTATAGAAAACATAGACCAAGAGATTTTTTCAAACTTGAAAATCTCTCATGGTCCAAGGCTTTGGTCAAAATATCAGCAAGTTGATGTTTTGTATCAATATGCTCTATTTGGATCAATTCCTTTTCTACTAAATCTCTTAAAAAATGATGGCGGATATCAATGTGCTTAGTGCGTGAGTGTTGCATGGGTTTTTGGAAATATTTATAGCACTCAAATTGTCACAATACATGGTCAAGATATTACTATCAAGACCATAGTCATCAAGCATGTGTTTTAACCATATTAGTTGTGAACAACAACTCCCCTCCGCCACATATTCAGTATTCAGCTAGCCGAGAGAGAAACACAGCTTGCTTGCGATCGTACTCATGACACTAGATTATTACCCAAGAAAAAACAACCCCCACTAGTACTCTTTCGTCATCTATATCCCCGCCCAATCGTAGTCACTAAAACCAACTAAGTTGGTATTAGTGTCTTTGGTGAACCAGATTCCCAATTCACTTGTCCCGCACACATACTTGATGATTTTCTTGACATTTAGGTGAGAAATTTTAGGAGCAGATTGATATCTAGCACAAACACCTACGCCGAACATTATATCGGGACGATCGGGCAAGAAGATAAAGAAGACTACCTATCATGGATCTATACAGAGTTGGGTCAACATCCTCCCCGCCCGATCTTTGGTTACCTTAAGAGATGATCCCATAGGTATTTTAGAGCTCTTGGCACTCTCCAATCCAAATCTTTTCACCGGACTCTTAGCATACTTGCTCTGAGTGATGAAGATTCCATCATTCGATTGTTTCACCCGCAATCCTAGGAAATAATTAAGTTCTCCTATCATGCTCATCTCAAATGTAGATGTCATAGCTTCCACGAAATTTTGTAAACATGTTTTAGATGTGGAACCATAAACTATGTCATCAACATAGATTTGAGCAATGACAAGCTCTTTATTTTCCCTAAGAATAAATAATGTCCTATCGGCTTCTCCTCTAACAAATCCATATTCAAGAAGGAAGCTTGTTAGACACCCATACCATGCACGAGGAGCTTGTTTTAAGCCATATAAGGCCTTATCAAGTCTGTATACATGGTCTGGGTGGAATGGGCCTTCAAACCCTTTGGGTTGCTCAACATAGATCTCTTTATCTAAGTACCCATTCAAGAAAGCCGCTTTGACATCCATTTGGTGCAATGTGATTTTGAGATAACAAACTATAGCAAGAAGAAGTCTTATTGACTCAATTCTAGCCACAGGTGCAAAGGTCTCGTCAAAGTCGATTCCTTCCACTTGTGTATAGCCTTGAGCCACAAGACGAGCTTTATTACGAACAATATTACCCAATTCATCAGATTTGTTTTTGTAAATCCATTTAGTTCCAATAATGTTAGTATTTAAAGGACGTGGAACTAAACACCAAACTTCGTTACGGGTAAATTGTTCAAGCTCTTCTTGCATAGCTTGAATCCGTAATTTATCATTTAAGGCCTCAATCACATTTTTTGGTTCAACAGAGGAAACGAAACAGAGTGTTTTACCCGAGAGTATGTGGAGGACATACACACATACCTAATCATATCTCTCGTAATCAATCGGCTCCTTGTTCCTTGTTCTAACCCCTTCATTAACATCACCAATTACTTGAGTAATGGGATGATAATTTCTAATTCGAGCCGGGGGATCTCTCCCGCCTTGATGGTACACCAATCCATCTTCTCCTTCCGAGTCATCGCTCCGAATTTCCACCACTGTTCTCGTTCTCCCGTGTTGCCTCGTGTGTTGCCATTTCAGGGGCGACACTTGGAGCAACACTTGAATCTCGTGGCCGCAATGGCTGAATCGCATTCTGTTCCAGCCCTTTGTTCGACTTCTTCTAGTAGAGTCGAGGTATATCATCACCGGTTCTCTCAGTGGCACTCAAGTAATCGTTAAATTCAATATTTACCGATTCTTGAATCACTTTTAACCTCAAATTATAGACACGATAAGCATGACTGTTTTGAGAGTAGCCAAGAAAGATGGCTTTGTCACTCTTAGAATCAAGTTTTCCTAAGTATTCCCGGTCATTTAAAATGTAGCACAAACACCCAAACACATGAAAATAGTGAACCGTAGGTTTCTTTCCATTTAAAATCTCATAGGGTGTCATAGTTGTACCGGGTCTTAAGAAAACTCTATTTGTAGTGTGACAAGCCGTGTTTAATGCTTCGGCCCAAAACCTTTAGAAATATTTCTAGCAATTAGCATAACACGAGCCATTTCCATTAAAGTCCTATTTTTCCTTTCAAAGAACACCATTTTGTTGTGGTGTTTTGGGTGTTGAAAACTCATGGTGTATCCCCTTTTACTACAAAAAGTAAAAAAGGAGATGTTTTCAAATTCTCTACCATGATCCGATCTTATTCGAAAAATAGGAGAACAAAACATGTTTTTGATTTTAGAGACTAAGTGAGTAAATTTATCAAAAGTTTCAGATTTTTCTCTTAAGAAATACACCCATGTAAACCTAGAAAAATCATCAACTATCACATAAACATACTTCTTACCTCCCAAGCTTTCTACCTCAATAGGACCCATTAAGTCCATATGTAGAAGCCGAAAACAATGTGTTGTTCCCGAGTGTTGCTCATTGTGTTGTTCAACACCGTGAGCAACACGAGTTTGCTTACCCTTTTGACAGTACCACACATCACGGTGTTTTTGAGGTCTAGTTTAGGAACACCTTTGACGGCATTATGTTTGATAATCTTCTCAAGATTCCTATAATGAGAATGACCTAACTTTTGATGCCATAACCTAATATCATCAAGTTTTGTCAAATTGCACACCGATTTATTACCAACCGTATAGCAATTATCACTTGATCTTATTCCAAATCATGACACAAAAGTTAGTGTTATCAAACACTTCACGTGTATTTTTATTGAATTTTACCTCCAAATTGTCATCACATAGTTGGCTAATGCTAATTAAATTAGCAAGTAAACCATCTACGTGCAAGACATTTTTCAAAGGAGGAAAACCAACAATATCCAGTGTTCCTTTACCAACTATTTCACTCTTGCCTCCACCACCATAAGTCACCGAGCCTCCTTGAATAGGTTGGTACTGCTAGGAATGATTTTGTACCGGCCATATGACGTGAACAACCACTATCAAAGTACCAAGTTCCCGCAATGTTAGTCCTTAAGGCCGTATAAACAACATAGCATTTCGCTTTTCCTTGGGTAACCAACCCTTTTTTGAAAATCTGATTGCTCACCGTTGTTGCCATAAGTGTTGCCGCCCGAGAAACCGGCGACACTTGAGGCGACACTTGAAGACCGGACATTTTCTTTTGTAGGAAAATGCAATCTGGTTTTAAATGTCCAAACTTTGTGACAAGATCCACACTCATTGGATTGATCGTAGGAATCACTAGGAGTGCTACCCTTTTCCTTGACACGCTCTTTTACAAAACAATTTTTAGTTTCAACATCAAACAAGGAAGAGGTAATACTTTCAAGTGATTCTTGGAACCCAAGACCAGCTTTCGAGGCTTACTCAATTTGAGTATTTCATCCAATTTGGATGAACTCGTGTTGAGTTTTTTGAAGGTGGATTCGGCTAGGTTGAGTTTGGCCTTGATTTTATCAAGATCCAAGTCTCTCCTACCGAGTTGAGCTTCTAGCCGAGTCAAGGAGTTCTTAAGATCCCGATTTTCCTTTTTCAAGAAAACCACCATCTTATTCTCCTTTTTCCATTCCACGAGGAGAGATTTATAGAGGTTTTTTAATTCACAAATAAGTTCATCTTTATCAAGATCATCCTCTATAATCTCTTCGAATTTAAATCAGTTGAACCATGCAAATTAAGATCATTTAAAGAATCATACCGCTGAGTGTTGTGCCAAGTGTTGCCAATTCCTGGACGACACTGGGGCAACACTTTCTCGAAGAAGTCACCAATGTTGTGTCAAGTGTTGTCAAATCAGTAACGACACTTGAAGTAACACTCTCGCCGAAGGTAGCTCCTCTACCGTGGCCATCATGACTACTTGCTCCGTCTCGTTCTTCTTTCTCCGTTCCTTCCTCCTCTCCATCACTAAGAGATACCCATAAGTTTTTGCCCGCCTTTCTCAAGGTGTTAGCACATTCATTGGCATAGTGACCCCAACCGAAACAAGCATGACATTGAATAGATTCAATGTACTTAGGATCGGACCGGATCTTTTCCGAGGATGCACGCCTTGGTGGGATATCCTTTTGATTTGGAGGAGGACTTCTCCTTGGCACAGAACTAAAGGTTTTGGCCGTTTGGTCCTTAGCCTTTACCTCGCACTTTGTTAAATTTTCTAACCATGGAATTATATCTCTTTGCAAGTAAAGCTACACTAGTATTTTCATCTAACTCCTCGAAGACTTCATCTTCATCGTCCACACATGTGTCCGAAGATTCGACTTTTAAGGCAATATTCTTGCCTTTAGAAGCCTCCGTTTGTTCATTGAGATTCAACTCAAAGTTTTTCAAAATACTCATTAAGGAGTTGATGTCCATTGTTGAAAGATTATGGGCCTCTTCAATAGCTGAAACTTTAATATTAAAACGTTCGGGAAGAGTACGAATAGCTTTTGAAACAAGTTGTTTATTTGTAAAAGGCTCCCCTAATACTTGACAAGCATTTGAAATATCAATCAACTTTTCAAAATAAGACGAGATGTCTTCGTTTTCACCCATTCTTAATCTTTCAAATCTACTAGTGAGACCTCTAAGCTTTGTTTCTGACACCGCCATCTCCTTCACAAAATCTTTGTAGAGTATCCCAAGCATCTTTTGCAGAGGGACTATTTTGAATGAGTTTGAACATACGCATGTCAACACATTCATTGATGGCCTTCAGTGCCTTTTCATTGAAACTAGCAAGATTATTCTCTTCAATTGTCCACTCGAATTCGGGTTTGACTTGAACGTCACCATCGTCATCCGGAGGAAGCATTGGAACAGAATAACCATTTAAAATAGATCGCCAAGCCCGAAGATCAATTGATTTGATATGCGAGCGTAGGCGAATCTTCCAATAAGCATAATTAGATCCGTCTAAAACCGGTAATCTCTTTTGATTAGGGTTTGCAGGATCATAAGCCATGACAAAAGGATCTAAACACTTAGTATATCAAGTGCTAGGCTCGATACCAATTGAAATTGTCTATGGCTAAGAACTTATGAGACGAAACTCACAAGGTGAGATGAAACTCACGGTGTTGTCCTTAGTGTTAATGACACTAACGACGACACTTTCACCAATTCTAGAAAAGCACAAATCAATAGAAATAAATATAATTTGCAGCGGAAATATTAAAGCAATACACAAGAATATAATTTTTATCAAGTTATATAAATATATAACTTGATGGGTGCCTAAAAGGCAAGACCTTTCTATTAATAATATGAATTCAATGCAAGGTCGAGGTTGTTCCTTAATGATAAACGAACCCGATATAAGGAACAACATACACGAATTCTCTCAGTAAATAAACACTCAAAACCTCACAAAAATATAAAAATCTATATGAAATATTCGAGTGTTGGACAAAGTGTCACGACACCGAATGGCAACACTTGAGAGCGTAATTCTACTTTTCTTGTGCAGTTTGCGTTTTCGAATTGGATGATCTTCAATGAAGATCCACCGCACTATTTATAGGCCACAAAGTCTTGGAGCCTACTCAAATGATCGCCAACAGTTTGGAGTTTGTTTCCTCCATTTATGCCACTCGCCTCTTTTGTAGGAGACCTAGTCTTCTCTTGCTTCTCTTGCTTGTACCTCTTAGCTTTGGTTGCATTGTACTCTGACTTGTTCTCCCCCAGAATAGCTGAATAAAATATCTCCTGGCTTGGTCATCAATTAAACAAATAAACACATGTTTATTTGTTAATTTCTTCTCCTCTTCGCGATTAACGCCCGGCGTTTCGTTGCTGATTTTAAGCTCATTTTAAGGTGACTAACTACTGTTATATAAACATTAATTTACCCATTAATATTTGTGAAAAATACAGTAACTAACTCAGTGTCGCCAATTCCAAATGGCAACACTTTTGGCCCTACGCTCTCACCACTGCCACCTACCTCATAAACCGATTACCCAACCCCACCCTAAACAATGATTCCCCCTACTTCCGCCTCTTTCGCTCCCCTCCAAACTACACCAAACTCCGTAGTTTTGGTTGCCTTTGCTACCCATGGCTCCGCCCATACACCACCCACAAACTTGACCCAAAATCCATCCCTTGCATCTTCGTTGGTTACTCACCCACGCAAAGCGCGTACTACTGCCTTGACCCTACCTCCCATCGTGTCCACACCTCCCGTCATGTCCGCTTTGTTGAAAATACTTTCCCATACAACTCCCTCACCACATCATCCCCCACTACTCCCACTCCTCCTCCCTCCGAATGGCACACCCTTTTTCTCCCTATTTTATACACTACCCCCTCCATCCCAACTCTTCCCCAACCCCAACCCCCTCCACCTCCCCCCACTCCCCCCTCCCCAACTCATCCCTCTCCCAATCCCACCCCTAATGAACCCCCTACAACAACTCAACTTGATGCTACACCACCCACTCCCAACCCACCACCCCCTCCACCTCCCACCCGCACCATCACCACTAGACTTTCCCATGGTATCACCAAACCCAACCCCAAGTATGCCAACCTATCCCTCCTCACATCTCCCACTAGTCTTCCCACCACCACCAAACAAGCCCTATCCATTCCTCATTGGCGCAATTCCATGATTGAAGAATTCCAAGCCCTAACCCGTAACAACACATGGTCATTAGTTTCACCTACCTCAGCTCATAACATTGTCGGTTGCAAGTGGGTCTTCCGAGTTAAATACAACCCCGACAACACCATTCAGAAATACAAAGCCCGACTTGTAGCCAAAGGTTTTCACCAACAACCCGGTATTGACTACACCGAAACCTTTAGCCCCGTTGTCAAACCAGCCACAGTTCGGCTACTTCTTTCCCTTGCCACAACCAACCATTGGCCCCTTCGCCAACTTGATGTCAACAATGCCTTCCTTCAAGGCACCCTCTCCGAAACCGTCTTTATGACACAACTGTAAGGTTTCGAGGGTCCATGCGCAGCGGAATAGGCAATAACTCGAAAAAACCCCAAGCCCTAGAATCCGTTCTAGATGAATAATTAAGAGAGATGAAATAGAATTACCAACCTTGAATGCTTTTGCCTTTGATAAACTTGACCCAACTCCATATTGAATGATCTTGTTAATCCTTGATGAACGAACGGGAATCACGAACCAAAGATCTTGATGAACGAAGATCCTCTATGTTTATCCACGCGCGGAACGAACCCTAGAACTCTTCTAGGAGGATTGCTAGATCCAATTGATTGAAACACCTTTCAATCAATGAAGAACAATGGATTTGGTGGTGTTTGATTCTCAATTCACAATTGAAATCTCCCACTCTAAGTGTTTCTCTCAAGCCAAAACGTTCTAATGACGGCTAGGGCAACCAGGGGTAAGTATTTATACGTTATAAAACTTTTCCCCTCGCGAAAACCCTAGTTTTAAGTCAATTCCGCGTCGATCCAGTGCCTGTGGGACGAGTCGTCCCCTGGCACCCAGCCTTTCGACGGGCGTCCCCTTAAGGGGAATAGTTGGTTTCGGCCTGGGACGAGTCGTCCCCTGAGAACAAAAACTCCATATTCTTCATTTTTGACAATTCGTTCGATGCGTGTGACCCCATAGGACTATATTATGTTGGCAATGAGTTCGATCACATCGATCCTCATAAGACATGAGCGGACTCTAGCAAGCCATCATGCCTACCCAAATAATATAATATCAAGTTCGATTTCCTATATAGAACATATCACAATCCCATTGTCACACGATGTTATATTGAACATGAGTCATGGTCCACGCCAACTCATATTGTTCAATGCTTTCTTGTTATCAAGTAAATTGATTTAATCGAATGACATTAATCACATTAATTCATTCGGGCATGGCCATGCACTACATCAATCTTACTTACGAGTGGCCTAGCAAACATCTCTCTTTACGAGGGACAATTTCCATCTTGACTTATCATTCTTCCCAACAAGAATCATACCACGCCAATGATAGCCCTTATTGTTATCCGGTTAAAGACAACGTTAAACTATATCAAACATGATATTCATCGAGCGGAAGACGATGATAATCTCAAGTCAAAGGATATCAATGATATGACTATATGAGATCTAATTATGACATTTGACCATGACATAGATCTCATAATGGGTCAAGTCCAGTACCTTGTTCTCTAACAAGTACCCATGAATCTAATGTGCATCTCCATGCATATAATCATCACATGATTATCCATTAGACTTCATACTAGTGCTTCATAAGTACTAGGGACACGATTATTATAATAAAACATGCAAACATATATAACAATCAAAGAAACAATCTCATATATAAATGAACAATGACATTACATAAAGGTCTATCTCTATAGGCCTAGGGCACTAACACCTACAGTCTCCCACTTGCACTAGGCCCAATCATTCATGTATCTTATACCCATGGACCTAACATGACATTCATGTTTAGCTTGTGGCAAAGGCTTGGTGAGAGGGTCTGAAATGTTGTCATCCGTTGGTACCTTGCATATCTTGACGTCCTCCCTTTCACAGATTTCTCGAATGAGGTGGAAGCGTCTCAAAATGTGTTTGGATCGCTGATGTGACCTTGGTTCTTTTGCTTGGGCAATAGCACCATTGTTGTCACGTAACGTGCTCTATCGGGTTAGTGATACTCGGAACGACTTCTAAGTCACTAACGAACTTCTTGATCCAAACCGCCTCCTTAGCCGCATCTCGATGCCGCTATGTACTCGGCTTCGTTGTAGAATCGCAACAGGCTCGCTTGGAACTCTTCCAACAAACAAAGACCTCCATTTAGCATAAACACAAAACCAGATCGCGATCTATAGTCATCTTTGTCGGTTTGGAAGCTTGCATCTCGTGTAACCCTTTACAACCGCATCATCTTCCATTCCTCCAAATACCAAGAATACATCCTTAGTCCTTCTCAAGTACTTAAGGATATTCTTGACACCTATCCAATGGTTCTCACCAGATCGATCGGTATCTACTCGTTGCGCTTAGAGCATACGAGACATCGGGTCTAGTGCATAACATGGCATACATGATAGACCCAATTGACGAAGCATATGGTATATCACTCATTCTCTTTCGCTCATCATTTGTCTTAGGACAATGAGTCTTGCTAAGAGTAATGCCATGTCCCATTGGCAAGTGTCCTCTCTTAGAATTTTCCATCTTGAATCTTCTAAGGACCTTGTCAATATATGTACTCTGACTCAAACCAATCATCCTTCTTGATCTATATCTATAGATCTTGATACCAAGGATATAAGCCGCCTCACCCATATCTTTCATTGAGAAACATTTTCCTAACCAGGACTTTACAGCCTCAAGTGTGAACATTGTTTCCAATGAGTAAGATGTCATCGACATATAACACCGTAAATAGCACTATGCTCCCACTTATCTTCTTGTATACACAAGGTTCATCTTCGTTTTTGATGAAGCCAAACTCTTTGACCGATTCATCAAAACGTAGATTCCAAACTCTCCGGAAGCTTGCTTCAATCCATAAATGGATCTCTCGCAACTTACACACTTTGTTAGAATCCTTTGGATCGACAAACCCTTCAGCCGTATCATATATACATCCTCAAGTAGGTTTCCGTTAAGAAACGCTGTTTTGACGTCCATTTGCCATATCTCATAGTCGTAATATGCGGCTATGGCAATTAGGATTCTAATAGACTTAAGCATCGCTACGGGCGAAAAGGTTTCATCATAGTCAACGCCATGAATCTGCCTATACCCCTTAGCAACTAGCCTAGCCTTATAAGTATGTACCTTCCCATACATGTCGGTTTTCTTTTTGAAAACCCACTTGCACCCTATGGTTTTTACACCTTCGGGTGGATCAATCAAGTTCCAAACTTGATTATCATACATGGATTTGATCTCGGATTCCATGGCTCCTAGCCACTTGTCCGAATCAGGAGTGGACATCGCCTCTTGATAGGAAGTAGGTTCATCATTCTCAATGATTTCTACTTGATTACTTTCCGTCATGAGAAATCCATATCTCTCAGGTTCGGATCGTATCCTATCCGATCTGCGAAGAACTTGTGTATCTTGAACCGGTTCCACAACAGCTTGTGAACTTGGTTCCGTCTCTACTATTGGTTCCTTGTCATTTTCGGGTTCTTGAATTTCTTCAAGATCAATTTTACTCCCACTAGTTTCTTTAGAGAGAAACTCTTTCTCTAGAAAGACACCATTTCGAGCAACAAACACTTTGTTCTCGGATTGGTTGTAAAATAGATATCCTTTCGTTTCCTTGGGATAACCAACGAAAATACATTTATCAGATCTAGGTGCAAGTTTATGTTCAGAAACCAATTTCTTTACATAAACCTCACATCCCCAAATCTTCATGAAAGATAAGCTAGGCTTTCTTCCATACCACATCTCATGTGGGGTTTTAGGAGCCGATTTAGTAGTGGACCTTGTTAAGTGTGAAAGCGGCCGTTTCCAGCGCATGTCCCCAAAAGGAAATAGGAAGGTTCACTTGACTCATCATCGATCGAACCATATCTAATAGAGTTCGATTTCTCCTCTCGGACACACCATTCCATTGTGGTGTTCCGGTGGAGTAAGTTCTGAAACAATTCCACAACTTTTCGTATGATCGTCAAATTCTTGGCTCAAATATTCACCACCTCGATCGGATCGAAGTGTTTTAATAGTTTTGCCAAGTTGATTTTGTACTTCACTTTGAAATATTCTAAATATCTCAAAAGCTTCACTTTTGTACTTCATCGATAGACGTAGCCATATCTTGATAAGTCATCGCGAACGTTATGAAGTACCGAAATCCTCCCCTAGCAATGCTATTCATTGGTCCACATACATCAGTATGTACGAGAGCCAACAAATCACTAGCCCTTTCACTACTCTTAGTAAAAGGTGCTTTAGTCATCTTGCCCAATAAGCAAGACTCGCAAACATCATATGATTCATAATCACATGAGTCTAAATATCCATCTTTATGGAGTTTAGAGATGCGTTTCTCGTTTATGTGCCCAAGACGGCAATGCCATTTATATGTGTCATTCACATTATTTGGTTTGGATTTCTTACTAACATGATAGACATTATCAACATTATTCTCAACATCCAAGACATAAAGGCCATTAAAAGAATGAGCAACACAATAAAGCATGTCATTCAAATAAATTGAAAATTTCTTATTCGCAATAAGAAAATTGTAACCCTCATTGTCTAAACATGAAATAGAAATAATGTTTGCTCAAATCCGAACATAATAACAGCTTATTTAAAACTAAAATTAATCCGCTTGGTAAAGTGACTTCGTAAGTCCCTACGGCCAATGCAGCAACTCTTGCTCCATTTCCAACCCGTAGATCTACTTCACCCTCTTTGAGCAACCTTCTATTCTTTAGTCCCTGCACATTTAGGCAAATGTGAGATTCACATCCGGTATCTAATACCCAAGAACTAGAGGTAGAAAGTAAAATATCTATCACATAGATACCTGAAGTCATGGCAATCTCATTGCCCTTCTTCTTCGCCCTTCCCGATAAAGCTTGCAGTTACGCCTCCAATGCCCAGTTTCCTTGCAATGGTAGCACACCACATCCTTTTGGGATTTGGGTTTAGGCTTCTTAGCAACGGCAACCTTTGCCTCCGGTTTAGCAACTTTTGCTTTAACCTTGTTTTTGAACCCCTTTCCTTTATTCACCATCAACACTTGATTGGTTTTCTTGGTAATATTTTTCTCCGCATTCTTTAGCATCCCATGCAATTGACAGAGATTTATTCATCCCATTCATGTTATAATTCGTAACAAACCGATTATAACTCTCGTGGAGTGAATGCAATATCATATCCGTAGCGCCTCTAATCGGATAGGATACCCAAGCCTCTCAAGATGTTCGAGGTGACCGCTTCATCTTCAACACATGAGGCCCAACAGGTTGTCCTTCAATCATTTTGCATGAATGAAGAGCCTTCATAGTGTCAAACCTTTCCGTACGTGCTTGCAACTGGAACATTTCCTTCAAATGATTTCCCAAATCATAGGCTTCCATGTGTACAAGGTCCTTCTGAAGAGCCTTACACATGGTAGCAAGCATTAGGCAACCAACATCAATCTAATCATCCATATGCTTCTTATGTTGGTCCCTTTCCGCTTTAGTTGCATTAGCGTGGCTCGGGTGGAACGGGTCCATCGAGAATGTACAATTTCCTTTCCTGTTTGAGAACAATTCCCAAACTGCGGATCCAATCCACATAGTTATTGCCATTCTCCTCTAACTTGTCCTTCTCAAGGACTGATCGCAGTGACATGTTTTGATTATTGTTTACAGCCATTGATCTACAAAGATATGCAACAAGATATGAACACATATAAGTACCAATTCATTTAAGAGATTAATTAACGTATTTCATAAATACTCCCACTAAATTATATAACCTTCTTATACAAACATGTATAATATAATTTAATAGGCTAAGACCCAACTTTAATTTAATTTCAAGTCGGCTATGGCACGACTGCTCAAAATTAAACTAAAAAGGTAGATAACATTTATCAATCATATCTATATATGACTCTTAGATCATTATGAGATTATAGACATCTTATGTCACATGTTTCAATCTCATCTTATGCCTTAGGCCCAAAACCGTTTTGATAGCCTAATTGAGTTCAACCATGTTAAACGTATAGCAATCACTATTTGCTCATCTTGATCATACAAAGATAGAATTAATGCACCTCGCTATGGCGAGCCCACATAAAGCTACCCGTGTACTCACAAGTGTTTAAACATGGATGGCATAAAACAAACTCAAATTACAAGAAGGTTCAAATTTTCATGCTTATCAATTACATCCTAAGGTTGATTCATGAAAACTATATGAACATAATTATGAACATGGAATGATGCAACACATAACACATTTGATCAGTAATTACTAGTACGCGGCCACATGCTCCAAGATTATCCCACACTTCCATCGAAGTGCCTGTGGGGAAGGTTTTGGTGTCCAGCCAATATACCAAGTAATACTTCACAAACATCCTAGATTAATCACATTAATCATATCAATGAAATTGACATCCCATAATCTAGATTAATCATATTAATCATATATTACAATTTCATAATCATGGTATATCTATATATACTATTACTTCTCAAGTAAAACTCATACAATTTCATATTCTAGATCATGCACATCATGAAAATTCATATAATCATATTACATAATTATCATGATTATCTAACTAAGCATCATGAACGGGGCTCTGATACCACTGTAAGGTTTCGAGGGTCCATGCGCAGCGGAATAAGCAATAACTCGAAAAAACCCCAAGCCCTAGAATCCGTTCTAGATGAATAATTAAGAGAGATGAAATAGAATTACCAACCTTGAATGCTTTTGCCTTTGATAAACTTGACCCAACTCCAGATTGAATGATCTTGTTAATCCTTGATGAACGAACGGGAATCACGAACCAAAGATCTTGATGAACGAAGATCCTCTATGTTTATCCACGCGCGGAACGAACCCTAGAACTCTTCTAGGAGGATTGCTAGATCCAATTGATTGAAACACTTTTCAATCAATGAAGAACAATGGATTTGGTGGTGTTTGATTCACAATTCACAATTGAAATCTCCCACTCTAAGTGTTTCTCTCAAGCCAAAACGTTCTAATGACGGCTAGGGCAACCAGGGATAAGTATTTATACGTTATAAAACTTTTCCCCTCGCGAAAACCCTAGTTTTAAGTCAATTCCGCGTCAGTCCAGTGCCTGTGGGACGAGTCGTCCCCGGCACCCAGCCTTCGACAGGCGTCCCCTTAAGGGGAATAGTTGGTTACGGCTCGGGACGAGTCGTCCCCTGAGAACAAAAACTCCATATTCTTCATTTTTGACAATTCGTTCGATGCGTGTGACCCCATAGGACTATATTATGTTGGCAATGAGTTCGATCACATCGATCCTCATAAGACATGAGCGGACTCTAGCAAGCCATCATGCCTACCCAAATAATATAATATCAAGTTCGATTTCCTATATAGAACATATCACAATCCCATTGTCACACGATGTTATATTGAACATGAGTCATGGTCCACGTCAACTCATATTGTTCAATGCTTTCTTGTTATCAAGTAAATTGATTTAATCGAATGACATTAATCACATTAATTCATTCGGGCATGGCCATGCACTACATCAATCTTACTTACGAGTGGCCTAGCAAACATCTCTCTTTACGAGGGACAATTTCCATCTTGACTTATCATTCTTCCCAACAAGAATCATACCACGCCAATGATAGCCCTTATTGTTATCCGGTTAAAGACAACGTTAAACTATATCAAACATGATATTCATCGAGCGGAAGACGATGATAATCTCAAAGTCAAAGGATATCAATGATATGACTATATGAGATCTAATTATGACATTTGGCCATGACGACATAGATCTCATAATGGGTCAAGTCCAAGACCTTGTTCTCTAACAAGTACCCATGAATCTAATGTGCATCTCCATGCATATAATCATCACATGATTATCCATTAGACTTCATACTAGTGCTTCATAAGTACTAGGGACACGATTATTATAATAAAACATGCAAACATATATAACAATCAAAGAAACAATCTCATATATAAATGAACAATGACATTACATAAAGGTCTATCTCTATAGGCCTAGGGCACTAACACCTACAACAACCCCCCGGATTTGAGGACTCCACCCACCCATCCTTTGTTTGTCGCCTGTCAAAAGCAATCTATGGCCTCAAACAAGCTCCCCGGACATGGTTTCAAGAACTCAAAACCTACCTCACCACATATGGCTTTCACCCCTCCTTAGCCGATCCCTCGCTATTTATCTTCAACAAATCTCCATCCCCAATTTACTTACTTGTCTATGTTGATGATATCATTGTCACCGGCCCTTCCCCTTCTCACCTTCAGTCATTCATCTCCGACCTATCCAACCGGTTCTCCATCAAGGACCTTGGCCCCTTGTCCTACTTCTTGGGTGTTGAAGTCGTCCCTAACCATCACGGGCTTCTCCTCTCCCAAACCAAATATATCCATGACCTGCTCACCCGTCACAAAATGATTGACTGCAAGCCTCTTCCCACTCCTATGGTAACATCTCCTCCACTCACTCGATCCACTGCTACTCCAGCTGTTGACCCCACTTCATACCGTGCTATTGTTGGTGGACTTCAGTACTTATCATTCACTCGTCCCGACATCGCCTTCTCGGTCAACAAGCTTGCGCAATTCATGCAAAATCCACAATCTTCTCACTGGGTTGCATTGAAGCGTCTTCTACGCTACCTACATGGCACCATGCATCTTGGTCTTCAGATTTTTGCAAAGTCTCCCCCCTCCCTTCATGCATTTTGCGATGCCGATTGGGCCGGAGACAAAGATGATTTCGTGTCCACTTCTGGCTTACTTGTCTACTTGGGTAAGAACCCGGTCATTTGGTCTTCCCGAAAACAACGTTCTCTTGCTAGATCCACTACTGAAGCCGAATTTCGGGCTATCGCCGACACCACAGCCGAACTTACTTGGGTTGGGAACTTACTCACTGAGCTTGGTTTTCCATCTCTTGCTACACCTGTGATCTACTGTGACAACCTTGGTGCCACCACCTACTCTTCTCATCCGATTTTTCACTCTCGTATGAAACACGTGGCTCTCTCATTTCATTTTGTTCGTGAGCAAATTCAGTCAGGTTCTCTTCGAGTACAACACATTGTCGGTTCGGATCAACTCGCAGATATTCTTACAAAGCCACTGCCTCGCATACGCTTCCAACTTCTTATCTCCAAGATTGGCCTTCTCTACGGATCGTCCATCTTGCGGGGGCGTGTTAAGGATGAAGCTCCTACTACCGTTACTCCTATTGTCACTAGAAGCCCAACGAAGGAAGATTCTGCGCATAAGGCGCCCGCCTCACATAATGTCATGCGCCCGCCTCACATCGCTGCGAACAAACCAGGAGCCTCGGACCTTGAGGCGCACGCCTCAACAAATACCAAGCGGCCGCCTCAAGGCCAACTATCTCGGCCTCACATTCTGGAAGCCAGGCGCACGCCTGGCCCAATCTCAGGCGCCCGCCTCGGGCCTAGTTCTGCTCCTGCTCAGTATTGGAAACAAGTCAAAGTTTCCTAATCTATCTTTCCTACTTGTATTAGGAATATATTATCAATCTCATAGATTAGGAAACTATATTATTCTCCGTATATAGTTAGGATTTACAATCCTTGTACAATTAGGATTTCTCTATTGTAACTATAAATATTTACACAATGTGAATAAACAAGGCTAAGGGCTTTCAATTTCTTACATAATACATCTCGAATAGTGATGACTAACATCGAAACAAATCTCCAATAAATATTCTCGAAAACTATAACCTGTGGTCGTCAAATATTTATTCAAGTAAAACTTTGGATACGACCATCTTTTATAACCTCTTGCATAAGAATTTGATTTTGAAAAAAAAGACTAGACAAACACATAACGCATTTGAAACGCGAGATAATGACGTAGGAATTCCCAACCACTCGATTTGATGTGCATTTTATTGCATTGCTTTTAAATTCGTTCTAATCATAAATTTCGGTCACACAATACTCGAAAGGACAAATGTTGACGTCAGGTGGGACCCAGTTCAGTCGCATTAAATGGGCCGTATAAGAGCCGTAGATCCCAGATCGGACGTTAAAGATTCAAAGTCAAATCCCCGTTTAATGTGTCCCTTTGACTACATAGGAACCCATCATTTTGGTATTTTTTCTATATTATCATAATTCGAATACTAAAATAAATAATTTCAGAAGTTTGACTGACTGTCACTTTCTTCATTCATTCGAGGCCCTCTTTGTTGAATATGGAGATATTTTTTTGTACGTATTTGTCACCCCTAATTTACTATAATACCCTTATCTTCATCCCATAAAAAGTTTCACTTACTGTTTCGCACAAAAAATAAGAAATAATGTTATTAAAGTAGGAGTTGAGAGTGAATAGGAGAGAGAAATTGGGGTAGAGAATAATAAGTGGATAGTTGTTGTGAGTATAACAAGTGGGTCCCATAAATAAAAAAGTATTAAAAAATTTTCTTTTTAGAAAATGTGACTTATTATAAGTGAGACGTCCTAAATGATAAAGTGAGTAAAATTTTATGAAACGGAGGGAGTATATACTACTTCTGTTTTAAAATAAATGTAAGGATAATTTAATTTAGTCTTTCATAAAAATAAATTTAAAATTATCTTAAATATTTATTTTGATTTATAATATATACTCCCTCCGTCCCATAAAACATTACACGTTTACTATTGAGAACGAAAAATAAGGAATAATGTTATTAAAGTAGGTGTTGTGAGTGGGAGGAGAGAGAATGAGTGGAGAGAATAGTAAATTATAATGGTGTTGTGAGTATTAAAATAATGTAGGAGAGAGAATGAGTGGAGAGAATAGTGATTTAAGGTTTCCTTTTTAGGAAAGTGGGACTTTAAAGAGAGACGCCCAAAATAGCAAAAGGGGTAATGTTCTATGGGACGGAGGGAGTATATATATATATATATATATATAGAGAGAGAGAGATAAGTATTTATATGAGTAGGTCTGGCGAAAGCGCGTTTCTCCATAATTATGGAGAAACGCGTTTTTAATAGCAAGCTATACGTTTGATAACCGTAAGAAAATTTACGGATATCGGTCTCAAAGGGTTACGGATATCCGGAAGCTTTGGAACGGATATCCGAAGCCTTTGGGCGGATATCCAGAAAAAATAGATTTGAAGCCAAATCGAGGCCGAGACCGAAATTGCTTATTGAAGGTTTACGGATATCCGAGAACCTTGAATGTATATCCGAAACCATCGAATGAATATCCGAAACATTTTGAAAGTTTACGGATATCATTGAAGATTTGGATATCACTTTCATAAGCTTCGGATATCCTTTGAAGGGTTACGGATATCCGAACTTTTGAGATCGATATCGAAGTAACCATGGGACAAGGTCATGACCAATACAAAAAGTTTCTGGATATCCTATCAAAAGGTTCTGGATACCCGTAACCCGTTTCTCCATAACTTATGGAGAAACGCGTTTCTCCCTAGATTTTACGTATTTATATTCAATGAATGGAAAGGAATTATAAGTGAATAATTGACTAATATTTATAAATGAGAGTAATAATTTAACTGTGTCGGTAAGATAAATTGAATCTGTATAATTAATAATACTATATCGACTAGCAAACCTCATATGCATACGATTATATGAACAGAGCTCATCTATCCCATTTCAATAAGGAAATCATGAAATTAGGATCTGAACGGAATAATCTGTGACGGGCCGAGCCCAACGTTTACTACGAGCCCGGGGGCCCAATAAGCCCATCAAGAGACCCACTACAAAGAATCAGATCAAGGCCTTGGGCCATGGCCCGTCTAACATTGGTTCGTTGTCGTCGCCATCGAGCGACCAGGCCATCCAAACGACGAGCCATCAGATCATTAATGGGGAGGCAAACTCCCGGCCGTCGTCGCACGGTGGTGGACCGTCCTTCGGGCGAATCTTCCTTCGACCCCAATGGTGCTCATCCAAGGAGAGTAAGCGTCGTCATTGAACGGCTCGTCGTCATTGAACGACTCGCCGTCATTGAACAGACGGACTCTCTCACTCGGCGAATCATAACTCGAGAGACGACCCCCAGGCGTATAGTTCCGGGTCGTCTCCTCTATTAAGCTTCCTCAACAAGCTTAGTTAATTAGCTAATTTGGGATAATGACGGACTGCTTTGCGGTGCCTCGTTATATGTGCGATCATACATTCGGTAATAACTACAAAAGGTACGAGAGGTTGACTTTCCCTTATAAGGCAAACTACTTATCGGATGTCGGGTGTTGCGGTGTCCTTACATAGACGGACCAATGCCGGCGTGACACGTGTACACCTAGGAGATGGAGCTGATCCTACGGCTGGTATCAATCCAATCCAACGGTTCTGGTAAAAACCCTAATACCACCTTTCCTACTATAAATAAGAGAGTAATAACGTGGAACAAAAAAAGGCTTTTCTGCATATTTCTATACTCACACACTGCCATATTTTACACCATATTTCCAGACCATAATCTTACTCTCACGCCGGAGGGGCTTGCCGGAAGACCCCCGGCGCAGTTTCACCTTTCATTTCTTGTCTTTGTGCGAATCCAGGAGCTAGCTCAATTATTTCTTGGAGCCTGTGAAGGAATCGAAGCTGGCACGCTTTCTGCGCGATCGGATTGGTTCCATTGCTTAGGAAACGTGTTAGTGATCAACGGCTACGAAATACAGTAGGAACAGGTTTGGAAAAATGGTGTCAGGATGGTCATACGGCCGATAAATCAGCTGAGATGAAGGTGTACCACCTCGTGCAAGAGAATCCTAGGCCACCCTCACCACCTAGGAACCCTAACTTAAGGGTTACCGGTCACGAGGGGTAGTTGATGGTACGGGTCTTCAAGCAACTAGAAGAAGAGAAAAGGGGCTCGCTGCTTGGCGGAGGAGACCTCCACTAGAAAGGAGGCTGAGGCAGTGCAAGGTACCCGGGAGGTCCTCAAACCCTAATCTCGACGGAAGCGGCTTTCCTCGTCGAGAGAGCTAACGCCCTCGGGGAGTTCTTGCAAATCCGGGACGAGCTAATCCATATGGCCGCTCCTCAAGCTCCCAGGCATCACATCAAACAATCTCGTCGGGAAGGAGGAGAAGGAATCCGAGGAAAATGCCGCTCGTCGTGAGGGGACGCCGCCGGAAACTTGAGCAAGTTGTGCCCTGACTTGACGAGGGAACACATCAATGAGCAGCGGAGCCAAGGAGCACGATCTCAACGGCGACGGTGAGGCGGTGAGCCTCGTAGGGAGCTCGTCGTCGAAAATCTCGAAGCTATCGGGAATCGGGTCGTCAGGGTCGTCTGCAGACTCCGTCACTAAGAAATGAACGTGCACAAGCGAAGGGAGAGAACTCGATCTCCAGCGTCATGAACGGGCTTCCGGATCTTATAGATCGTCTCCACCTCCCAGCCTATAGGGAGCGATCCATCTCGCGACGGCTGCCCACCGAGAGGCAATCTGCCTAATCTACCGTTACCCAGGGGCCCCGTCAAGATAGGATCCCCCAGTGGCCGGCAGAGAAGTAGACATGAGAGAATTTTTGAGGTTGAAACGTCAAGTGGAAGAGTTGAGGAACAAGAAAAATAAAGGGGATAGCGACGACTACGATGGCGACGGCGGCACTATGAATCCCCTTGCTCCTGGATGTTGGAAAGCTGGACCCCGGAGCCGGGCTTTAAACTACCCGACCTTAAGCAATACGACGGCTCCACCGAGTGCCATGGACCACATACTACACCTTGAGGCACGAGATGTACGTGGTGGCAAAGCTTGGCCACGACGACGTCATGTGCGAGGCTCTCACAAGTACGTTAGTCGACTTCGGCTTTGAGGTGGTTTAGAGGCCTACCAAAGGGAGCATTGAATCTTGGAAACGAGATGAGGAAAAAGTTTTTAGGAAGGTTTGCTACGGCGGGAGAGCGTCGTAAGACAGTCAACGACCTCAGCAACATATCCCAAGGAGCTACCGAAAGCTCAATGAACTACTTCAAAAGGTTTAAGAAATTGGTAGATCAAATTGATGAGGATCTAACCGATAGGGAAATAATAAAGCTGCCAGACATGGCATCCTTTCCTCTACCCCGGACTACGAGCTCCAAGTCCACCCGGCCAAATCTCGCAGACCTCATGCCAGGCGTACGCCGTCGCCGAGGCCGAAGAAAGAAAGTTACAAAGAGAGGGAAAGTCTCGTGGACGAGGGCCGAGGCAACGAAGTCCAAAAAGGATAAGGGCGGAGAAAAAGGAAAGAACAAGGCGAAAGCGGAAAAGGTTCCCAGTCGTACACTCCACTCACCGTTTCCAGAGCGTAAATTTTAAGCAACGTTGATTTGACCGGCACTAAAGATGAACCCTAACGGGAAGGGAAAGAAGAACATGAACAAGTATTGTGAATACCACAAAGGGACAAGGGGCACGACACCGAGGAATGTTTCGGTTTGAAAAAGATCATCCAAAGACGGATAGGACGCCTGGCGACTGGAGGAATATGTAAGGAAGGACCATCAGCCGGCCACAACCGACTTAGCACTACCCACGAAGCGCCCCAAAGGAACCCAAGAATGGTCCTGGTGATCTACGAGGAGACGAGCAAGAGCCCAGTTAAGAGCGCCATCTATCATTTGAAGAAGGCCCGCACGTCGTCCGTAAAGCAGTTCCAAACGACGTCATAAGTTTCTTTTCCCTACGAGCTTCCGGCAACCCAACCCACTAGCTCGTCAACAAACCTTAGTCATACCCGGTTTCATTGATAATTGTGAGTCACGAAGAATCTTGATTGACACGGGAGCGACAAGGATATCCTATTTTACAATGTCTACCAACGAATGGGTCTACTGACGACACGCCTAAGTCCATACTTAGGTCGTCTAGAGGATTCACCAATCATCGGGTAGATGCGAAAGGTCAAATTAGCTCTGCCTCTCGATCGATATCGGAGAACACCCTTGAGAACTATCAAGACCGTAACTTTCATTGTGATCGACGTCGTCGGTGATTATCATGCCATCCTTGGCCGCCCAGGTCGATCGGCTTTGGGGATCGTCGCCTCCGTTCCCCACCAACGAGTTAAATTTCCTACACGTGCGGAGTCGGACATGCGTCTTTGGGACGGCCCTGCAATTCCTGGAGCACGTGCTAAAGGCGAAACGGACTATCGAAATCGACGACCCAAATCACAATGTGAAGCTCTCAAAATCCATCAAAGAAACGACGACCTCGTACGCTAATGTCTCAACGATCGAAGTGCGTCGAAGATAAAGAAACTTTGGACGAGGTATTCTTGGCCAGACCAAGTGCTGGAGAAGCACAACCTTTGGCCGCCCAAGAATCGGGGGCCGACCTCTGGACAAAGCTGATTGACGACGAGGTTCCGGATCTCGACACCGAAGCGAGAAGAAAATTAGGGAGATCGTCATTGAGTCCATGGATTTTAGGGACGACGCCCGAAATGAAGCCAGGGCAGAGGACGAGCTACTCGAACTAGTCATCCACCCAGTAGTATCCCGAGCGTAAAATAAATCGGGGTCTCGGTTGTGCACCGAGGAGAGGGAAGAGATAATCTCCCTACTCAAACAAAACCTCGAGCGTTTTACGCTTGGAGGTAGAAGACATGAAAGGTATTAGAGAAGACGTGGCGGTTCACAGGTGAATCCTACTATGAAATTCAAGGAACAGAGGTGTCGTGTTTTTCAATCAAAAGGAGGTTGCCATAAAGCAAGAGATCGAGAAATTGCTAAGTGCTTTGGAATAATCGTGAGCGCCGGGTTCACAACCTGGTTGGCAATGTGGTTCTCGTGAAGAAACCTAATGGGAAGTGGAGATTGTGCGTTGACTTCACTGATACGAACAGGCGTGTCCCAAAGACAGCTTATCCCCCGCCAAGAATTGACAAGCTCGTCGATTACGTGGCCGGCCATACTACTCTAAGCTTTCTTGATGCCTACTCAGGCTATCACCAAATCAAGATGGCCGAGGAGGACATTCCGAAACAAATTTTTCAGCGGCGGGGGAACTTACGTGTACACAAAGATGCCTGGGCTTAAAAACGCCGGCGCCACCTATCATAGGATGATAAATAAGGTGTTCAAAGACCGGATCGGCGATAACTGGAAGCGTACGTCGATGATATGGTCGTCGAATCAAAAAAGAGGAAGCACGTCGACGACCTAGAACAAACATTCACCAACCTACGAGCTGCCAACGACATGGTCCTTAACTCCGGCCGGCAAATGCGTTTCGGAGTTCTTTGCGGGCAAGTTCCTAGGATTTATGCTATCTCAGCGGGGGATTGAAGCCAACCCTGAGAAAATTAAGGCTTTGATGGATATGGCCGAGCCTACGAGCGTCAAAGAAGTTCAGCGTCTAAATGGACGAGTAGCGGCCTTGGGACGTTTTATCGCCAAGTCTGCTGAGAAATCACTCCCGTTTTTTAAAGCTCTCCGAGGTGCGAAAGACTTCCAATGGACGGACGAGTGTTCCCAATCGTTCAAACAGTTGAAAGAATACCTTGGCTCCCCCCCACTCCTCCAAAGCCCCGTGGCAGGGGAAGACCTTTATGTTTATCTTTCGGCGAGTGACAAGGCTGTCGCCGCCGTATTGGTGAGGGAGGAGGGAGGAACGCAGAGGCCGGTCTATTACGTCAGCAAAGCTTTGTCAGATGTGGAAACCCGTTACTTTAATGCGGAAAAGATAGCTTACGCTCTCGTCATTACAGCACGAAAGCTACGAGCATACTTCTCCGCTCATCCCATCGTCGTATATACAAATGCCCCACTGCGCAAAATCTTGCACGATCCCCGAAAGCTCTGGTCGTCTTCTCAACTGGAGTATCGAGCTGACTGAGTTTGATATAGAGTATAGGACGAGGAAGACCCTGCAAGCTCAATCATTGGCAGACTTCCTGGTTGAAACATCATTCACCCTCGACGACGATCAAAGGAGGTCGCAGCCATCGAGCAAGCGTGGGAAGGAGAGGTCATGTAACAAAGAACGGAGTTAGACACGCCCGTAGGATGTTGGAAAATCTTTTCCGACGGGTCAGCCACCAGGAATCTGAGCGGAGCAGGGATCGTTCTTGTTGAGCCCGAAAGCGGGACAGTCTTCGAAGAGGTTCTGAGGTTCAAGTTTCAAGCATCAAACAACCAGGCCGAGTACGAGGCACTCATAGCAGCCATTGAGTATGCAAAGTGTTTTGGAGCCACAAAAATTGCAGCTTATTGTGATTCTCAATTGATCGTGAACCAAGTGAGAGGAGATTATCGGAGTCGTCGATTCCACCCTACAGAAGTACCACCTGTTGGTCGGAGAGTTGATACAAGGTTTAGAGTTTTGGGCCATTCAGAGAATCGCTCGAGAAAACAACGAGCACGCCGACCTACTTTCGAAGCTAGCTACGGACCAACTCCCTGAGGACGAGCACGGCCATCACTTGGCCTATTTGGATCAGCCAGCTTATGAACGGGTGAAGATCCTTTGCATAGGAGACGGCCCAAAATGTTGGATCGACGAATTAAAGGCGTTCATTGAACGGGAGGAGTTGCCAACGGACGAGGTCTTGGCAAGACAAGTAAAGAGGAAGTCAGCCAGATTTACGGTCGTCGAAGGAGAGCTCTACAGACGATCCATTACCCGGCCATTGTTAAAGTGCGTTCATCCGGACAAGGTCGTTCGATTCTTTGTTCGAAGTGCATCAAGGAGAATGTGGAGGCCACCCCAGGGCCGTCTGGCTGGCGATAAAATCATAACCATGGGATACTACCTGGCCCCACCTTCGTGAAGACGCTAAACGGTTTGTGAAAAAGTGTGACACCCGCCAACGTTTCGCCGACCTTCCCAAGCTGCCTACGGCGAGCAAACCCTGTCTTGGCCGCTGGCCGTTTGATATGTGGGGGGTTGATTTGATCGGGCCTTTTCCGCCGGCGAGGGAGGAGTCAAATATGTGATCGTAGCGGTTGATTACTTTTCAAAGTGGGTAGAGGCCAAGGCCTTGAACAAGATTACGTAAAACAACGCCCTAAGCTTCATTCATGACTCAATATGGTGTCGCTTCGGAATCCCAAGGGTGATCGTCTCGGACAACGGCCTACGAGTTTTCAAGAAAATTTGAGCGAGGAATTGAAGCAGGATGGGCGTCAAACACTCCAAGTCGTCCGTCGCCTACCCCCAAGGCAACGGGCAAGGCAGCGGCCAATAAACTCGTCTTATACGCCTTGTGCAAAAATGCGGAGGGAAGAGATACGAGATGGTTGGACGGACTACCCTCGGCTCTGCAGGGCCGTCCGCACAACCACCAGGGGGCCTACTTGGGAAACCCCATTTGCCTTGGCTTATGGCTCGAAGCCACGGCTCCCGCCGAACTCCGGTGCTGACGGACCGAGTTGCTTTGTACGAGGTAGAAAAGAACATCCACAACCGACAAGTCGACCTGGACCTCGTAGACGAACGGAGATTGGATGCCCAATTGAGGATGGAGAACTATAAGAAGAAAACCAAGGCTTACCACGACAAGAAGGTGAAGAGAAGGTTCTTTAAGGTCGGTGACCATGTACTAAGAAAGATTGAAGCAACGGGACTCAAAGCCCGTCAAAACAAACTCTCCCCCAATTGGGAAGGACCATACATTGTCACAAGTGTGGTCAGAGAGGGAACCTATCGCCTTGCAAAGCCGAGCGGTGAAAATCTCAAACATCCATGGCACGCCAACCACCTAATGAAATACTACTTTTGAGGTCGTCGACGACATCTAGCTCCCTTAAGGCGCCTACCTTATGTTATGTAATTTTGTGAAAATTTGAAGTTTTTGAGACTGTAAGGGATACCTATAAATCCCGGTAGCTCGTTGTTTACTATAAAGTTATTTATGAAAGATCGTCGCTTTGTTGATCTACTGCACAAACTCTAGCACTTTAACCAAGTATAAAGGTTAGACGAAGCCAGACTTCGTCGAATACATCTACTTTAACCAAGTATAAAGGCTAGACGTAGCCAGACTTCGTCGATCGCTATAACGGTATAGATGACTCGTCTATAGAATTTTGTCTACGAACAAAAATCTATTAACCTTCATACTATTCCTACGAGCCATGGAGAAGTTGAGAAAACACAAGTCTGAACAAAGGTCGACCATATTAGGACGACCCACATTCTGGTCGTCACTAACGACGACCAATCATACTTGTCCTCAAACTTACTCGTCCAATAGGTTATCACATGCTATCTATGTTAACAAAGATTAACAAACAGAAAACAAAGGCATTAAATAACTTAAACATGAAACAAACATTGTACGACCCCCTCTAAACAACGAGGAAACAGGTCAAGCTACATTACGAAAAATAAAAATTGTTTTGAGACAATGTTTGGAACCACCACCGGATAAAATGAAGCATTGTTTAAAAACATTACAAAACATCTCAAGAAAAAACCAATCACGGGATGCGCACTGGCGTTTGACGAAGCCGCATCGGGATCAGGCCGTCTTCGATGAAGTACTTGTAATATGCGTCAAAGTTGCCGGGACGACGGGAGGAATAGGCCACTCGTCTTTTCCGGCTTTGGCGTCGTCCTCCATTGATGAGAAAATCGTTGGCGTATAGGGGACAAGTGGATGGACGGAGCGCGCTTCGTCGTCGTGAGCCTCTTCGGTGCGAGAGGTCGGCTAACTTCCGGACGGAGAGAAGATCTTTATTGCGGGGTCCGGAAGAAGCCGCCTAGCCGTATGTTTAGCCCCGTCTTTGAAGAACCCACTTGCATGAGTAGTGACCATTTGAAGGCACTCAGAGCTTTTCTTAAAGTCATCGACGGCGTCACGCCTGGCCTGGGCCAACTCAGCATCCCGGTTTGCCTTCATCGTTTCAATGTGGGCCGTCGCCTTCTGAAGCCGGTTTTCACGAGACGCGAAGACCGTCGGAGAGCACTTTAGAGTCGGCCTCGGCTTTGGTCTTCCGCTTCCTTCAAGGCATCCATCTCCTTGAGAAGGTTATCTTTTCGTTGACCAAAAGCTCATGGGCAAGAGTGAGCTCCCCAACATTGGTCTCGCCTCCTTCAATTTTTGTTCGGTTTGTCCCCTTATCGCCGACGGCCTTCGATGGTTGTTCATTGCCTCGAGTCTCGGCGTCCAGGCACTCCCTATAACCCGCCGTCATGGCGTCCATCATCGACGATAGCTGCAATGGTTAAAGTTATTAGCAAAAGTATAAAGAGACGAAGAAAAATTACACCTTTAATATGAAGTACCTCAGTTTGGATTAGCCTCTGCAGACGGGGCATGAAAGGTTTCTGGAGTAAGGTTGGCTTCCTTCATCCTACTGCGCCCTCAACATCCCGTCCACGCCTTGTCAGAGCCGTCCCCAGCAAGAGCGCGCTGCCGTTCCTCTGCAGATATGGGATCCCAGTTATATGAGAGGCCTTGGCAATGGAGGCCGCCATCTCTTTGGCCTTGACCTTGGACAGGACCACCGTCGACGAGCTGGGAGCATCAGCCCTTGGAGTAGATGGGTCCGACGCGCTGGGAGGATCGACGAAATGACTTTTTCTTTTCTTGGAGGCACGAGCGTCGGACTCGCGGAGCTCGGGATTTGAATCAGTGCTCTCCACTTCAATACGCTCGGCCTCATCAGCGACGGCCATCTGAGCCCCAACAGTCTCCGCACTGGGAGGATCAATCTCCATGCCAATTGCCCTCTCGGGTGCATCAACAACGGCCTGACGGCCTCCAGTATTCAATCCTTCAACGCCGGGCTCCCTTTCAATCATGGGATAGCACCGGAAAGGGTCATTGGGAAGTTGCTCGTTCCTCGTCGTCAAACGCTTCTCTTGGCCCGATCGAGAATGGCACGTGTGGCAGCCCTCTCCTTCTTCTTGGTCCCCCGGTCACTAGCTCTAATGGCTCCGTCCATGATCTTTGCTTCGATTCTATCTACGTCCCCTTGGGTAAGTACTGCAAAACAACCAAGGAAAAAGAGATTAGTCTTCACTAACGACGAGACGAGCAAAGAGCAAAATTAAAAAGATAGCAGGAGCCCAACCCCCATTCATCTCAAGATTTTCACAGCTCTCCTCAATACGACCAGTTCGCGCCGTCGCACAATTCAAACAATTATCTTTAAAAACAAACTCTTGGTGGACGACCCAGTCAGGATAGCGGGCATCCAAATCAATCTGCACTAAAGGATCAGGCCCAATAGACGGCCTGGACATCAAACCAGCTCGGATATATCTCCATTGAGAGGCTTCAATGTCTTTGTATGAGACCCATCCAAGGTCTAACAAGTTGTCAATCTTTCCCTTCAGCTCGTCGGCCCACGGAGCTTGGAAGATATGCCTATCACTGACTGGGTGGTTGCCCTCTGGGAATGGAAACTGCCACCCTACTCTGCTCTCCACCAATATCAAGTGGTTCTCCCATCCATACACCTTACTCGGAATATCCAGGAAGAAATTCCGTGCGTTCCTGACCGAGGACACACTAACAGTCGTCTTCCCTTTGGCGGTATTCCGGACCGTCCTATAGTATCGACGGAACACTTTGTTGCATGGCTCGTAGCCAAGAAATCTGCAGACGATGGCAAACCCAGATAAAATTCTGACGGTGTTGGCGCTGACCTCCATGGGCACACAAGCGGAGTCCTCCAGGAATTCGTTGATGAAGGGGTCTAGAGGCAGCCTTAGGCCGAGCTCAAACTGTTTGTAAAAGAAGCCGACCTTCTCCTTACTGGTCACTATGGAGTGGCGACGGGGTTCATACTCTGCCAAGCTGAGATGTTCCAACTTGTAGGTCGAAGCCTGAACCCTAAATGAGCCTCGTAGGGCGTCGATCATTTGCCTTCCGACGTCCTGTTTTCTGAGTTCAATTTTGGGCACGGCCCATCTTCCCCTTGCTCCGCCTCCAAACTCACCGTCGTCGGATCCAACTTGTACAAATGTATGGTAAGCCTTGACCGTCTGTTCACCCCTAGCACTTGTGCTCGGCTCGTTAACCACGGGGCGGTGTTCGTAACGCCCGTCGTGATCCATCTCTACAAAACAAGGGGGTAAAAGTGGGGAATCAGTCCTAACGTTCATAGGCGACGACCTACCTAGTGACGACCTAGATTCCCCTACAACCAAGGCCCTAATTGAATCACGACGGGACAAGGAATAGTGGGTTCTGATGTGGGTGGGCAAGTCGTTCATTGACCTGAAAGGAGTTACCATTGGGTCACCGTCCTCAAAATCCCCTAGGATTTCTCCCTGCAGGAACCCCAAGGGCTCATCCTCAAAGTTAAACTTCCCTGTGATTGAAGAACACTCGGACAAGGGAATTTCCTCCAAATCCCCTTAGCACACTTATAAACCCTTTGATTCAACCCAAAACCAAATTTGACACCTCTCTCGAGCTGATGGTCCTTGGTCCCATTTGATTAACCTCTGAAACCCAAATGAAAAAAACCCAGAAAATGAAGAACAGATGAAGAAATTACCTGTTTCTGGGCTTGAGGATGGTTTTTCCGATGAGTTCGCCGGTGGTAGGTCGAAGAAACTCCTAATCCAAGCTGCCGGATTATCTAACGGTGGTGAAGCCAGGACACTGCAATATCGCCGGAAAATGTGCACACGGTGGTCGGAAATCGCCTCTCTTATGATTGCTCTCACTGATCAAAGTTTGGAAAGTTTGAAATGAGGAAAAAAGAGGGCTTTTATATTGGGGGAATATGAACGGTTCATTCCTGGGGAAACCAAACGGCGCAATGAGTAGGGGCATTAAATACCCTCTGCAACTTCCGAGGCACTTGTCCCATCAGAGGACACGTGGCAATTGAAGAAGCAATCTCAGCCGCCCACGTCACCCATGCTGACGTCACCATAATTCAAAATTCAAATTGACGGTCGTACGGGTTACTCTGGAGGGAAAATAACAACTCCTGGCTCGTCGAGACGACCATGAGTTAGGGGGCAGTGAACGGAATAATGCAGCGACGGGCCGAGCCCAACGTTTACTACGAGCCCGGGGGCCCAATAAGCCCATCAAGAGACCCACTACAAAGAATCAGATCAAGGCCTTGGGCCATGGCCCGTCTAACATTGGTTCGTTGTCGTCGCCATCGAGCGACCAGGCCATCCAAACGACGAGCCATCAGATCATTAATGGGGAGGCAAACTCCGGCCCGTCGTCACACCACCGCGACCGTCCTTCAACTCGGACGAATCTTCCTTCGACCCCAATCGGTGCTCATCCAAGGAGAGTAAGCGTCGTCATTCAACGGCTCGTCGTCATTGAACGACTCGCCGTCATTGAACGGCCAACTCTCTCTCGGCGAATCATAACTCGAGGAGACGGACCCAACCGGGCGTATAGTTCCGGAGTCGTCTCCTCTATTAAGCTTCCTCAAAAGCTTAGTTAATTAGCTAATTTGGGATAATGACAGACTCCGCCAGCAGTGCCTCGTTATATGTGCAATCATACATTCGGTAATAACTACAAAAGGTACGAGAGGTTGACTTTCCCTTATAAGGCAAACTACTTATCGATGTCGGGATGTCGTGTCTGTTGCTCTTACATGTAATTTTACCAATGCCACGTGACACGTGTACACCTAGGAGATGGAGCCGATCCTACTGGGTATCAATCCAATCCAAGCGGTTACGGTAAAAACCCTAATACCACCTTTCCTACTATAAATAAGAGAGTAATAACGTGGAACAAAAAAAGGCTTTTCTGCATATTTCTATACTCACACACTGCCATATTTTACACCATATTTCCGCACCATAATCTTACTCACGCCGGAGGGCTTGCTGAAGACCCCGGCGCAGTTTCACCTTTCATTTCTTGTGCTGTGCAGATCCGGAGCTAGCTCAATTATTTGCTGGACACAAGAACTGAGCTTGGCACGCTTTCCTGCGCGATCAGGATCTAATTAGGATTTAACTTCTTGTTTTTTCTATCTTTTTATACAATGCAGGACACTATTTCATACACTTATAAATGCAAGTCATAAATCATAATTTTTTGATAATTCATTATTTGACTTTAAATTATTGGCAATTGATTTACTCTAATAAATACAAATATTTACTCTTACGTCAAGTCATAAATCATAATTTTTTGGTAATTCATTATTTGACTTTAAATTATTGGCAATTGATTTGCTCTAATAAATACAAATATTTACTCTTACGTCATAGAGCATTCACCGGTAAAGCTCCGACTTAGTTTACGTGTTTGTTCATCCTTTTCAGGTCATTCAAGCATATAAGATACAACCGAACCGCTGAATTTGAGCTTCTGATGTTTTTGACATCATCATATACTTTTGTTATTTTAAAATAGGTGAAGTTTTAAATAGAAGTCTATTTTAGTAAAAAAAAAATGAAGCTTCAAAATCAAAATGGTCAAATGGGGTGGATGAAAAAGTATTTTTATTTTGTTCAATTTCATAGAAAGAAAGAAGGGCATAAAAGTCAATAAATAGCATTTATATTTGATTTGTATGTGGAAAAAAATAAAAATAATTATGACACCTTTCCTTAAATTGAAAACTACTATTAAAGTTTTTGGTTGGTTTGACTAGTACTGCTTAGTGGGCCCCATTCTTCTCACACACACTACACAACACACCCATAGTATACAGTATTTTTTGTTTTCTAACATTACCAAATACCAAGTACTACTAGTCTTCTTCTACTCTCTCCCTTCTTCTCAGTTTTTTGCAATCTTAAAAAATCTATTGACTCTTCTTTCTTTCCTCATTTGTATTAATTTGACCTGCTTTTAGAGTTTCCATAATCTTAACAATTTATATGCAGATTTGGTGAATTGTATTTGGTATTTTTTGTGGGTTGCAATCTTTTCCAAAGCCTTCAAGATCAGGTTTTTAATCAATCACAGAAACAGCTCAATCAAGAATCAAGATCATTTCAATTGCAGAACCCTTCTTTTCAGGTTAGAAACTTTACTTGTTGTAGATCTTTCTATGAATTTTATGGGTATTTTTGGAAATTAGGTTTTTGTTCTTTGATAAATGTATTGGGTTTCTCTCTCTCTCTCTCTCTCTCTCTCTCTCTCTCTCTCTCTCTCTCTTATGTTTGTGCTTTGTTTTTGTTTTTCTTGGAAATGGAGCATAATTGATATGGGTATTTCATGCAAAATTAATTGAGTTTTCAGTTTATTTTAATAATTTTTGTTCAATTTCTGAGAAAATTTAAATCTTTACGGATCTTGGTTGATTTTGTTGGATAGATTTTAAGCAAAGATGATAAACCTATAGCTGATTTTCTTATCTGTTCATGCTTATTCTGAAGTGCTGGAATCTGAGTGGATTTCTTGTGTTTGTGTGTGTGTATGTGAAATTCTTCAAGAACTCCACCAAGTAGTTTCTTGATATAACCCAAGAATGCCCCTTTCTTTAGTTCATAACAAAAAGTCCCTTTCTTTAGTTCATAACAAAAAGCCCCTTTCCAGTAGTCTTTCTTGTTCTGTGAAAAATTGCAGTGGCATTGTCAATTGAAATTAGGCTGTAATTTCTTATGTTTTTTTTTTCTTTCTATCACTATGATTTCGAACCTTGGCGAACAGCCTCTTGGCAATTGTGAAGGCTCTAGCAAATGGTTCCCTCTCCCAACCCCCGCTTAGCGGGGAGCGCTTGGCGCACCGGGGTTTGCCTTTGCCCTATCACTATGATTTCGGTTCAATTGGATTGTTATTAGAGGTGTAAAATTATTGTATTCTGAGTTTCTAACTGCACTAGTACCATTAGGTTTATTGATTTTATTATTTTTTGAAAATTCATGTGTAATGATACGACTTCTTAATTTTGGATTTGCAGCAAGTGTATACCTGTAGAGGTTATAAAATCTTGAACAAAAACAATGGGATGCTTCACAGTTTTAAAGGGTAAAAAGAAACAATCAGAGCAAAGCATTCACGTAAAACGGATCAACCCTCAGGATCGCACACCTACTACAGGACCCGAGCCAAAAATCCAAACACGAGCTCTTCAATCTGCACCACCTAGTTTTAGGACGAGAGTAAAACCAGTTCAACCGACCAATAGTAGGACAAGAGCACTATCTGCTCCTTCGACACTGGATGCAGCGGAACAAGATTCTCTTTCAACCGAATGTGAGGAGCAAGAAGAGTCCAAGACTCGATTCGGGTCAATGATCCAACACCAACAACAACCCAATCCTCAGCCCCTTCCTCTTCCATCACCTAATATTGCCAACTTTAAGAGAGTGTCGAGCTTTAAGATTGGTAGTGCTAGTGGGCCCCTTGATGTTTCGGGGCCATTGCCATTGCCTCCAACACTCCCTCCTTCGTTGCCACCTACTGGGAATCTCCGAAACTTTTCGTATGATGAAATTGCAGCTGCCTGTCATAATTTCTCTCCTGAGAGATGTGTATCTGAAGGTCTTTCTTCACTGATATATAAGGCGTCCTTTGGAGATGATGCTTCTAGGTTGAAAAATCTTGAAGCCACAGTGACTCGCCTACATCCCACAAACCAGGTTATTTTTTATTTTCATTCTCTCACAAAGTCTGTAAACTATGCTCACTTTACATTGATATTTTAAGATGCAGTATTAAGACAGCACCAAATCTTTGATCCGTCCCAAAATGAATGTCCAATTTTATTTTATTTTCAAATTCGCTTTTAAGCAAGAGCAATTTTGAAATGTTTTTGGACATTCATTTTGGGGCGGGGGAAGTAGTTTTTTTAAAAAAGAAAAATGGAAAAACACAACTCATATTAGAATCTGGATTTAAAAACTCTGCACTCTTCGAGAGTCTCACTACTTTCTGTCTTCTTTCAGAGTTTAAAGGAATTTGTTGGTGAGGTGAACACGCTTTCATCCTTGCAGCATCCCTACCTATGTAAGTTGCTTGGTTTCCATGCACGAGAAGGATCAGAACAAAGAATGCTGGTCTACGAGCGGCTTTACCATGGAAGCTTAGACTGGCTTCTGCACGGGAGAACTGATGGCCCCCCCATTGATTGGAATGCTAGAATGAAAGTGGCGCTATGTGCTGCCCAAGGCCTCACTTTCTTGCATGAGGAAGGGCCTTTTCAGGTTAGCTGAACTATTATCGCATTTTCTGTCCTACATTTCGGACCCAAATCTTTGTTTGTTTGCTGATTCGATAGCATGTTTTGCCAGGCAATGTTCCATGAGTTTTCGACTGGTAATATACAAATCGACAAAGATTTTAGTGCAAAACTATCAGGATATGGTTGCATCAGCCACATTCCGGAGACAGACATCTCCACAAGTTCAGCTGTAAGTAGTTTTAGTTACTCTCCCGTCTCTAAATGAGCGTTCATTTTCAAATTTTTTTCTCAAGAAAGTGAAGGATGCTGACTTTTATGCAGCTTTAGTAGCACATACACATACATACCCTTAATGAACACATGCCTACACTAGTGCTAATTAGGAAGAAGTTCTTTGATGGGGCATTTAAGAAAGTTGGGATTTAAGCATTTTTAGTAGCAAATGTACGTAAAACGCCTTAATGATATCACCATATTGCATCATGAGTGTAAGTGTGAATCAGAACTTGCTGTTTGATGAATGATGATTTAGTAACTTCTCAAAAAAAAAAAAAAAACATTCATTTTGGGACGGAGGGAGTAATAATTTGCAAGGTAATTTTGTTAACTTCACTAGAAAATGGACACCCGTTTAGAGACAGAGGAAGGGAAAAATTGATTATCGTCTCCAGCGTGGTTTAGAGATGTTCCATTCTGTATGTTTCCTCACCTTATATACCTTCATTTTTATGCAGGCATTGGCGAATCTTTCAGCGGAAACATTGGAGAGAGGATTACTGACACCCAAGAGCAACGTTTGGAGCTTTGGCATTGTGCTTCTTGAATTGCTTACTGGCCGGAGAAATCTCGACAGCCGGCATCCAAAAGAAGAGAGGAACTTAATCAAGTGGAGTCGGCCATTCCTTGCAGATGATTGTAGACTGTCACTAATTATGGACCCCCAATTAAAAGGCCGATTTCCTACCAAAGCAGCCCGTACAGTGGCTGATATAGCCCAAAGATGTCTCCAGAAGGATCCATCAGTAAGGCCCACGATGAGGACCATTGTTGAACATCTCAAGATCATACAAGATATGAAGTCCCCGTGTCTATTCCCGTTGCAAGAGCCAGGGGGGGCATTTGGCGGAAAACATATGTCGAAATCCTTGAGCTTAAATGGGATTATATACCCTATCCCAAAATTGAATTTTTCGCCGCCGCCACCAACAAGGCTGCATGCCCTCCCCTTGGCTCTTCTGCCTCGGAATTGTTCATCTAATATCTCTTTGGATGGAAGTGAACGACAGGAGAGCCGTAGGCCATCTTCGTCTTCAGTTGTTCGAAGGTCCGGTGTGGAAGGTTTTTGATTGTGAATAGACAGCATTTTTTGATTTCTTTTTTTTGTTCTTTTTAATATACATGGATATAGAAGATAAAAGATGTGGGTTTGTCCACCATCCCGTTCCCCAGGAAGAGGATTGGGGATGTTTGATATTTTGTAGATATAAGCCAATGCTATCCTCCCTGTCTGAGCTCATTTAGTTACCCCAACTTAAGATTTTGCTGTTAGATTTTCCCCCATATTAGTGTGTGTGTGTGTGGATATAAACTAGAGCCGTCAAGTTGGGATGGTCCCGTCGGGACGTCCCGTCCCGCAATAGATTTGGGACGGGATGGGACTGAGTATTTTAGTCCCGTTTCGTCCCGTCCCATCTCATCCCGTTCCCATCGCGGGACAACATGGTACGGTCCCGTCCGTCCCGTTCCCGTCTCGCATATCTCAAGCCATATGATGATTTTTCAACAAACAAACATGGTCTTCTTTACCTTGAATATCAAATTTCTCTAGCAGCTGATGCATGCAAGTTATTTCTTCCTCAAGGTGACCATGCAAAAAAGTTGCCTTGACATTGATTTGTTCATGCTCATGCTCATGAAAAAAAGAGCTATGCTTCAATAGGAGAAAACAAAATGTTTATCTCCATTAACAACTTAGGCGAATTAGGCTCACACCACAACCTATAATCTTTCATTCTATTTGCATAACCTAGTAATATGCATTTCTGTGATATAGGCTCGCACTTACTATTATTATCATGAGTAGAGACTACATAACCAATACTTTTGAATTAGAATAATCAACAAGAGTTGCAAACGATATCTGATAAGAGTCTTCAACCCAATAGAAATTGAAAGAGTAGTAAATATATTAGTCTATTGATCCTTAGAGACAAGCCAGCATTACGAAGGATACAACGTGCTCTCTCGAAAATAGTCATGTTCATCCATTCTGTTGTTGTGTTCTTCTAACAATGAGTGTCTCATTATGCCTGCAGTAGCACAAAACTCACTAAAATGAACTTTACAAATTTTCAACCTATTTTCTGTTCTAAAATGCTTGATTTTGGCCTTTACCATGGCCCTGACGCCTAATCAATGCTTATCTCTCCTAGTCAACGAGTCCCACATGGGTCCCGCGGGATCCCGCATCCCGCAAATGGGATGAGATGGGACGGAGTATTTTAGTCCCATCCCGTTTTGTCCCGTCCCGTTTTCGTCGTGGGACAGCATAATTTCGTCCCGTCCCGTCCCGTCCCGTATTCCCGAATTGACAGCTCTAATATAAACATCACTTGTGATTTGAAGATTATGACCTGACAATTTTTTTTTTATATATTTTTTTTTTGAGATATACTCCCTCCGTCCCGCGTAAAAACGCACTCTTTCATTTTGCACGGTAATTAAGGAAAAGTGTAAGTGGTGCAAGTATTGTGAGTATGAAAAGTGAAGTAGGAGAGAGAAAGTAGGGTAGAAAATAGTAAGTTGATTGGTATTGTGAGTGTAAAAGTAAAGTAGCAGAGAGAATGAGTGAAAGGAATAGTAAAGATTTTTGTCATTTTAGGAAAGTGCATTCTATTCTTATGTGTGGGACGCCCAAAATGACTAGAGTCCATTCTTATACGGAGGGAGTATGGAGTAATAACAATATTAATTTGAACTGAATATGTGCAAATCAAACATTTTCATGCAACATTAGCATTAAAATTCCAAATGGATAGTTTTCTTTCTTTATAACTTATAATCTAATTTTTCAATGGTACAAAAGTATATAACAAATGTTGACACACTCAAATATATTCTCTATCGAAACAACAATATAGATCAACCCATCAAAGAAGGCCAAAAAGAAATAGAAAATAAAAATAAAAATCAGAGTGATTACAGTAAAAGATGCATAATTTTACTGAAATTCGCAATCACGAAGGATCAGTTCGAGTGTAGTTTGGCCCACCGAGCTCGTCGTTGTCTTCAGCTTGCTGCTCTTGAACAGCAGGAGCGAGGCCATTTTCATCAAGTCCTTCACTTTCTCCAGTAGCTTGTGGCAGTGCATGAGAACCAGAGCTAGTTTGTTGCTCAGCAGCTAAGCTTGTTAGGCCATTCTGCTTCAGATATGTCTCCAAAGGCAGGTTTGCCACCTGAAGAAGACCCATCATGCTTACATGGGTCGACCCACCCATACGGGAACCTTCCACTCGATGCGGATGAATATTCAAGTCTAAATGCCCCTGGCCAGTTTCACGACATGGAAATGTTTCATTTTCTTGTCTGGAGGTGCTGTCGACTTCGGCCTCCTCATTTGGGCCCCACACAAACTGACTCTTCTGGGCAATTTCTGCTTCGCGGTCCGACTGGCGTTTTTTCTTGCGCAGCATTAGGGTTTTGAAGCGGCGTTTTACTGTCATGCAGACATTGCAGGTGCAAGTGGGCTTATGTTTGCCTTTTCCACTAGGAGGTTGTATGCAGACAATGCAGGAGCAGCCCGGGCGATGCCTAGGATGTTTTGTAGTCGTTGCAACTGTGGTGGAACCTGGCTCGCTCATATTGTCTGCAACAGCTGTGATACCATTTTGAGTGTCTAGGGTTGATTCCTGGTCCCTTTCTGGTCTGTGATAGGCAGAAACCCTCCTTTTCTGGTAATCTAAGTGATTATAAGAAAGAAAAGGGTAAAAGATAAGAAATCTTACAGGTTCACTTTAAAAAGGAAACACATCGATGATGTTTTTAACAGGATTAACTTTAAATGCACAAATATTCCACATTTCATTTGTGAAGTGCAGTTATGCATACATATGCAGACCTACAATCTCGTAAAACATGACAGTGCCACAAGAAGGTGACTTCTTCCAAAGAGCGCCTACAAATCCTTGGTCTTCAATATAAGCAAATAAAACAGCATGCCTGCTACTCATATTACCCAAGGAGAAATAGACTTATGTTGGACCCCCACAATTAAATTTTCTGAAGCCTAATCCTGAAATTTCGCTTGCATTTTTATTTCAAAAACGTCATGCCATGAAAATTTGCATTCCCATGTCATGAGGTGAAGTCCTCCCCCCACCCCTCCCAACTCATATAAAATTAAGAAATTGGTGCAACTCGTTCAGTAATATAATGGATTTGTATGATTTAATTGCACAACATACTTTGATCTTCCTTTTACAATATGCAAGCTCTAACATGAGACTGGAAGTCAATGGTCCAAGGAACTTCTCCTCAAAATGAGATACTGGGTTTCTAACTGGAATTGGTATAATTGACCAACCCATATTAAATAGAACTGAGCAAGCACATTTGTGTAGTTGTATGATCTATGGAACCAAATTTTACACAAAAGGGCTCACTTCATCAGCTCCCAGTGCATGCACTAACGGATGAGGCATTTCTATTAAAACCAACCAGTATAAGTAAGTCTCTTCAGTGCCACCTTGGTTGGTTAACAATTACCTTACACAATACTCTCTCCGTCCCATAAAGATGTTACTATTTGCCATTTTTGTTTATCCCAAAAATATAGTGCCATTTCCATAATTATTAGGTTAAAATCATTGAACTTCTCAAATTACCAACCAAGGAAGAAGAGTTAGAGAAGAGAGGATGAGAGCCTCAGCAAACCAATTAAAAGAAGTGGGAATAATGGAATAACAAGTAAACCTCATCAAGGTTAGAGATGGAAATGAAAATAGGTTGTTGATATGTTTGACTAGTCAAATGGGCCTATCATTAAGGGATGTAGGGTGTATGCTCGTCAACCAAGCTTCTTCCAGCAATTCCAATCCCAAATTTAAACATCCTTATGCTTAATCCATGAAAAATATATGTTACATTAACAAAGAAGACTTCAAGCTACATCATTTCTGTTTTATATAAAACAGTACTAAGAAGAACAAACAACGTACCGTTAGCCTGTTTGAGAAGGTTCTCTAGTTCTCTAGGGTTCAATTCATCTGGTGCAGTACAAGAGCATCTGCGGACACAAATTTATTAGCAACACAAATATATGCTAAAACTCTCATTAATGGAAATGTGATCGATCGTCATAGTTCCTAGAGCTGACCTGCCGAGATCCCAAACATTTTCTTGGCACGTCCATCTTGGAGGAAGCAGAAAGTCCGCAGGCAACCTTCGCCATTTGGAGCAATTATCACACTGAGCCCACTGTTCTTGCTCCCTGGTGCATCAAGATTTGTTATATCAAGCAATAAATATAAATACCCTTTTGCAGACCAAAATAACACTTGCATGCATAAAATGGAGGGAGGAAATGATTTCTCTGGTCCACGATCACCGTAGTGTGGTGAGCCTAACAAATAAATTTGAATTGATAATAGCAAATAAATACCATTAGCTAACTAGGTTACAAGATGTATTTTTAAAGTCTGGAAAGCTAAAACATGTTTTATGCATTTGAAGATCCAAATTCATATGAGCAAGAAAATTATGTAACCAAGACAAGAAATCTCAAGAAAGAAGAGTCTCCATTGAAATCCCTCCAACTTAGTCATAGAGCAGAATAAAGATGCATTTGAAAGAAACTCAGAATTGCATGACTTTGGAAGTGGACATAGAGCTACTTGATAGAGTGTCGGCTATAACTTTGGGGAAAGAACATTTTTGGCCCATCAACCCAGAACAAAAAATGTTATGCCAATTATCAAGAAGACATCATCATTAATATCTCCACTGAGAAGACACTAATAGTGCTTGTTTCCAGTAAAATTTCTTGGAAGAATTTGCCACAAGCCTACAATTTGGTTTTCGAAGAATAATTTCCTTGCAGAGTGTAAATGATTAAGTAAATATGTTCATGAAATTTATATCATGCTTGTAATATGGTAGGGCACAAACTCGACTTAATGATGCATTATGATGTAAAAGAGATTCCTTACCCTGAAAAGCGAACAGTGAAAATGCTTCCCTTCCCCAAAACAGGAGGTTCCTACATAAAAGTATCACAGATAAATGTTAGATTATTTAAATTATGAGGCTTTATTGAATCAGGGTAGTCAAGACATGAGAAAAATCAAGGATTTCAAATATACATCAGTGCTACCATCTAGCATTACCGTCTTAGGGTGCTTCGGTCGATACAACGGACTCGGAGTACATTGCCTCTCACCCTAATTCCCACAAATTTGTTAACAAGGTCTATTCTTTTACCTATTAAGATTTAAGGTTGCTTATTAGTTTTTCTTAATCGTTGAGTTTCTTTATTCAAAAAAAAAAAAGGTTCTAGATCAAGTTTTGTCCTTACGGGTAAACATACAGCTATGAAAACAGGAACTTTTTTCCGTCATTCGACATTGATAAAGTTGTACTTACTTTGGGCTAAAGCTAATACGATTCTTTCTCTTATACTCCCATAAACAACAGTCCACAAAAAATATGATTCAAAACTCGAGTTGGATTATTGTTTATTAAATTGGCCTTCAGACTGAACATAATGCCTCTTAAATAATATGCATGGTGATACAAGAGTCTATTGGTTCAATGTGGCATGTTCGCTGTCACACCCGTCTATTTGTAACCTTGAGACCTCAATGCCACAATAAGTCAGCTGATAATTAACGATTATGAACAACATACTTGCCATACAACACATCTTTCCTAGAACTCAACAAGCTTTTTAAGAACCAGAGCAATTAGGTTACTCCAACGGCCATTTCTCCATTACTACCAGAAGTACCATATTTTATTTTATTTCAAATGTAGAGAATTAACCTACACTCCAGCAGTTCAAAAACACATGGAGTATATATTGGTTTCTTGGAGTGCAATAGCTTACTTAAACTGAAAAACATGGTACTTTATACAAGAAGTTTTGTTTTCGCCCTTCTGGTAACTGTTTAGTTATTTATTAGAGGAGGGATCGCCACACGGAGGGGGAGGTTGGTACATGGTGGGAGAGGATTTAATTCTAAACAGCCAAAAAACAAGAACTTTGCGAGCAAGACAGCCATGAATACGTTTTCAATTTCAAACACTATCATTATCCATCAGTTTGCAAGTACCAACGTCATTAGATGCTAAAAACTAAACAATATTTAGTTGAATGATAGCTATGCATTATGCACATCTGGAAAGTAGAACATTACTTACTTCATACTCTTCAAATTCATGGTCCTCAACTGCGACGATGTTCGGAATGACACTGGCAGGTGGACGGAGCATATCTTGCAACTCTTCCCATGTGTGTTTCAGCTCCAGTGCATCATGGCCATCAATGAGCGTCCTCTTATTTTTGGACCCAATGTTTCGACTTCTTTTCCTCTCTGGCACCAACATTGATGGCAGGAACGAACCATCACGTGCCCTGCCTCCATGCTTCTCATTCATGTGCCAGTTGATATCACCACTATGTGAACTCAATCTCGATAATGCATTTAAATGGGAATCCGTGCTACCTTTTAAGGTCTGAAGAAGGCCAGAGTAAGCAATCATTGAAGAGAGTTTCTCAATCATAATAACTTGTTTAGTCTTTAGTAAAAAATAATACTACTTCCTCTGTACCTAAATGAATGCCCATTTTTAAAGTATAAGGACTATTGAGAAAATTGGGTTTAAGCACTTTTAGTAGTATAAACACATAAACATCCTTAATGATCTTACCAAATGACACCATGATTAAGTGTGATCTAGAACATGATAATTGATGAGGGAGGGTTTAATAACTTCTCCAAAAAAATAAAAAATGGACAGTCATTTAGAGGCTTTTTTTTTTTTTGGGAAATTTGACATTCATTCAGGGACGGAGGGAGTAATATATTCAAGGTTACCAGTATCAGAGGTGCCCATGATTCATAAATGCGACCAATGGGTAGAACATAGTTAAATTAGTCATTAGATTTGTAGAGTATCTCATAAATCTTGTTACCTGCAGAGAAATAGTAGTTGATGCTTTTCTAAACCCCATGAGGAGTTTTCCTTCGGGATCCATGCGGCTGAATGTCACTGAGAAAAGTAGCAAAAATAATAGTAAGGAACTAGATTATAAAACGCAAATATAATGGGTAATAAAAACAAAAGAAGAGAAGTTAGAAATGGACAGAAGCATGGCAAGGGAAGTTCCCATAATCAGCCAAAAAATAATAATTGAGAAGATAGATTCTATTCGCTCTTGACCACAACTCAAGTCAATTGCAAGTTTCAAATTCTAATGGTTCAAGTTGGAAATCAAGCTTAAACCCAGTTGGCTTCTTTTCCCATGAGATTATTTTGAGACGGCAAGCTCTGTGTTTTACTTGATATCAGATTTTATAGTCTAAATAGGCTGTCACCCATTGACGGTGTTTGTAATCATGCAGTGACAATGATAAGGACACAAGCCCTTGGGCCTCTTCAATAAGAAATAGCCTGCAACATATTGAATTTGGGGTGCCACCTCAAAACCAATTGGCTTCTTGGCGGTTTGGTCAGAGGAATATTACCCTGCAGACACAATCTTCGTATTTTCACCAATGACAAATTAACAATCTCAATATTTGTACATTCAGAGCGACCAACAAAAATACTAAGTAATCAGAAAATGAGCAGAAATAACAAGTATTTTTCTTACTAGAAGAAAACGAAAGCATCTCTCTTATCTTCAGCAAACACAAAGCATTTAGACATGGCTACTGTTATTGGCCAGTAGATTAAGGGAAGAGACCAATACCAGTATCCCCAGCCTGTAACTGCATGGACTGTATGCAAGGGGTGACGCCCTCTAAGACGTACATCCGGCTGTTATTATTTGGCCAAAATCTGAACTGAAACATCCACTCTTTACCCTTCACATCTTGAATCCTCAGGGGGAGGCCTTCTGGTTGAGAGATGGGAGGGAAATAAGCCTGCACAATCATTAACCATTGTTCCTTACTAGGGTAAGGTTCGTTAACTTGAACTATGAAAGGTGTAACAAGTAATTACTCATAAACTCACTTCAGCGCATGCTTTTGGAAGAACCAAACGACCAATTCGACCAGCGTCACTGGCACTTAGAACTTTTTCAAATAGTGGCACAATGGTAGAATTCGAGCTTGATGATAACAAGGTAAAGGACATAACTGTAACTCTGAGAACCAGATTTGTGATAAAATAAAAACATATTAACAGGCAAAACCATAAAGGTGACGATCAGGATACTCTCCAGATATTTGCTGTAATTCTTGTTCCGTAATCCTGGGCCAGTAACGAGGAAGCAACTGATTCTTAACTCGGCCTTCAACTGGTGGCCTTGCAACACGTATCTGTGAATTCATGCTGGCACTTGCGTCCATTCCTTGAGCAAAAACCGACTGTGGTGTCTTGGGTAAAATATGGCGAGACCAGGACCCTTGTTGAAAAGAAGAAACGGTTTTGTTCAATTCCCTTTCTTCACCAACTGTACTAGGAAAAATATTTGGCTTTCCTGATGGCGTAGCCAGCGCTATTGTTAAGTTTGTCTGGACCAGCGATCTGCACTCATCTTTAACCCCCTTATTTTGTCTATAAATGTCATATTTGGCGGACTGAGAAGATTCAGCCATTTCTTGATTGAAACTTGAGATAGATGTGGTTCCAACTTCTCCGCCTAAAGGAGGCATAGTTTCTTGATCTTTCATTTGAGACCTCGACATATTGCTATTATCATTCTCAGATGGAATTAAGGGTCCCTGGCTAATATCATCTGCGCCAACATCCAATTGTTTAACCCCTTTTTTGTCCAAGTTGCCAGCATTCACTTGAGTATCGGCGGAAGACTGCAGTTCTCCGACACTATTCTCTGCAGACATGCCAACTTCTTTAGGTTTTTCATCGCTTGTGTTCTGCATCAACATTAAGAAGCATTGTGGGTATACCAAATTTCAACTAATATGCAATGCATCCAATGGTCAGTCTGTGGAGATCCCCGTAAAAAGAGGAAACAGTTGGGATTATCTGGCCTAGTATCTAGCATTTGGAAGATAGCAAACGTTAACAAAAGACATTGAGAAAATTAATAATAGCGTGAATGTCTTTTCAGTAAGTGTTAGAACCATTGGTGAACCTTTACTCAAAAAGAGATAGCTAAGTCCTCATATGGGAGCATAATTTATATAAACAAAAAAACACAAGGGCCCAAGGCTCCCCTGGTTGCAGGGTACTCAAAGGGTCTACTCTTGGGTGAACAATGAACATATATAGTTGATTAAATTTTTTGAAATGTTAGCACTCTGATATTTCTTCTGAATGCTAAAATCATATTGACAATGAAATACAAATCATCAACACATATTGGTTCACTGTTAACCAATTATTTTTGGCAGTTTCCCTGATCAAATTCAGACAGAACACACGTTACATGCATACGACCAGAGTCTCGAGAGATAAATGCGGCCACAGTCATAATGGAGCAAAATGATCTTACAAGGTAAGATACTGAAGCATTGATGCAGCTAATACAGCTCACGCCACCACTGTCAAGAAGCCTAAGCAAAGAACTGGAAGCAATACATCCACAATGGAGACGCTGCAAAGACAAAACTGATTAAACATTCCAGCTCCAGTGTTTTGTGAGGGAGAATGGTGTAGTGAATCATCTAGAATGGTGTAGTGAATCATCTGGAAAATTTACCTTTCCACATGAAATGCATTCCCTCCAACCAGTGTCCTCCGAGTGGAACAAGTCACAGAAAGCTAGTTGCGCGTAGGCAGTACTTGAAACAATGTACAATGCAAAATATAAGTATACTTCAGAGAAAGCTCAAGATCCTTGTCAGGGGCGGATTTATGACCAGGCTAGGGTGGGCCATGGCCCACACTCAATTTTATTTTGAAAAAAAATAAATCCAAGAATTAGTAGTATAAAAATAATTTTACTTTGACAGTGTTGCAGTTGAAACTGCTGGTCTGATGGAACGGTAGAAGCTTCAAGCACCTGGAGGTATTAGGATCGAATCCAAGATATCTTTCAAATGTTTTCTTCTTTTTTCAACCACCCACCTGGGCCACCTCTACCATTCCTTTTCTCCGAAATTCAGAAATAATAAATTAAATTCTAAAATATTTGCCATATAATACTCATTCTCTCTTAATTTTAAGCTCTCAATTCATTTTCAAAATATTTTAATAGATTTATTCACTTATAATACTTTTAATTTTTGGTATAAAATCATAAAATTCTCATTCCTTCCAAAATAAGAGTCTCTAGTTCTTTTCAATATGTTCTAAAATAATTGTTTTTTGTTCATAATTTCTATTTTTGATGTAGAATGTTTAAGTTTTTACCCTCAAATGGTTACTCATCATAAGCCAAAATATTTTAATAATATAGTCAAATGATTTATCAAAAATAATATGTTAAAGGTAATAGTTTCCGCACAAAGTTATAAAATTATTTACATATTTATATTAAATATTTATAATAACAACGATGAAGGATGGTGAACTACGCACAAATTTTAACTAAATTATCGCAAAAGATAATGAATACAGAGGGATTGCAAGAGTTTTATGAATTTGTTACATAAAGAAATTAGTATTAATAAAAACGTCATTTTTCCAAATGTATTTAACATTTTAAAATTTATTTGTTATTTTTTTTTGACGTTATTAGGCGATTTTTTTTGGCCCATACTAGAAATAAATCCTGGATCCACCACTGATCCTTATAGATAATATCTTTCAGCCAAAAAGTGCATAGGAGATACCGATGGTGATTGTTAACTACATTGACAACGGCAAATACCAATTTAGTTGCTATTCTCAACAAAGGATTCCTTAGCTTAATACTGAGTTAGTACAACAATTTATTGAAATTACGAAAAGTTTTGTTTGAAGAACAGTAGCATCTTATCTAAGTGGATCTATCTTTAAGGACCTAATTGCTACTGAGTTCAGTCAGAACCCAATTTTTTTCATTTTACTGAGTTGGTTCCCGCTCTTACTTGGCACCTTTTAGCCAGCTAATGTCTAGAGGTGACATAGGTACTGCCGCCATGATACAAAGCAAACAAAAAAACGGGCCCATACAGCACTGCTTTGATGCTTTACCAAGTGTGGAGCATTCAGACCAATGAAGTCATACAGCTTTGGGTGACCTAAATAAATATAGTCAAGAGGTGTCTGTTGGTGCTCAGAAATATTGCTAGAGTATGATTATGCAAGTTCAGATATCCGTAAAACTCTTATGAAAATGCAGTTTCTTCAATTTCAATGAGCTATTACTAACATTATTTACAAATGATCTTTACAGATCATACTCTCTATCTCTCTCTCTCTCTCATCATATTCTTTAAACAACCTCACTGCCATCTACGGTCGAACTTTAATGCTTGATGATCTATTGCCTACATAAGGACATCAAAAATCTGAACCAATTACTTTTATCTTCATATGCTTTATCCGAATAACATTAATATTGTAGAATCATTACATAAGAAACAGATTGTTATTGTATATTCTCTCAATCCCACTACAAACTACACACTTTCCTCATATGGCGTCCCACTACAAACTGCACACTTCCTAAAATGGAAATGTTTTATTACTTTTATATTAATGGGACCCACATGACATACTCGCAACAAAAATTCAACTCTTATTTCCTACCCTACTTTCTCTCTCTTGCCTCACTTTTCATACTCACAACACCTACTCCACTAACACTTTTCCTTGATTCCCGTGCAAATAGTAAATGTGTAGTTTGTAGTGTGAAGGAGGGAGTATATATTTTAAATTTTTGGAGAGAAACCTAAAATGCTGAATAGCTGTGTAGTTCAACTCAACCTTTAGTTCATGTCTGTCTCTACCCTAACATTTTTTTTATCGAATTTTACATCCACTAGTTCATCATAAAAGTGGCCACATTGTAAGATTTCAAAATTCGCAATAGAAACATCAATAGGGATATTCCCAGTGCGTTACATCATTAAAGAAAGAATCCTACATAATTTTACATGTGTATCGAGATTATGTATCAATCTGTCTATCTTCTAGCTGTGGAATGGCTGAGTGAAAAATGTAATATTAGATCCTTTACGTGTATGTTGAACCCTTTGAAGTCAGGGCTACACTGGATTAGCAACCTCTTTAATTTGAAACGTACTTTCACCACTATATTCATAGGCAATTGTTATTATGCACTTAGGTATTATTATTTGCATATAAAGCTAAAGTGACTCTGTTTTCTAATTGGGGTTACCTTAAAATTAAGAATGACATGTGGCCCTCTACCCATTCAAACCTCATCCCACATTTTCTTCTTGCATTGTCACACACAGGTCTCATTAGTACCAAAAGTCTCCACAGGGTATGTGGAGTGTAATCTACTATCATCTTGTGATGATCATAAAGAATGAACAAGTTGAAGCCCACAAAACGGCTATTTACGACAATTATGTGCATCCCGCATATTTAACTTCTCAAAAAGGGAGTTATGGGTGCAAGTTCTTGATATCTTAAGTGAGACATTCATGGCCTCTCTATCAAGTAACATGGACTGTTCATTTCATCCAAAGTGGTACCAATACAACATAACATGGATGTGGGTGTGGCAGCTTGACACCTAATTATAGACTAAAGTCCAGATTTTTTTGGAATAGCACCATAACAATAGGCAATACGTGACACTAGTAGGCAAATCCTTGTAACATGGCTTGGGTATCCCCAAGTTATATGCCTTCAGACTTAAGATACTCTTGACCACAAAAGATAAGGAGTAATCAAAGAAAAAAATAACTGTTCGTCCACTCAAAAAATAAAATCTTTGCACAAAATTATCCAAACTTCAAGAAAATGAAACAAGCAAAATGGAAAAAAAAATCAATATAATAATAAATACAGTCTCCAAACAAATTGATAAATAAATATTTTGCTAAATTAAGTAGAAACTGAAAGAGATCAAAGTATTACCCGCACTTATCACAAAGATTTGCAAAATCACCAGATCGCAAAGGCCAACCTTTTTTACTACTATCTTCAGCTAATAATACCCCGCACAAGTCATTCATGCATACTTTCGGCTTCGCCATAGACTACAACTATTCAAACTTGTAGGAGAAAAACCCTAGAATTTCCAATTCGATTCAAATTCAATGCAACAGGAAAAGGAACAACAAATGAAAATGACAGTCGTAAATTGATCAATTAGTTGATTATGCAAACTCAAATTGGATATAAACAAAATTCAAAAACACTAACTGACCTTGAAAATTGCTACATGTATAGAGGGATTGTTAAGAGGTGATTATAAGTCAATCTGGTAGGTTTATGTGTATTTGACTTGTCAATGGTTGGTGCGTTTGATTTGTGAATATTGGAGCGGGGATAGGTTGAGCTGCAGGGGTTGATGTTCAGAGGTTTAGGTCACCGGAGATGAAGATCGCCGGTGGGATTTGATCGGAGAATGAGGAGAGAAAGAGAGGAGAAACTCGCATGCACGATGATGCTTCACGTTTCAGCGAAGCTTACTTTACCCAACTCTCTCTTTCCACCACCTAAAAAAGCGCACTTTCCTCTTTGCACATTTCTTATATTTATCCGATAAAATAAAGCCATGTATAGTAATATTATTCAAATTCAACTCTTAGAATGCTTTAAAAATTAAAATATACAGTATAATACTAGTATATGCCCGTGTCCAAGGACACGGGTTATTTTTTTGTTTTGTTTTTAAATTTTTTTTTTAACTTAAAAAAAAAAAATTAAAGGGCAAAATGGAAAAAAAACAAATGTATGAGGGCAAAATGAAAAAAAACTCATTTGAAACTATTCATTCAACTGTTCACCATTTTCATTTATACTATTTATACTATAGATAATATAATATGTTAGTTATTATTATTATTATTATCTTTTTTGTAAGGAGAGATTAATTTACTAACTAATGTAATGTTGTTAATTAGGGCTGTAAATCCGGGCGGGTACTCGGCGGGTTGACCCGAACCCGACTCGAATTGCACGGGACCGACTCGGTACCCTACTAAAATACGGGTCGAATTCGTCTCACAGATTTGGGTCGTTTTCTGGGTCGAGTCGGGTCGGGTATACCCGGGATACTCGGAGATACGTTCGTCGGGTTAACCACAATCGTTTTCTATTTTTTTTTGCCTTTCCGTTTCCCTCCCCTAAAAATCAAAAATCGAAATCCAAAAATCCAGCAGCTTCGTCGTTGTTGTCTACGATTCGCCAGATTGCATAGATCCAACAACACAAGTCAGATTTGAAGGTCTCCGGTTGGAGAAGAGAGAAAGAGGGAGAGAATCGGAGAAGAATATCAAAAATCGCACCATACATTTCGGCCAGATCTAAAACATTTCGGTCAGATCTGGAGGTGATAGAGAGAAACGAGAGAGGGAACGGAGAAGGAGGAAGGGAGGGGTAGAGAAGCGTCACCAGAGGAACAGATGTTGCCGTCCTCCGATCACCGGAGATGGTGAAGGAGACTGAAGGGAGAGAAAAAGAGAGAGTAAGTGTGCGTGTGTGTGTTTACAGAGAGTGAGTAATGAGAGAAATGATACAAATACAAATAGAGTAAGCGTGTGTGTGTGTGTGGCTGTGGATTAAATCAACTTCCCATTTGCTTTTAAAAAAAATAATCAAATGCCCAATTTGTTGCTGCTCCAGCCGAGTAACCCGACTCGACTCGGCCTCACTCGACTCGCCATGGCATAAACGAGTCGAACCCGGGTACTCGAGGAACTCGGCTCCCACAACCCGAGTCGGACTCGGCAGCCTTTTAAACAACTCGACCCGACTCGAATAAACTCGACTCGTATTTTATTCAATCAAAACCCGACTCGAACTCGGCCATACCCGACTCGAATCCGGCCCGTTTGCAGCTCTAGTTCTAGGAAGGGGAGAGAAATGGATCCGACCATATAAGTGTACCGGTGAACAAGTAGAATGTCTATTTTTAAGAAAAAAATCTTAAACGCGAAATAAAAAAAGAGTAATTATAGGAGTATTTCTAAAGAATTGTCTTTAAAATGATTTAAAACTAAAAGCTTACTAAAATAGATTATGATATTAATTATACATATTTACTATTAAATTATGCCAAAATCATGCAAAAAACTAATTTTTTTGTAACATAAGAAAAAAACTAGTTTTAAAGCACTAAGTCTAACTAATAAGAGTGATGAACTGTTCTGAAAACTAGTTTTTTTTATAACATTTTAAAAAAAAAAAACTAGTTTTTCACAAAAGTTACTCTTAAATTATATACAGTTAAATATTTCTCAAAATACGTTATTGTTTAAAAAAAAAAATTGATGCAAAAAAAATATATATAATTAGTTTTTGAAAATCAAAAAAACAAAACAAATAAAATCTCTTTAAATAAGAGCCGCAAAGAAGATGGATACTTAGGCCCCGTTTGTTTCACCGTAAAATAACTCATTTTCGTAAAATATCTCGTTTTCTATTGTTTGGTTGAGCCCCCGGAAAATATTTTTCGAAAAATAACTCGTTTTTCGCTGTTTTGTTGTTTTTCGGAAAATGGAGAAAACGTTTTCCGGAAAACATTTTACTCCCTTCCTAAGTAAAACGACTTACTGACCTTGTCCTAAGTAAAACATTTTCCGAAAAATGGTGCCCTTCATGTACAACTCATATTTCACAATGTACAACATTCTACTTCCTCATTCTAAAAATAATAATAATAATAATAATAATAATAATAAGAAAATAAAAATAATAATAAATTAATAATAATAATAATAATAATAATAATAATAAGAAAAATAATAATAAATAAATAATAATAATAAATAAATAAATAATAATAATAATAAATAATAATAATAAAATAATAATAATAATAATAATAGTAATAATAAAAAATAAAATAATAATAATAATAATAATAAAAAAATAATAATAATAATAATATAATAATAATAATAAATTAATAATAATAATCATAAATTAATAATAATAATCATAAATAAAATAATAATAAATAATAAATAATAATAAAAATAAAAATAATAAAAATAAAAAATAAAAAATATTAAAAATAAAAAATAAAATAATAATAAAAAATAAAAAATAAAAAAATATAATAATAATAAAATGAATTAAAAAATATAAAAAATATAAAAAATATAATAATAATAAAAAATAATATTAAATAATAAAAAAAACATTTAACGCCCTTTCGAAAAATATTTTCATTACCAAACAGCCAAAAATATTTTACACCCTTCCTCCGTAAAACATTTTACTCCCTACCTCCGTAAAACATTTTACAGGAAAACATTTTACAGGAAAACATTTTCCGGAAAACGTTTTCCGGAAAATGTTTTACGTCGAAACAAACGGAATACTCCCTCCGTCCCGCCCAAAAGGGCACAAATTTCCTTTTTGGGCATCCCATTTGAAATGGCACAATCCAAAATGGAAATTTTTTTATTACTTCTTTATTTGTGGGACTCACTTGTCATACTCTCACAATAAATATTCACTAACTATTCCATATTCCACTTTCTCTTTCCTACATCACCTTCACTCACAGCATTTATTTCACTATACATTTTTTCTCTTTTCAACATCACTTTTCTTAATTTCTGTGCAAGACACAAAATTTGCCCTTTCAGACGAAATAGGGGAAGTATACCTTTTTAGAAAAAGTATTCCAAATAATAATGTTGGTAGTCCCCAAAAGTGTGGTCCTAAAAATCAAGTCTCGTATCAAAAAATTAAAAAAAATTATATTGTTGGTATTTTCCCCTCCTCCAACCCATCCTGCAATTGTCCTCTTCCCTCTCCTCCACTCCCAAGCAGTATAGCTGTTATCGAAAGTATTTCAAAAATTGAAATAATTTCAAAATAAAATAATTTCTTGAAAATAGAAAATCAGACAACAAGAAGAAGATGAAGAGACGAAAAAAAAATAATTGAAAAAAATTAACGGAATAGAATTAACAGGACTAAGTCGAGTCTTGTGAAAACACAATCTCCGTAAGCAGAATTTGCCTCGCACTGGTGCTAACAGTTGAAACGGCAATCCTCTCGTAAGATGAAACGACTTTTCGAATCCTGATGGAAGCACTTCAAATCAGGAAGCCTACGAACTAACGATGTTCGGAATTTCTGAACTTGGAGGGAGGAGAATGCAACAATATGCTTTCAACTAACTGAACTCTCTAATACTTGATTGCTTGAATGATGTAAATTGACATTCTGCGGGTCTATTTATAGTTTTCGAAAAGTCACAGGTACCTGTTGGGTAATAGGTACAATTTGATCCGGGCGAATCTGGGCTGTCCGATTGCACCTGATCGATAAACCAGATTCGGCGAACCGGCCCGAACCATTGCCAATGGGTACATCTGTACCGACCCAAACATGTACGAAGGGTCACGGACCAACCAGATTCATGTACGGATCCAATCCGCGGATCGGACCCGAACCAGCCCTAAACTATTCCTAGCCGAGTCAATCCCACACCAAACCCGGTCCAACCCAATCTGACCGAACCATGCCACGAACCGAACCAACTTCCGTCAAAAGTTTAAGGCTCCATTAGCACCTAGCGACGATGCCCACGTCTGAAGTGCAAAGTGCGCCCTAAAACGCCCTATATGCCCTTCGCACCGCTTCACGATTGTGGAGTAATTTTGGGCTAGTCCAAAATTAGCATTTTTGGTCAATACTTGCATGGTTGGCCCAATGCTCCACTAGGTTGCATGGTAAGGAGTATACCACTTGATTGTTACCTCCTTTAAGCGGATGAGTTAAAAAATTATCCTACATTTTGGTTTCTAGGCAATATGGGATATGGCATTCCATATTCACAAACTCTTCATAAACCCATTTCAAATTACATACTTTGAGCATTAATTTCTCATTCACCACAATTTGATTTTGAGAAAATAAATATATCACGTTAATCTACTCCAAAATGTAGATTATAAATATGTAATTTATTTTCATTTACATAAAATGAAAATACATTTAATTTTGGTCAAATATTGGTCAAACTAGTATTTCCAACAATCCCCCACATGAATGACAATTAATGCATGCATGAATGCAGATTCGTTCAGAAATCCCGACGAACTATTATTGCATCGGGATAGATAGCTTGTGGCCTTGAATCTTCCCTAGTAAGATACTGGTAGGCTTAAGTCGCACACCTACTAAATTAAATCGGGACTCGGCCACAAGAATGTAGCAAAGGTATGTCCAGGGTCGAAGCACTGAAGAACGGTATTGAATATGAACTAGTCACGACACCAATGGGGGGAATATTGTTTGTTGATGAATTAATTTCCTAAGATGGGAAATAAAATCAGAGTTGTAAACAATTATGTAAAAAACACTTTGGATACATAAAACTATTCCCGTCTATCAATCAATATCACAGGTAGAAATCTTTCTTTATTGCCCCTAATTACTTGAACACGAGATTGAAAAATATCTATCTCTTCTTTATTATTGATTACTAGCGGCGACACGCTCAACTAATAATCCCAATCAAAATTTAAACCTATCAGACACGATCAAGATTCAAAAATATTAATTGATGAAAGCTTTAAGAGATGAAGATCAAGAAATTATTCTATTACTATTTTAAATAGAAATAAAGCCAATTGTACCCTAATCACAAATCAAGATAACACATACAAAATTTATGAAGGTGCTACAATGAATACTCTAATCCGACACGGTAGAAGAGAATTCTAGCAAAAAACAAATAGAAGGGATTAAGAAATTGATCAAATTTCAAAACTCTAGAATTAGATTTAGAATAAGGCACAAGTAAACTTGTAATCAGAGAAAGAGAATAAGAAATATCCAAACCTCAATTGATATCAAAAACGGATCAAGAGTTACAATCCAAAGCTATGGAAGTTTTAAGCTTCCATGGATGTTTCAAAACTTCAAATCCAAAATCAAGTGTTCTCTCCCAATCCTAGGGTATGAAAAAGATGCCCTAATACCAATAAAAATAAAGCTATTTATAGTTCTCCCTAATTACCACTTAAAAAGAAAAAATAAAATAAAATAGACTAAAACCCATTTCAAATCTTTTAATTTCTCGTTCCAGGCCCGACGAGATGACTCGTCCCCAAAATCTTCATCTCAGGTTCACTCGTCCCCCTTTTGGGTATAGTTGGTGTAGTTGGGGATGACTCGTCCCCTGGCCTAATTTTCTGAATTTCTTCATTTTTTTTTCTCTTGGCGCCTTGTCTCGTTATGCCTTGGACTTTTTCCTTTCTACCCTTGACTTCCATGTTGACTTTCCTTGATAATTGGAGCTCTATTACCGACTTCATGAATACAATAAATCCGAATACAAAAATAAATCACTAATTACTCTCGGAATACAACATATTCTAATGAAACCTCACATTACAAAGTCACTCCAAATTACATCAAATCTAATCTAAATACATCAAAATAGAGAAATAAAATGTTCGAAAACATCGAAGTTACATGAATTAAAATTCACCAAATCAAATTTCCCACGCTTAGACCGTTACTCATCCCTGAGTAACATCCTAATCCAATCTAACCTCTGGTCTAAAATAGATAGCATGGGAAAATTTGACCCCTAGTCTCCTCTAATCACGCCAACAAATCAATCACAAGTACGGAGTATAAAACTCCGCTCCTTATAACTCCAAAAATGAGAATAACTCGCCCTAGTTTAATATCAACTCCTATAGCAAATAATATTCAAACTAGGACCCACACAACAGAGTCGGGGGAACTAAACATGTCCTACTTTCCCACGCTCGCCTCCCACTACAACGTCCCTTAAATAAAAAACTTGTTCGGGTGGTAATCCCTCACAACTACCTCATGAAAAACTTCTACGCCCCTTATTACTCCATAACGAATGATGATTTCTATCCTATCTCCTTTAAACCGATCCTCCTACTCCAAGGTAAAATCCTACCCAAAAATTCGAATCCCCCTTATGACTCCAACTTCGGTGAACAAATGAAGCATTAATCTCACAATCTCACCTTTTGCCTAAGCGCCCTTTCGGGTTTTCACTTAGCCACTCAGATTTATATTTTTATTTTATTTTTTTCTCTTTTTTTTTCAAGTCGCCCAAGGGACGAGTCATCCCAAGGGGCACGAATCATCCCCCTTTACACTGCTCTCAGGTTCACTCGTCCCCCTTTGGGGAAGAGTTGGTTGTGGTGGGGACGGGTCGTCCAGTGGCCCTTTTCCCAATTTTTTTTCAACCACCAGTAATTTGCTCCTCCTCCGCTTAAAAATTGCCTGCACAAAACCATAGCCTTAGTAGCACCAATTCCATATATAAAATAATAATAATAACGAACAAAAACTTAAAAAAAATTATGAATGAATGATGATTAAATTTCGAGTTGCCTCCCGGTTAGCCGCCCTTCTTTACCGTCTTTAGCTAGACCAAATGTCGGGTAAGCCTCCGACAAAGTATCAAATTTTAAATCTTTGACAAGACTCAGAAAAAGGTCTAAACATACTTAGGATCTTGGAGATAAATTACCTCCATATCCTCATTTATAGCCGCGCCATCAAAATACAACTTAGGCGTTATCCATTGACCTTAAAAACTTTGTCTCCGGAGAGACTACCAATTTCAATCGCTCCATGCGGATATACCTCCCTCACAACAAAAGGTCCGGTCCATCGAGACCTTAGCTTTCCGGGAAACAATCGGAGACGGGAATCAAATAAGAGGACTTTTTGGCCAACCTTAAAATCTTTCCTAATGATCATTCTATCATGCCAAACCTTAGTCCGCTCCTTATAAAGTTGATTGTTCTCGTAAGCCTCTCTCCTTATCTCATCCAACTCATTTAATTGCAACTTTCTCTCCTCACCGGACCCGTCTATGTTCAAGTTAAATTTCTTAACGGCCCAAAATGCCTTATGTTCTAACTCTACCGGTAAATGACATGGCTTACCAAACACTAACGGGTATGGGGACATACCGATAGGTGTCTTGTAAGCCGTCCGATAGGCCCACAATGCATCATCAAGCTTAAAACTCCAATCCTTCCTAGATGGATTCACGGTCTTCTCAAGAATAGACTTGATTTCCCGGTTAGACACCTCCGCTTGGCCATTAGTTTGGGGATGATAGGCGGTCGAAATCCTATGCGTAATATGGTATTTCTTAAGCAAAGCTTTGACCGTCCTATTACAAAAATGGGTCCCCCTATTAGTAATAATGGCTCTAGGCATACCAAACCAACACACGATTGAATGTACGCTCGCCGAAATTTGAAAAATCATTTTTGGGAGTCGCCACGCCATGTTTTAAGGTACACTTTGAAAAACCTTTGAAAAGAGAAAAGGGTTCGGGGGTCAGGTTACGTGTTGGGAAGAACCGAGAGTTCACCCAACACGCCTCGTCCGTAAACGAGTCTTTCGAAATAAACATCCAAACATTCATGGTGTGTGCAAACAACAATGACAAACAAGTGTGGTAAGATGAATTTTATTGATTGAATGAGATTCTTACAACTTGTGAACAATTTGATAAGGGAGGCCACATCCCAAATACAGATCTCAAGACAGATTACAACTGAAAGGGATCTCTGCAAACTGACAAGATGTGTCGCGTGACACAGAACATGCCTGGCCTGATGTGTCGCGTGACACAGGATCCATCCAGGCAAGTTGTGTCGCGTGACATAGGTTGCCCATCTGCAGAGATCTTACAGATTGAACACAGAAGGATCAAAAACCAATACAGATCCAATTATATCACCAATTCAGCTTCGGAAATGCACAATTCAACAATTATTCAACCAAGGGGGTGTGGATATGGGAAGATCCACACTCCCTTGGAAATCAAACAACAATTCCAACAATATCAACTCATGAACATGCAATTATGCTAAATAAAAGGATTAAACAGAGAGATTGCGATTGGATTCCAGTAATCAGGACAGATGGAGTCTAATTACTGAATCAAATGGATATAAAATGATTGAATTATGAAAAGAGCAAGGTCTAAGAGAGAGAAGGAGGGAATATAGTAGTTACCCTTGAAGATCCACGAATCCTATACCAAGTCTGGTATAGAACCCTTCAACAAACACCTTTTGAGCCTTGGTTGAGCTGAGGAGGAGTGGTGGATGGAGGATCTAAGTGGTAGTATGTGGGTGGAATTGGGTTGAGAGAGGATTGGAGAAATTTGGGTATGAGAGAGAGAGTTGTGGGTGTTTAGCTTTGTATGGTACATTTCTAATTTGGCAGAGTAACAGTATGCAAAAGAGGGATCCAGATATGAGAGGGGTTGGGTCTTATTTATAGGCTGCTGATGATGGTTAAGTTGTGTCGCATGACCTCCTGCATCCATTTTCCATGGCTCGAGATGTCGCACGACTGAGCACGCCCATAACCTTTTCTGGTGCCAAAACCTGGTTCTGGAACATTCCAGGTTAATTCACAATAAGTCCAAATTGATTTATTCCTTGTAGGTCCTTTTGCTCGAGAAAAATACTTAAAAGTACTTCCTTCGCAAGAAACTTATGAAATATTTCCGGAAGTCTCGGAATGGACCGGAAATTTACCAAAATGTCCCTTAGTGCAATTTTATCATATTAAAATGCACCTATAAAGGGTCTTGAATTGGATTGGCGTACTCACAGAGCCCCTCGGCAATGTCACATATGGTAGAAGTGAGGTTGTCGATAAGAAGGACCCAATCCCAATGAGCGGCTGGGGATGTGGCGGATGACTGAACGATGATTGATGAGATCGGATGGCTGGACCTTTGGAGAAAGGATTCCTACGTATCCCTAGGAGGGAATCAATCTGGTCGTAGTTCAGACTATTCGGAGGTGTCTGACCCAAATGAGACTGTTAGGAGGCGTCTGAACTCGGTGAGAGACTATTTGGAGGCATCTGAACCCTGTGAAAGACTATTTGGAGGTGTCTGAACCCTGTGAAAGACTATTTGGAGGCATCTGAACCCTGTGAGAGACTATTTGGAGGCGTCTGAACCCTGTGAGAGACTGTTTGGAGGCGTCTGAACCTGTGAAAGACTGTTGGGAGGCGTCTGAACCCGGTGAGAGACTATTTGGAGGCGTCTGAACCCTGTAAAAGACTGTTTGGAGGCGTCTGAACCCTGTGAAAGACTGTTGGGAGGCGTCTGAACCCGGTGAAAGACTATTGGGAGGCGTCTGAACCCTGTGAAAGACTATTTGGAGGCGTCTGAACCCAGTTGCGCGAGATGAACTGAAAGAAATGATTTTTCGAGAGTGCAAGACATGATGATTTGCGATTTGAAAGAGATATGATTTCATACCTGTGCTGTGCTTACCTGTAGCTGCCGGAGGGACTGAGGCTACGGCTAATGATCGTGGAGGGTTGTAGTTGTCGGAGGGTCTTAGGCTACAACTGCTGATGATTGTGGAATGGTAGCTGCCAGGGGACTTAGGCTACTGCTTATTGATGAAGAGTTGTTGGATTGCCGTTCGCGGGACGGTCTTTGCTGGTGATTGACTGACTTTGGGAGCATTTGTCGGACAGGACATGAACTTTGCTGTTAGATTGCCATGAAAAAGCGGATTCTGCTGACGATTTGGCGACGGGGCCGATGATCTTGATGAACATTGCTGGGAGACTGCTAGACTTGAATTCTTTGTCTCGATTTTGGTTGAGGGACAGTCCTCAATGATTCGGTTGTGCTCAGTTGATTATTGTACCTGCGGGAGGGAAACTGTAAAGTATGCCGCATGGGTTAAAGCTTAAAACAGCAAACCACAGGGGTGGTTTTGGAAAATGTGATCAGGGGGCCATTATGTCGCACGACGTACTAAAGCCATTGAATAGTCCTTTTAAAACGCTGAACAGTCGCCATTTGAAAGCCACAACTTTGAGAGGGAGACGAACGGAGCTTGAGAGAAAGAGAACAATACGCACGAAATTGGCAAGGGAATCAAGGGAAATCAAGGGTTTGATTCGAATTCTTCTTGGGACAATGCCTCCTAGAACACGCCCGATGAAGAAAGGGCCTCAACATGCCGAGTTGGCTACTCGGCAAAAGGGGATTCAACAAAATCAGCGGCCATTCATCCCGCAAGCTGTGAGGGGAGATTTTTACCCTCAGCTCAAAGAACACACTTCTGCATCCGAGAAGAAATCCACGGTATGTTTCCTGTAACCCTCGCTTTCATTGGGACTGAATTGATTTTGAAATTGGATTTTTATGTTAAAATGGTTTAGCAAAGATTCGAACTTGCATGCGAAAATATGAACAAACTGCATGAATTGAACTAGGAAAAGATGATGAATGCATGCTCTATGATTTAACCTAATTTTGTTTGGAACAGACTTAAAGTAAAAATGACCATTTTTTATGTAAATTGGACAAATATGAAAATTGATTGACATGCTTTTAGGGAGAAAAATGAGATATTCATACCTGCAGAGACTGCGTACCCGGGGCTCTCCAGAGGTGATTGGCAGGTTGTGGGACAGCTTGCCCCGCAGCCAGGAGTTGATTCATTCACCCAAGGGTATGATTTATATTGCTGGGCTGGGTCAGTTCTTTGAGATGGCGAAATTCATAGGAGATACTCAGAGGAGTGTTGAGTTGATGAGAGCATTCTGGGAGTTCTAGTGGGAGACTACTCATTCCTTCCGCTTCTCCTGGGGTGAGGTGACAGTTATGTCGTACGATTTTGCAGCTATTACCGGATTACCATTTACAGCTGAGCCTCTCTATCTTGATGAGCCTGCGCCTGTTGCTAATCCCTAGCCCCTCACTGATGCGGATTTTATGGGGTTGCTTGGTTTCGTTCCTCGGGATAAGAAGGGGAATGGATATGAGCTGGGTGAGCTTCACAGCCACATTGGGGAGCAGAGCAGGGACTATCCTGCAATTTTGGATGATTCTGAGGAGAGCCGGCTGAGAGCCGAGAGATTAGCACGGGCCTTTGTATGGGTTGGCCTGTCTGACATGCTGTTTGTCAGCAGTGCATCTATCGCCCTGATTTCTCTGTTGGAGCTTTTGAGGACTTGGGCTGCTGTTGGGACCCGGTCTTGGGGCAAGGCTGGCTTAGCTTAGATGTACTTGGCTCTTGATGACATCAGCAGGGGGAAGGCTATGACCTTCAACTGCTGCCACATGGCATTTGAGGTATTTCTCATCTTGACCTCTTTTCTTCGGCATACTTCCTTTTGTCATTCATTACTGTTATCTCATTTGTTTTGATCTTTTCTTTCAGGCCTGGGCTTACGAGATCTTCAGTTGTTACGCCTGGCAGGTCCAGGATGCGTTTCCTGCTACCACGTTCCCTGCTCTGAGGCGATGGGTGAAGGACGCAAGGAAGAAGACCCGAATGGCTGATTCGAGGGGCAGAGTGACAGCCTCATATCAGGATACACTGGTGTACTTGAGAGGCACTCCCGTGAGTTTGAGCTTGTTCCCTTGGACTGGCAGATACGGCGACCAGGATCTGGGTTAAGCTTTTCTGATGTTTCACAGCTCACTGCTGATTTTTGCTGAAGGGCATGACTCGTGCCCTATATCACGAGTCGTTCCCTTCTTTGACAGTCGTGGTGACGACTCATGTAAATGTTTACACTCGTGCTAAATTGTGTGGTACGACTCGTGCTGTTGGTCACGAGTCGTCCCCTTCATTAAGCACTCGTGATAACGGGTCGTGTAAAAATTTGTACTCGTGCTGCCTTGGGGCACGAATTGTGCCCTGCCCTGTTTCTGTTGTATCAATTTTAAAGCCATTTATTCCTAACTACCTAAAATATCTTTGAACCAACTGAACACTATATTCAAATTACAACATATGAGCTATCAAATGATGTCGTAACTTGTCCAAAAGGGTATTAGGAAGGTGATGAAATCTTGTCTTGAAAATGGTTGGAAAGCAATGTTGTGTGTGAATATGTAAGGTTTGTTTGTGATATATTGTGCCAATGTATGGTTGCATATTCATGGTGTTTTTGTTCAATAGTGTATGGAATCATAAGTTACACTATTGTGATGGTTTGAACATGAGTAATATACCATGTTGTTGGATTGATATCCCGATTGTGGATTTATTTTCAAGTATCACTTTATGTGCTTGAATGTTTGTATCAGCTGATGTGTAGGGGTATAATGGTATTCGATCAGTTATGGATTAATCTTTATGAATTGACCGAATATATTATACATGTGACTGTCCCCTTCTGTTGGCCACAATTGGGGTGATAGCTTCTGTACTTAGCCAAAAGCATTTACAGATAGCAAGTAATCTTATATAGTTCTCTGAAAAATGAGTCTTATAAGATGGTGAATATGTATAAATAGTTCACTAAAGAGAGGAGTTAATACTCCCATGTTGTATGACATATTGTTCAGAAGGAAAAGGTAAACCGAGGTAACTGTGGGGACCCCAACCCGGAACCTAACACGTGTCCCGAATCGGAGAGCCCAACCAATGAAAGACCACCTGTATTTTTTTTAAAAAACTTTTTAACTTAACTTGAAATGAAACTAACTTTAACCTTTAACATTCAAAGACTAACTTGGGGACATCTCTACTTGGAGGCAAAAGGGGTAACCATGAACTAACTTCAAATCACTTAGTTACAACATTACAAAAGTTCCCATCTAAACCAACTTTAAACAACTAACTTACTTAGCTACCATATTTACAAAAGTTCAAGTTCACAAATCACCCATTTACATAACTTGTTTTATCAACAAACTCCAACAAAGGAGTAACCACCAAAATACAACCCATCTAAACATAAACATACCCGACAACCCAAAATACAAGTACAAACACCGCACCGTCCTCACTGGTCGGGTCCTCCTGTCTCAGTCCGATCTAAACATTAAAGGGAGAAGGGTGAGAATAAATCTAAATAAGTCATTATGAATGCACAATATGCCAAGTAAGATGCAACACATATAAGGTGCATATAACACATTGTAAAAGCCGTAAACACATTCTGTTACCTTGGTTTACCTTTCCCCGTCTAACCAATAAGTCGTACAATATTGGAAGATAAAACTCCATCAAAACCAATAACATATAACGGAGAGAGCTATTATGATAACTCCTCTCTTGTGAACTGCTTAGGCATATTCACATCTTATAAGACCCATTTTTCAAGGAACCATATAAGATACTAGCAACTCTGTAAGGCTTTTGGCTCAATACAGATGCTATCACCCCAATCTGTGGCCACAGAAGGGGACAGTCACATGTATAACGTAATCCGATCACATTAGGTCACACTTTCCATAATTGATTGAATTCCGTTATACCCCTAAACATCAGCTGATTAACACAAGTTCAAGCACATAGTAGATACTTGAAATAAAATCCACCAAAGGAATGAGAATATAACAACATGGTAAAGCAATACTCATGTTCAATCAATACTATAGTGCAACATTCATTTCATACACTATGTATAATAATATCAATGCATATGAACTCAAATAAGGTAGGAAGGTATCATAAACTATCCCTACATAGCCAATATGCAATAATATATAACCTTTATAAAGGTCCAAGTTCAATATACCAAGTTGGATTCACTTTGGTTAAGTAACGAATCAAGGTTGCGAAGCATTTTCCAAACAATATTTAAAGGACTTCCACTATTCCATTTTACTCAAGTAAGACACCATTGTGTAGCTAAAATGTTCTACTTTAATCTAAGTTAAAGATGGTTCACTTTGGTTCTTATTTGAATAGGTTTCTATGCCTTAGAAAAAGCTTCAGAGACTGCATGGGAAGGCACGACTCGTGCCACAGAGCACGACTCGTGCCCCTTATAACCCCCTTCAGCTACAGTCGCCCCAGCATAGGCATGACTTAGGCTAACATCCAAGGGACGACTCGTGCCCGACTCGTGCCCCAGAGCACGAGTCGTGCCTGATGCCCAGAATTCAGAACAGAGTTTAAACAACAGCAGCCACCAAACCCAAATTGAAATATACTCAATTTACTCTATTTTAAGGTGATAAAATCAGTACCAAGTAGCAACCATACAAAACCCAAACCATTTCATACTCCTTCCAAACTATTTCAACACCAACTAACATCATTTTAATACCAAAACTTTAGGTAATTCTTCCATGCAACTACTCTTTTCAAGTCATTAACACCACACCATAAGTACTAACCCATAATCTTGCTTTCATACGAACACTCCATACCCATTTCCATTTCCACTTTTCCAAAACCCATGTTACCCCATAAAAGTTGTTCCAATTTACCAAAAAACTTATTTATAAACATTAATAACAACAAACATCAATGAATGAACAAGTTTTGAAAAGAATCCATAATAACTTACTTAAATGGTTAAAAATAGAATATTTATTTGAGCAGCTCTAAACGATCTCCTTGCCGCCACGAACAAGAATCCGCAATTCGTTTTGAAAACGAAGAAGTAACGAAGGCTAGATAATTTTTCTAAGATGGAGCTTAGGGTTTGGTTTTGGTTTCCATGGAATAGCTTTTGGCAAGAAGAAGAGTACTGATCAATTAACCAAATGTTTTCTTTTCAATTTACTAAGGATAAGAATAAGGATTTCAACTAAAGCTCCTCCATAATTCCACTCAACAATACTAACACCTCCATCTAACATCTTTTACCACTAAGCACCTCAACACATATAAACATTTTATTAAAATTTCCAATTATTATAAAATCATTTTACACTTTATAATTTAATCCCTTTAGGCCCTTGATCATTAAATTTAATTCAATTTCATCCTAACTTAACATAAGTTAGTTAAAAACATATTTGAGCACATAAACTTAACATATAACATAAAAGGCATAAAATGAAATATTACCACCCGAACCCCACGTGCTCAACGAGTGATAAAATAGTGCCTAGTTTTAGGGTCGTGACAGTAACGTAATGTGTTTACAGCGTTAACAAGGTGTTATGTGTGAATATGTTATGTGTTGCATCTTATTTGGCATCTTGTTGCATCATAATAGCTTACTGAGATTTATTCTCACCCCTACTCCCTTTTACTATTTTAGACCGCGCTGAGACAGGAGGCCCAAACAAGTGAGGTCGGGAGGAGTTTGGAAGGCTTTCTTTTGGGATTTGTCAGGGTATGTTGTATAGTTGGTTTGTGGTTGTGAGTATCATTTGGATACTACGCTTCTGGGGGAAACTTGTATTTAGTAATGATTTTTTAAAACATTTTCGTATGGGTTTATGATGTAACTAAAACAGGTTGCGATTTTTACAAAGTTTGTTTTATAAACTTGCCTCCAAGTGAAAATGTGTAGTTGGGTTTATGTTGGTTTATGAAAGTTGATTGTGTATATTTAAAATTTAAGCAAAAGTTTTTTTAAATTTAAGTGACTTTTTCTAGTAAGGGGCCTCCCGGTCGGGGCACGAGCTAAGGTTTCGGGTCGGGGTCCCCACACGTTTAGTCCGGTTGTTAAACTGGCCACAATTCGCATTGTTCTCAGTTTATCTTTGTCCAAGCATTGGCCGATACATCATCTTGATGTAAAAAATGCATATTTACATGGAGATCTACATGAGACGATATACATGCATCAACCTTTAGGGTTACGGGACAAAAATTATCCGGATCACGTTTCCTTACCAAAGAAGTCACTTAATGGCCTCAAGCAGGCCGCTCGTGCATGGTATAGACGGTTTGCAGACTTTGTGACTACTATGGCTTTGAACAAAGTAAGTCGGATAATAATCTTTTCATTTTTCATAATGGGAACTCTATGGCATATTTACTTGTATATGTGGATGACATTGTTCTCACGGCTTCATCCGATAGTCTTCGTTTGGATATCATTGCTCATCTAAGTTGGAAATTTGCCATGAAAGATCTCGGTCCATTAAGCTACTTTCTCGGCATTGCGGTGACTCGGCACAAGGGTTCCCTCTTTCTCTCTTAACGTCAATATGCTACATAGATAATTGAACGGGTCGGTATGGCGTCATGCAAATCGTCCCTTAGCCCGGTGGACACCAAGCCGAAACTAGGTTCATTATCAGGCCCTCCTTTTGCCGATCCTACCTTGTTTCGAAGCTTGGCGGGTGCGCTCCAGTACCTTACTTTCACCAGGCCGGATATACAGTATGTTATCCAACATATTTGTCTCTTCATGCACGCTCCTCAAGAGGAACATATGCAGGCTCTCAAGCGGATTATCCGCTATATTCATGGGATGCTAGAGTTCGGTTTGTTCTTATATCCATTTGTTTCATCTACATTTGTGTCCTACACTGATGCAGATTAGGGTGGTTGTTCGGATACGCGTCGGTCCACATCTGGGTATTGTGTTTTTTTGGGAGATAATCTCATATCATGGTCTGCTAAGAGGCAACCGGTTCTGTCCCGGTCAAGTGCTGAAGATGAATATAGGGGGTTTGCTAATGTGGTTTCGGAATCCTGTTGGCTATGTAATTTATTGCTTGAATTGAAATGTCCAATTCGACATGCTACACTTGTGTATTGTGATAAAATCAGTGCCATCTATTTGTCCGGTAACCCGGTTCAACACCTACGGACCAACATATCGAGATGGATATTCATTTTGTGTGAAACAAAGTGGCTAAAGGTGAGGTTCGTGTTTTGCATGTCCCATCTCGACACCAAATAGCCGACATATTTACCAAGGGATTGTCATTGGTTTTATTTTACGATTATTGGGACAGTCTCAATGTTCGTTGCCCTCCCATTTCGACTAAGGGGGTGTGTGAGAATATCACCCTAGTATTAGAGTGATATTATTTTGTATAGTTATCATTGTATATTTGTATAGTGAACTAATTCCTTGTATAGTTATCTAGTTTCCTTAGTTTACCTAACAAGTCTAGCTAGGACTATTGTAATTATATATAGTCTTTGATATGGAATAAAAGAGTACGGAGTATATTCTTTCAGGGTTGTCGACCGTAACTCTAATTTCTTATAACTTTGTATGCTCTTGCAGAAATTACACAGAGTTAGATGATGTTCAGGACCTTCATTATACAGTGAAGATCCAGATCTGGACGGAACTGCTTTGGCCCGGCGAATAGTGGGTCGTCGGAGGTGCTTCTTCATTTGTCATTCCTTGACTTTTAGCAGGAGTATGATGTGTGATAATGTTTAGCCCCTAGGCCTTCTAATGATAGTTTTTATTCTCAAACTCGTTTAGACATAACTATTATCATTCGCAAAGTTTTGAATTTGTTCTTTTGACATTTTTGATTTGTTGGTCCATTATCCCTTAATGATTTCATCATTAGCATTGTAAATATTTATAATGTTTTGTTTCATCATTTTCAGAAATTGCATGAAGTTAATGATACCCATCAGATAGAACGACTTGGAAGAGTGTATAGGAATGAAGAACAGATTTTATTGATAAGAGAAATCAAAAAGACTCTAAATTTTACTAGACACAAACTAGAAAGAGGGAGGGATGGATTAGAAAACAGAAAAAACTTCTTCAAGTTCATACTTGGAAATTAACCTAATCAATATATTTTTGTTTTTTTCAAAAGAGAAAGTGAGAGGATAGTTGTAGCCCCATTGTGGTTCCGTATATCTTAAATTTTTCTTGGAAGCTTCATTTTCTTCGTGTTTTTCATTACATGTGAGAGACTTGGATTATGGCATTTTCGAGCAAATCTTGAATGACATCCTTAAAGTGATTGTAGTTGTTGGTCTCATGGCCGATAGTGTGGTGGAACTTACTTAAGAGGTGATAAGCATGGTTAGGACCTACATCTTTGGGAGGACCTCCTTCCCTTGGTTTGATCTTTCCTTCTTGTACAAGGATGCCAAAGATACCCTCTTGAGTAGTACCTTCAAGTTTGTCATAGTGTCTTGGTACCCTCCTTCTACTAGAGTACTTTCCATTATTAGGATGGTTGAACCCATTAATGTAGGGAGGCCTTTGTTGGTTAAGGTGGGGATGCTCACAAACCTTGCTTTCCTTGCCATGTCGAGGTCTTTTCTTCTTAGATCCACTAACTCACAAAGTGTTTCAATCTCCTTCTGGTAGTATTCTCTTTGGGCTTGTAGGCGGTCATGAAGTGTCTCAATTTCCTTCTCATAGTATTCCCCTTGAGCTCGTAGGCGGGCTTGAAATTCTCCCTTCATTTGTCGCTTGAAGTTGGTGTATAAAGCGGAGTCATATACTTTGACCATTTGATTTACTTCCCCTTCTAGGCGGGTCTTGAGAGTATCGACCTCTTGTGTAGCTTGAGCATTGGACATTGTGTTGGGTGAATGTACGCTCGCCGAAAAATTTATGAAAAATGGGAGTCGCCACGCCGTTTTAAAGGAAACATTGAAAACCTTTTGAAAAGAGAAATTGGGTTCGGGGGTCAGGTTACGTGTTGGGAAGAACCGAGAGTTCACCCAACACGCTTCGTAAACGAGTCTTTCTATTGTTCAACATCCAAAACCATTCAATGAGTGTGTGAAAATTGTGTGAGACAAAATATATGATGAAATGCATTTTAATGCTTTGCTTTATTGCTCAACTGAGAACATTACATCTTGTGAACCATTTACTACAGGAGGCCACATCCCAGATTACATCGAATGAGACAGATTACAACTGAAATGGATCAGCTGCAGACTGGCCAATTGTGTTGCCCGACACAGGACCTGGGATGGTCAAGTGTGTCGCGTGACACACCATGCCAGTTTGCAGAGATCTTACAAAGTTGGGATTACAGAGGAAACCAAAGGATAGTCTCAACCAAAATCAACAGATTACAAAGCCATGAGATAACAGAGATCAACACAATCACTTCAAATGAGTGTGGATATTGAGGATCCACACTCTATTTTGAGTGACAAGTAATCCATATGAACGAATTACAACTTGAAATGATGGCCTCTGCAGAGTGGCTAGTTATGTCGCACTACACAGGACCTGGAGTGGTCAGTTGTGTCGCGTGACATAACCTGCCTCTCTGCAGAGACTTTACACAGTTATTTACAAATTGCACAAAAGGATTACCTAAGCCAAATTATATCAGAGATTCGACTCAGGGCACAAATGAATCAGCATCCAATTGATCAAAGGGGTGTGGATATGGATAGATCTACACTCCCTTGATGAAGAAGTCACATTTAGATTCAAATTAGACCATAAACATGCAATTATACCAAGCAAGGCAAATTAAACAGAGAGATGGCGATTGTGACTTGATAATCAGAGCAGATGGAGCTTGATTATCAAGTCAATGAACAGAAATTGCAATGAGCAAATATGAGAGAGTGATATGGAGAAAGGGATTCGTTACCCTTGAAGATCCACGATCTCTACACCAAGTTAGGTGTAGAGAGCTTCAACTCAGCTGCTAGAATGAGAGTTGGATCTCAGATTGGAAGGCTAGACTTGGATCTTCAATTGGTATGAAGTGTATGGAGTAGATGGGTGAATTGTGTATGAGAGAGAGGGATTGAATTGAGGGAATTGGTGTGGGTTTGTGTGTGTTTGAAGAGAGAGAGGGTTTTCTGGCATAATTTCAGCAGAGTGACTTTAGGGAGTGGAAAAGGGATCTAGAAATGAGAGGGGAAGGGTCCAATTTATAGGCTGCTGATGAGGGGTGAGTTGTGTCGCACGGCGTAACGCTTCCGTTTTCCGTGGCTCGTTGTGTCGCACGACTAGACGAGCCACTTAACCGTTTCTGGCGCCAACAACTGGTTCTGGAACATTCCGAGTTAATTCCCAACAAGTCCGAAGCAATTAATTCCCTGTAGATCCTTTTGCATGGGAAAAATACTTAAAAGTACTTTCTTCGCGAGAAACTTATAAATAGATTCCGGAAGTCTCGGAATGGACCAGAAATTTACCAAAACGCCCCTAGTGCAATTTTATCATATTAAAAGGCACCTGTAAAGGGTCGAAAATTGGATTGGCGTACTCACAGAGCCCCTCGGCAACGTCACTTATGGAAGAAGTGAGGTTGTTGATAAAAAGGAACCCAATCCCAATGAGGGGCTGGGGATATGGCAGATGGAGGAAAATGATTGATGAGGTTGGATGGATGAACCTTTTTGGAAAGGATTCCTACGTATCCCTATGAGGAAATCAAGCCGGTCGTAGTTCAGACTATTTGAAGGCTTCTAAACCTGAGGGAGAGATCATTTGAAGGCATCTAAACCTGGGAGAGATTATTTGAAGGTATCCAAACCTGAGAGAGAGATCATTTGAAGGTATCTAAACCTGAGAGAGAGATCATGTGAAGGTATCTAAACCTAAGAGAGATCATTTGAAGGTATCTTAACCTGAGAGAGATCATTTGAAGGTATCTAAACCTGAGAGAGAGATCATTTGAACGTATCTAAACCTGAGAGAGAGATCATTTGGAGGTATCCAAACCTGAGAGAGAGAGATCATTTGAAGGTATCTAAACCTGAGAGATCATTTGAAGGTATCTAAACCTGAGAGAGATCATTTGAAGGTATCTAAACCAGAGAGAGAGATCATTTGAAGGTATCCAAACCTGGGAGAGAGATCATTTGAAGGTATCTAAACATGAGAGATCATTTGAAGGTATCTAAACCTGAGAGAGAGAGATCATTTGAAGGTATCTAAACCTGAGAGAGAGAGAGAGAGAGATCATTTGAAGGTATCCAAACCTGATAGAGAGATCATTTGAAGGTATCTAAACCTGAAAGATCATTTGAAGGTGTCCAAACCTGAGAGAGAGATCATTTGAAGGTATCTAAATCTGAGAGAGAGATCATTTGAAAGTATCCAAACCTGAGAGAGAGATCATTTGAAGGTATCTAAACCTGAGAGATCATTTGAAGGTATCCAAGCCTGAGAAAGAGATCATTTGAAGGTATCTAAACCTGAGAGAGAGATTATTTGAAGGTATCCAAACCTGAGAGAGAGATTTGAAGGTATCTAAACCTGAGAGAGAGATTATTGGGGAAGTTACCCAAAGAAAATATTGATGCTTTTATAAAAGTAATTGACTGAGATATGCTTTCATACCTGTGTTGTGCTTACCTGTAGCTGTCGGAAGGACTGAGGCTACGACTGATGATGATGAAGAGCTATTGGTTTACCGTGCAAGGGACGGTCATTGTTGATGATATTCCGTCGAACATGGGGACTTTGATGAAGACGTGCCGGAGCAAATGGGTCTTGATGAAGACGCACCGGTGCAAACGGGTTTTGATGAAGCTAATGAGCACTAATGCTTGGAGATTGAGGCAGCTGAAACTCTTTTTGACGAGCATTGCTTGGAGACTGAGGCAGCTGAGGCTCTTTCAGATGATGCTGATTAGACTGATGAAGATGCAGAACATGCCACCTGCAGAATTTGAATTCTTTGTCCAGATTTTGATTTGAGGAGCAACTCCTATGATCATATTATGATCATTTGATTATTGTACCCTGTGGGGGGAAACACAACACTCTAGGCACTTTGCATTTTATTTGAGCTTGATTTGAAATTTTACCTATGCATTATTAATCTTGATGCACGAGTCCATCTCGGCTGGGGGATGAGAATGAAGTGAAGACTTTGCATGGCTCGACGAGCTGATATGTATGTAGCAATTATGCTATGATGGATTTATGATGGAATGACTGTGTATATAAGATGATGAATGGGTTGTGAACCCTCTCCCAAGAGTTTGAGAAGTGTATGGGTGACAATTGAGGAATGTATGGATGACAATGGTGCAGCCTAGGCAAGTTGGGGCATACCCTGAGAGTACAGATTGCAGCAGGTTGATTGTTGCTGATAAGAACAAAGTGTGTCGCGTGCCCGAGACAGCAAGCAGCAGAGAAAGTGCAGAGAGTGCCCTGGCTTTGAAGAGATGACTAGGCGAAGCCCCAGTTGATAATGCAAAGCAAACCCGGAGGGAATCTGGTAAGGAGAGCAAATCCATCACGTAGCAAAGTGGATGCAGAGAATACCCTGGTAAAAATACCGATACGGGATAGCTTGAGAGAATAGCTTAGTGAAGCCCCAGCTTGAAGAGCTGATACGGGAGAGCTTGAGAGAACAGCATAGCAAAGCCCCAGCTTGAAGAGATTCAATGCAACCTTATTGCAGACAGAGTCATCACGTGGCCGAGGAAGAATCCATCTTTCAAACTTTAGTCATTCAGTCATTGGACAAGACTCGGAAATATATACGTGCAGGGGCACATCTTTCGAAAAGTGGGAATGAATCCCGATTTTGTGTAACACACTTGCTTTGGGTTTGACTCTTTTGAGAGAGTATAAGCATCACGAGGTGTGGAAAAGAGTATGGAAGCCCCTGCTGACGGAAAGACAGTGTTTTGGCTCTATTTTCCTATGATGTAGAAAGAGAAGACTTGTCGAGACATTTGAAAACTTGTCTTATTCTTGATGATCACAAGACTGCTAAAAACCCTTTATTGAAGTTCGAGTTATTCAACCACTAGGCTTGATATGAACAAATATTTTGATTGATCACAAGGAGAAAACCAACTGATATCAAGAATCAAATTTGAAAAGGTGGAAAGAGGATTTGTGTATGGGAACGGCCCTTGATGAGACCGAATTTTCTGAGATTTGAATGTGCTTGTGACCGGACCATTACTGGTTGCCTACGTTCCCCTCATGGCGAGGAGCTCAGGTCGCCGTAGTTCGGGCAAGTCCCGATTGAAGAGAGGAGGAATGTGAAAATTCAAGATTTTGAGAACTTGTGAGGATTTTTCAGAGAATTGGAGAATTGAAGAACATGTCTCCTTGGAGTGTCAATGAAAGACACGGATGCGAATCCCCAGTGAGACATTCATGGGAAGTGTTTGTGGAGGAGAAATGAAATATGCTCACATGAAATGTCAAATGAATTGTTTGAATTTGCACAATCTTTGATTGATGATCTTTTGAGCCGAGATGGATTGGGTTTCAAACTTAAGCAAGCAATGAAGCATTAATTTGATTTAGATCTCGAAGATATTAGAATGAAACTGCTTTTCGATAGGAATTGTAGCTGGGCTTCAGGGTTTCGATCGGCCATCAGGTGATTTGGAAAATTGATTGTCATGACCTCTTAAGATGAGAGGTCGGCTGGGCCTTTTGCTGACTAAACCTCTAAAGATGAGAGGTTGGCTTTCAAGGATGTGTTTAGGATCTCTATGGCGAGGAGATTGATTGCCTCTAAGAATGAGAGGTCAATTTTTGACTTTGACCAAAGACAAGGGTAATGGTAATGGGAATATCCTCTAAAAATGAGAGGATGGCTTGGGATTGATCAAGGTGATGGAAATATCCTCTAAAGCGAGAGGATGGTTTGGGATTATTTTTGCGGATGCTGGTGAGAGAAAGTTCAGGCTATCGAGAATCTTTTATGAACTTGCGAGAATCGGGCTCCTTTTGAACATTGGGGAGCTTCTTGAGAAGTCGAAGACTTTTGCTGAATTGTGAGGATCTAAAGTCCTTCTTTTGATAATTAGAAAGGCCTTTTGAGAAATTGAGGACTCTTGCTGAAGTATGAGGATTTAAAATCCTTCTTTTGAGAATTTGGAAGGCCACTTGAGGAATTGAGGATTATATATGTCCTTCTTTCATGACTTGAGTATTTTGTGCGCCGCCGATTCTCGAAGCTAACTTCTTGGCATTGCTTGGACTTCTCTCAGCAAGGAGCAAAGATGATGGCTAAACAGGGTTTCAAAACATGCCGATCTTGAAATGAAAGGGTAATGTTTAGTGAGGGTGAGGTACTGGCTTTCCTAGGGTGAAAGGCTTCAACCACAAACCCTACCGGATGACCTAAACGAAATTAGGTCTTCATTGCTTGCTTAAGCTTAATTGAGAAAGATTCATGCAAATTCATTGAGCAACGGAACATTGAGGATGATGAAAGAGATGTGAGCATATGAGATGCAAGATGGGGAATTGATAAGCCCCAATTTGAGAAGGATATCAGTTGATTTTCTCACTCCGATTAATTTAAATATTAATCATTTCAAGAAATTATTGATTGAACAGCACAAGTGATCATGTAGAATAAGACCATTTCAATTAAGTGTAACGCGGGTGTGCAAGTGATGTCTCGAGTCTAGCAAGAAGAGAAACAAAGACTTTTATTACTGAAAGACAAAAGACTGGTCCAACTTGAACTTAACAGACTTGATACTCAAAAAGGACGTTCTAGATCCTACGAAGACTGATTTGACTGCTTCAACTTCGGATGGGCGAGAAACTCCAAATTGGCTAGCCACCGCATTTTCTGCACCAGATAAAGATCACTTGGACACTTGAACTGCCTTCGTGTCGGGAATATGGACCAAACGAGCGCCGGGAACAGGAGTACGCACCCAACTTGTCGCAGCCTTGTAGAGGAGAGAGCGTGTATAAGGTGGAGGATAGAACCTTGAGAAGGTATGGGAGAGGGAAGAACGGGAAAGGAGATGGACTCATGCAACATCTTATTAACGTTCAAGTAGAAAGCAATGGCTTTTAAGTCCTAGGAACGGTTGGAAAAGGATAAGCCTTTATTCTCGCAATCTAGACCTCGGGGGAACCTAGGGACGCACCATTCAAAAATATACTAAATGCGTTGGTTAAAAATTAATAATAGGCAATAATACCTAAATAAAACCGAAGCATTTATGGGACGGATGAGCAATCCCAATTTCTGGAGAAATTTGGGCAGCATAACAGGTATTCTTGAAGTATTTCAAGAAAAAATCTGGTATGACCTCTCGTCGGTGCACGTTGACAAGGCGACATGATCTCTCGTTAGAACATGTCGTGAGAGCGACATGTCCCTACGCGAAACCATGTTGCAATGGCAACATGCCCACACGTGCTAGGTTTTGGAATAGGTATGAAATTTTATCATATTAAAAGGCACCTATAAAGGGTCGCGAATTGGATTGGCGTACTCACATTGGGCTGCTTCGAGGATGGACCTAGACGTGCGGCAATTGTGTTAAAGCATGATCGAGTCCCAACAAGTCGGTTGAAATGGGGTATGAAGGCTTAAGGTTGACCAAACGGCACAAAACACACAGACTTACATGTTTGTCTCGTACGAGACAGGAACCACAGAACTGAATTTTCAGATTTTAATCCTATTTTTGGTCAGACAGACAGAGGTAAATCCGTTTTAGGGTTTCTACCTAAAGTCCTGGAACAGTGGATTCGTCACCCTAAAACGTATTTCACATGTATTGTACTCCCCAAAATGAACAATTTTGGATAAAAGTCTCATTTTCTCATCGGTATCCACCATTCAAATTCAAACCTAACAACCTAGTGATTATTTTAGTTCTTTAACCTAGTGATTATTTTAGTTCTTTGTAAAACAAAGTCATATGCAACAAAATTTGTGAAGAATTATTTTTCTCTTAGGGATAAATCTTTTTAGGCACATTATGTAGGAATATTCCATAGGGACATTCGTTTGTTCCTTCACATGGTAAATTGCACATAACTGTCAAAGACATAAAATAGCCCATAAGTCAAACATACCGGTCAAAGGAGTGTTTTAAGACACCTAAAATGATGTATGAGGTTTATGCAGGCTTACAACTCAGGCTTCCCACAATGTGACGGTCGCATGGGAGCGAACCACGGAGTGGGGTGCACCAACTTTGGAGAGACCGGTGATAAAGATTACCGACATTCGTCCTTAGTGTGGGTCCCCGGTTAAAGAAGGGTAATTTAGTGTAATGCAAACAGTTATATCATGAGTGCACGTGTGTGAGAGTCGAATCTAGGTAATAAAAATCCTTTCTTTTTTTTTTTTTTGAAAACAAAATAAAACAACCAAATGGTTGCCTACTTTTCCCCCTTGGTAGAGAGACTCAGGCCAGTGTAGTTCACACGTACAAGATAGAGAGAGCGAAGGAGATTAAATTAAAATTAATTATAAAGCCCGAATCAACCAATGATCGATAATCAATGAAATAAATCCAATCTCAAACACATTCATTCACAAGCAATCAATAATTTCATGCAAACCAAAGGTTAGCACAAGAAACCATGATTGAACTCAAATTTTCCATCGTTAGGAAGGTCCTAAGAAGAAAGAACTCTGCAATATTAATTATGGAATTCCCCTTACATATCCAAACTGAGTTTTTAAGCTCCAATTTCAGAACAAGAGAAAGCAAAAACCAGTTATAAAAGGGTTGTCTCACTTAATTATTGGTCCCTAGCAGAGTCGCCACCGTGAGAATGGTGAAAACGCGTTCTTAATTCTTCTCTTTTAATTTCGAGTCGCGACCATGTTATTTCATGAAGCATAGACCAAATTCAGATTTCATGGGTTCAGGGGGTTAATTTATTGGATTGGAAGGTCAAGAAGCACCAATCTTACTCAATTTTATAATTGGTCTTGTTTTTAGGTAAATTTAATTTGTTCAAATTATCAAATAAAGTAAAAACTCAAGTAAAACCTAATTAATTTTATTAATTAATTTGGGATGTCGGATCATATGCTTCGAGACCATCTTCATGATTTGAAAAGGTTATAGGCTGATCCTAAGTTGATGGGATCACACTACTCTAAAGATCAATTACAGGATATGAGAAGAGAATATAAAATATAGGGAGTTTACCTTGTAAGTCTTGAGTTTCCAAGTGATAGCCTTGACAAAGGCTTAAGATACAATCTTGAGGATTATTATGGACGAATTTGGAGAGAGATTCGATGGTGTTTTGTGTGATATTGCAGGGAGAGAACTCAGCAAAACGTACGTAGGGGAAGGACCTGAAACAAGGAGGAACCCCTTATATTTATAGGAGGATATGACTTGCTCACCAAGATTAGGAGTCACAAGTAAGGTAAGAAACAATCTTTTGATTTTATAGATATTAATCAGTTTAGAAGGTTCTAGGAAACTCACAAATCATGTAAATCCCGGATTAGTGATCAAGAAAGATATCGAAATCAAGAAGGAAAGAAAATCAACCTTTCTGGAGAGGTTGTCTCGTATGAGACACGTAGTCTCGTACGAGACAAGCATTACAGAATCTTTGTTTTGCCCTCTTTAGTTATTTTGTTAGTCAGCTAAGTCCCAACTAACAAAGTTAATCAGAAACTTAAAGAAACATGACGAAAGTGCAGGTCTCAATCCGAAAATCAAAAGAAGAGACTAGAGTAATGTGTTATTGGTTCAGAATGGGGTGTCTACAACTTCATATTCCCACCAATGTTAAAAGTTTACTCCACTGAAACCATTGATGCGATTGCGGGACAAGCAAGTACTTCTTTTGCAATCTTAGAAACTATATGAAAATTATGTCTTTGACCATCAACTTAAAATATCAAATTAATCAACATCTCCATATTTAAATTCGGCGGATAAATATAATTCAAATTCGTCATTAGCACTACAACACGAGATTATTTTATTCTATAAAAATTTGCCACAAATGATGATTGTGATGAGAAAAGGTTGAAGTTGAACCGAAAGCTCACTGTAGTAGCACACCATAAATTTGCCACAAACTAATTTAGATAAGTTAGGAAAACGGAAATCTCCCTCCAAATAAAATAAAAGTTTAAAAATTGTTTTAAATCATCCTCTCTAACTCTTGGATCTAATAACTTGTCAACCAAAAAAATATCAGGAATGTTAGCAAATATTTTTCATTTTTCTCGCATTTTAATAACCGCATCTTGAAATGTAATATCATTTTGAGATTCACAAAATACACTAGCAATTTCCACACAATAATCAATAATCAAGAACTAAATTAGAAGTAGGGTAATACGTATCGGATAACGCCAAGGTTGAAATTACAAATTTCTCCAACAATTTAATCATACTTGCATATTCTTCCTATTGATTATCAAATAATTGACTACCCTGATCAATGGTTCCTAAAAACAAGCAAATATCACTTCTCCAAGTGTAAGAATATTTTAACACATAAAGGGCAAAATTTCATCTAGTTGGAACATCCGTTGGTAATCTTTATTGTTATTTGTTATTGTATGTGCAAGATTTTCCCCATAGCCTCCTTGTAACACTTGATATTTTCATAATAGTATAAAGAGCCTCTTTAATTGGAACAATTAAAGATTTCAAAGCACGCATACCATCTTGCACACATAGGTTTAAAATATGACAAAAGCATTTAATTTGAAAAAATCTAACACATAGTGATGGTTGAAAAATTAAAATTAATTCGGATAAACTAGTGGTATTAGAACTAGCATTATCAAAAAACAATTAAAACACTTTTTGAGCAAGATTATATTCTTGCAAAAATGTTTGTAGTTTATGAGAAATATTATTTGCGGTATGTGACTCATCAAATACTCTAAATGCAAGTAACCTCATTTGAGTTTTTCAAGAATCATCAATTTAATGACATGTTACCCCCATATAAAAATGTCTTCTTCTCCTATCACGCCATATATCAGAACAAATAGAAACTTTATTTAGATGACAAATTAGCAAACATATTACATAAAGTACATTTATATTATCCTACCGTATTTTTAATATCACGTGTGAGGGTTGTACGTGCTACTTTGTTGGCTACAAGATTAAGAGCAAGTCGAGTTAATTGTTCATAGTCTACGTTATCGGGAAAACTATTGGGAAAATATTGCTTACAAACAAATTTAGTCATTTATTTCCTATGATTTACATCATTATATGCAAATAAATTAGAAAAAGAAGAAGACGTACCAACATTTTGAGAAGAATGCGCAAAATCTTGCAGTTGTGTTTGAGTCGTATTTATGCCCTATTACGTGGGATGGTTGATTCTTACGGTGTTCTCAAAGTACCGTATCTATCCTCGATAGCGAATTCATATTATTGGACTTTCCGTTGGACAATAGTTGCATTTTGTAAGGAAATTCTTATGTGTCGCGTCACCGAGATTTTTTTTGAAGTGTTTCGCGAAACCTCTGATTCATATTTCTTGGTTTTAGGAGCGGAAGGGGGATTTTTTGTTGCTTTACAATGCCGACCTCTTAGGGGCCGTTTGGTTCGCGGTAATTGGCCATTCCATGGCGGAATGAAATGGTCAATTCCAGCCACTTCATTCCTTCGTCGCGTTTGGTTCAAAATTTCCATTCCCCCGGAATGCTCAATTTCTTGGCTTGATGGAATTTGCCATTCCCTCCATATATGGAAGGAATGGCCAATTCCCTTGGCAATGGAATGAAAAAAAAAATTATGACCAAAATACCCCTACCCATCCCCACCCCCTGCCTACCCCCCACCCCCACCCCCACCCCCCCCCACACGAATTTTTTTTTTTTGCATACCCCCTGCCCTACCCCCACCCCCCCCACCCCACCCCACCCACGAATTTTTTTTTTTTTTTTAAAAACCCCCGCCTACCTTCCCCCATCCACCCTCGCCTCTACTCCCCACGGTTTTTTTTTTTTTTTTTTTTAAAAAAAAACCCCGCCTACCTTCCCCCATCCATCCCTCGCCCTACTCCCCCACGAAATTTTTTTATTTTTTTTAAAAAACCCCGCCTACCTTCCCTCATCCGGCCCTCGCCCTACCCCCACCCCCACCCCCACCCCAGAAAAAAAAAAATTTTACTCACTTTGCATACCCCTACCTACCCCACCCACCCACCCCCCAAAAAAAATATTTTTTTAAAAAAAAAGGGTAAATTGGTCATTTTATATGTTTTAATTCCATTCCTATAATTTGTATTTTTAAACCAAACATGATTTGCCAAGGAATTGAATGACAATTTCATTCCATTCCGTGCCAACCAAACGGAGGGTTTGACCAGTTTTTTTCCATTCCAATTCCTTCATGAATTCCATTTCATTGACCATTCCATTCCTTCACTTTTTTTCCACCGAACCAAAAGGCTCCTTTTTGTGGCTTCCATAGTATTGTCGTCACTTTCTTGAGTACTAGGAGTTGGAGTATCAACATTTTGTGGTGGCACAAAATTGTAAACCTCTTGCACTTCGTCATCATCTTCCCATTCCTACTCATTTTCATTTTGTCCCGAAAATCCCACATCATAATAGGGACCTTCATGTTCAACAAATTGTAGCGGTGGTGGTGGTGCTTGGGATGAGGAAGGTTGTCTTTGCCCTTTACCCTTACTACCCTTCTTGCTTGGGAGGTTTTTAAGCATACTCATATTTTAAAATATGAAAATATATGAAATGAATGAAGAAAATAAAGATGTTGGGTAAAATATGGATATTAGATGGAAATATGAATGTTAGTTTATGATTTAAGCTTGAGAATCAAAGAAATTAACAAAAATCGTTAGAGAAAGTTAAAGGGAGTTTGTGTGAAAAAATTGTGAGGTGACTTGGAGAGAGTGGTATTTATAGTCAAGGAAATATGTTAGAATAATCAAAATATTTTATTTATTTATTTTGAACTAAATGTGATTGAATAATGGTCAAAACAACTACTCCCTCCGTCCCGCTACAACCTGTACACTTTCCTCATTTGGCGTTCCATTACAAACTTCACACTTTCTAAAATGGCAAAGAATCTTTACTATTTCACCCACTAATTATCTCTCCTACTTTACTTTTATACTCACCACCAATCAAATCACTATTTCCTACCCCACTTTCTCTCTCCAACCCCACTTTTCACACTCACAACATTTTCTCCACTAACTTTTTTCTTAACTTGCGCGCAAACAGTAACTGTGAACTTACTACCGGGACGAAGGGAGTATTTTTTATCAGCTACCGACATAACAACTATATTATGACAAATCTGGCAAATTTTCGAACGAAATCGACGGTTCTTGACACAGTTCAACCGATTTCCATTCCGATTTTGATTCAGGTTATGGTTCACTTGATTCAGAAGGTTCACGGTCTTTAAAATGCTTGAACCGGAACCAAACCGGGTGAACCACAATTTCGGTTCAGCCGGTTCGCAGTTTACTCTGGTTCCGGTTTTGACATTCCCGGTTCCGGGTCAGTTTGCCGGTTCCGGGATTTGGCCATCCCTACTTTCCTCTATAATAAGTGACATATTTAAATATTTTCAATAAACTTAATTGAACTTTAACAAACGAGATGCAAAAGCTAATTATCTTGATGAAATCTAAATAAGAACATACACTCTATTTTATACGAGTTTCCTCATACTATGAAAAAGGAAATCCAAATCAATGGAATGATGCATGAAGAACATAGACTCTATTTTAAAACAAGAACCGACAGAGAACAGACATACCTATGAAGTTACTGACAAAACCCAGGTACAAAAAAACAACTATCAAGCCTAGTAAACTGGAGTATTTCTCAATCCGTTTTCTTTGGCCAAAGATTTTGGATTTAACATCTTCTTGGCTGGTTGGTTGGCATCATCAGATGGTCTCAAAAACATTTTGAGCAATAAATATTTGACGTTCACGTGTAGCTTTATCTTCTCAAGTTAAAGAAAACAATCAACAGCCTCTTTGCATAATCATACTTTGAATGCATCTGACATAAGGTAAAGTTAAAAAAATTCAATTATTTCATTGAAGAAACAAAGATTAAAATGGCATATAATAAAAGGTCTCTGCCATAGATCACCTATTTAACATGTTATACATAAATCAACAAAATACATACTTTAGAAATGCGAAGAATCTAGAAAGCTAAAGAATGATGTAAATCCCATCTCTCAGAGAACCCAAAGAATCTTTAGAGAGCTAAATAATGCTGCCTGCCTTCACCTGAAGCTTGGTTACTGGGGATGTTATAACCAGACTGATTACTTCTTGAATTAACCCTCACCATCCTTTTATGCTTATATTGAAACTTTATTTCCTTCAGACACGTATCTAACTTAATTGACAAAAAAAGTTGGCAGAAACTGAAGTGTTTCTGTTGAGGGGGCACTGCTTTGGAAAAATCAACTTGTAGGTAAGGAAGTATCAACTGGAGACAAGATGGAAAAGCAGGATCTGTAGATGTTAAGTATGCTACACATTGCTCACTTGTGCTTTAACCTAAAGGATTTGCTTTTGACATAAAGCATACATATCACTTTCTAAGAAATATAGAAGGTTAAAGAACTAATTGTCATAGACTAACAGCAAAAGCTTCTCCAGAACAACCTATGTACACTGTATGATTAATTACCTGATTATAGGCTGACATTAGTAGCACTAAGCCAGTAGGCGATGTTGGGTTTCGAGCCAAAACGGAAGAGGGACGAGATTAGATTCACGGAAGGAAGGAAAAAGACAGCAAACGTGCAGGCTCTCCAGGAGGGTGCATAGGAAAAACAGGGAATCCATGCGAGCTCCCAGGCAGGGCCCATGCTTGCATGCGGGTTCCCTGGGAGGCGCAGGGATCCGGAACCTTTCCCAGAACTGTGAAGGTTTAGGAATCGAACTAGGGTTTTGTTTTGTATCTCTATATAAGCCAAGTGACAGACCTAAATACTTTGAAACATCATATTGAGCGATTATTGAGTATAATTCTGGCTTGGTATTACCCCCAGAGGTAGTCCGGCCTTGTGACGAACTGAGTTAACAATTCTTGTGTTCTTCTGTGTGCTTCTTGCGCTTAATTTCTCTCTCTCCTTATTAATTCTCTATTGCTTGGGGCCTATCTGTTTCCTAGCATGTGGATGTTAGGAATTTGGCACTGGGGAGAAAATAAACAATCACTAAAATAAACAATCATGAAAATGAGTAGGAGATTTAGAATACCATACATACGAAGAGAGAGGAAAAAAGTCGGATTTGAGCTCTGAATCAAGAATACAAGAAAAGATTTACAAGATTAATTATTTGCGCTCTCTAAACCTCAAATTCGAGAATCTTGCTTATCAGACAAACGGATGTAGGGACAAAGAAGAAAGAAGAAGACCAACATCATTACATTCTCTATCATAAACATTCCGAAAGAAATAAAAATTCCAAGAAATAGATTCACCCCTCCCCAAACACGTTAAACTCACAATCGGAGCTCAATGGAGAACAGAAAGACGATACAACCAAGGAAAGAGAGGTCCCTTAAAAGGAGAGTTACATACCAATGCATTTTCTCAAAAACGAATCTCAGCACCACTACTTACCTTCAATCGAATAATTAATATGAGGAATGAACAAGCGGTGAAGGTGATGAATAAATTTTCAAGTGCTTTTGTGTGAACTTGGGCCGCTGGAAGAGGCATCCCAACCATTGTTGTGCATGTGCCTCGTCTCGTGATGTCATTTCAATGTGTCAACATATATTTAACCTCCTAAGGTATCCCGGAATCCCACTTCACACCCTTGCTTAATATTTCCCTATTTTAATATCTATAAATTACATTATTAAATTAAAATTATAATAGATCAATTATTATCTACAATATTTTCATTAAAATGTATTAATAACAAAATCACAGACACAAAAATACAATTATTGTTTTATATTAATTTTTTATTGATTTATTATTAAAATTTAAAAAAAAAAATTAACCAATCCAGATATTCTTTTTGTAACCCCCTCACCTCATCCCTCCCACAATCTCTTGTTTACTGCCCTTTCCCCCCTACTAAGTTCGTCCCCACCATCTTCAACTTTTTTCTTCAACTCTGGCGAGTAGCACCAACAACAGCCCATTACAGATCTAGAAAACTTTGTTCGGCTCCTCTCCATACCAACGACAAAACCGAAAATGCTTTCACCACTGCATCGCCGACATTTTCAAACAGAGTTGCACCCACCAAGCCCTCTACAGCCTCCTCTGTCGTCTCTAACAAGCCAGCCTTTATTTGCGCTCTATCTCTGTCACTCAATGCACGGATGTTGCCCCCATTATGAAACCCTCCATAGCTTAGAAGAGATGATTGTTATTTGGAAACTCATATCTGGAAAGACAATTGGTGTTTGATTTCGGCTATGGTGGTGGCAGTGGTGGTGGCAATCTCAAGAACAGTTGAGAGAATTCTTATGGTCAAATGACATTTAATACCTTCTCTTTTTTTAGTTAAAGGACATAAACAGTCATCACATGACATCCCCATGACCATTTACGTTAGTTTTTCTAACGTTCGTTGGTGCCAAAGTGTAAAGTGTTCAAAATTAAAGTACCACTTAGACCCAAATTTCAACTGTATTTTGGCCGCTAATATACATGATCTAGAGTCCTATTGATTGGCTTAATGATGGAATGTAGAAGGATCATATGTCCTTTAGTTGAAAATCAGAATTCCAGGGAGATCAACCAACTCTTAAGATCAAGTACAAAATATTTGCTCCTTAAGCTGATTTCATTTCTCCCAGAACATATAAGTTTCCAACATATTGTACAGAACTGTTCAAGGTTCCAAGCTCTGATGAAAATGGGCAGCATCCAGTCTTAGAAGACAAAGATTACAAGGAAAGCCCTCAATTAAATCAGCTGAGGCATTCAGTTATCCCTTCAGTGTCCTTTTCATTTTAAAATTATCATGGTTGAGTGGTTGAAGAGGTAGCTTCATATCTTATCGTCTATCATCTAATTGTTAGTCAGCTATTCCTTTTCCAAATTCACAACGAAGAAAAAAGTAACAAGAAACATCAACACACCTTCCAAGCGTACCTATCACAGCAGGTAGGACTCAACCACAGTTCTTCCAAACTTCTCTTGAACATCTTTGGGAGTTTCAATCTAAAAAAAAAAAAAAAGTGTCCGAAGCAGTTCACAGGAAATTTATAACAGGCCACTACCTAAAAGAAATGCCACTTACCGCGTTTAGAGCCTTAAAAAGAGCCTTAACAGTATTATGAGGATTTCTGGAGCCAACAACCTAGAGAAAAGATGAAGTTAGAACAAATTATCATATAAGATATCATACTTGCTAGTGATAGTGCAAAGGCAATGTTTGCTGTTACCTTAGACTTCAAATTTTTGAAACCGGCTAAATTTAAGATTGTTTGGACAGTTCTACCTGCTTTCATACCCGTTTGAGTCCGGGCAGGCCAAAGATAGATCTAAAATGAAGTAAGTTTAGAAGATAGTAGAAGTTGATAAAATAAAGTCCTGCAAAATGAAAGAGTATGGAGCAGGCAATAATTCAAACCTTGGTTTTCTTAAATGATGTTTGCACTGCATGTGCAATCGTATGCTCCTCATGCCGTTCAACATAGTGGAGATTCTGAAAGCATTTCTCATGTGCCTATCGTAAAATCAGAAATTATGCAATAAGGATACATGACGCATAACTGACATAACACTATAAACATATATGGGACAAGGTTCTCATTTCAGAATAGGTTCATAAGACCACCTTTATATCAGCACTAAATAACAATACAGCCAATAAATCTATATGAAACCCGGCACCAGAAGTCATCTAGAGAAAAGATAAAGTAAAACGGGTATTTAATCCGCTGAAACAGGCAAGGCAGTTGATTTCATATTGCAAGCTGTGATTTTCTTTTCCTTCATGGAAAAAGCTTCGTTGATGGAGAAAACAAAATGTGGGAGAGAGGGGGAAAGGGAGAAAGAAATCGACAACATAAAACAAATTCCTAGCCATTAAATTACTTCAGGACAGGGATGTATTTATGGAATGCCTCAGGAAATTGTTTGGGCTAGTTGAAGTATAGGAATGGGTATTTAGGAATGGGCTTACTCATTCCTTGGTATTGCGTAAAGGAACCCCCCCCCCACACACACACACACTTATAGTGGAATTAGGATACACGTGCATCATGTGTAGGGTTGTTATACGAACCGAGCAGCTCGAGCTCGACTCGAAAAAACTCGAATCGAATGAGCTCGAGTTGAAGCTCGAGCTCGAACAAGAATTTTAACTCGTTAAATTTTTGAGTCGAACAGGCTCGACTCGTGAGCTCGAGAAAGCTCGTTTCGAACTCGACTCGAGCTCGACTCAATAAACTCGATTAAAGCTTGAATTTTTCATTGTTTGTTTGCATATTCACAGATTATTTACCCAAGCCCAATTGTCCATAGCCAAGCGGCCCAAGCACAATTGCCCCCAAGTCCAATGTATCTTGCTAACCCTTGGCTTGATTATATAGCCAATAGCAACATGTAACTTTCTTTTCATTTCAATGTGGGATTATGTCCAAGGCAGCTAAGGGCCCAAGGCGGCCAAGGCCGGGCAAGCCAAGGCAAAGCCCAAGGCCGGCCGAGCCAAGTCAAGGCTAAGGCCGGCCGAGCCTAGCCCAGCCCAAGGCCAAGGCCGGCCGAGCCAAGGCCAAGCCAGGCCAAGCCAAGGCTAATTTTATTATTTTTAACAAATTTCTCGGCCACGCTTAGGTCCCGCCAAGGCCCCACTTAGGCCCCGCTTAGGCCCCTAGGCGCTAGGCCCGACTCCGCCGCCTAGCGCTTTTTAGAACACGTATTATTAAAATTGATATACCCTCCTATCCAAAATAAATATTTTGTTACTAATTTAAAATTATTATACTCTCTTTTCCAAAATAAATATTAAGATAATTTTGTTAAAAATATCATATATACACTAAACCCTAAATCTACATTTAAGATTTAGGGTTTAGGATATAGGATATATATATATATATATATATATATATATATATATATATATATATATATATATATATATGATATTAGTATATGATTTAGCATTTAGGGTATGGAATATATGATTTAGGATTTAGGATATGTGGTATATGGGTTAAACTGTTAAAGTATAGATTAGGGTTTAGGGTATGGAGTATATGATCTACAATTAGGGTTTCGAGTTTAGGGTATATGATCTACAATTAGGGTTTAGGGTATATGATCTACAATTAGGAGTATATGATCTACAATTAGGGTTTAGGATTTAGGGTATATGATCTACAATCAGGGTTTAGGGTTTAGGGTTTAGGATATAGCATATATATGATATTTTAGTATATGATCGACAATTAGGATTTAGGGTTTAGGGTTTAGGTTATATGATCTACAATTAGGGTTTAGGGAATATGATCTACAATTAGGGTTTAAGGTTTAGGGTATAGCATATATATGATATTTTAGTATATGATCTACAATTAGGGTATATGGTTTAGGGTATATGATCTACAATTAGGAGTATATGATCTACAATTAGGGTTTAGGGTATAGGGTATATGATCTACAACTAGGAGTATAGGATCCACAATTAGGGTTTAGGGTATATGATCTACAATTAGGGTTTTGGGTTTAGGGTATAGCATATACTCCCTCCGTCCCATTACAAACCACAAACTTTCCTTTTTGGTCGTCCCATTACAAACCACAAACTTCCTAAAATGGAAAGGAATCTTTACTATTCCCTCCACTCATTCTCTCTCCTACATTATTTTAATACTCACAACACCATTATAATTCACTATTTCCTCCACTATAATTCACTTTTCCTTAATTCCCGTATCTACAGTAAAATTCCCATTACTAATGGGACGGAGGGAGTATATGATATTTTAGTATATGATCTACAATTAGGGTTTATGGTTTAGGGTATATGATCTACAATTAGGAGTATATGATCTACAATTAGGGTTTAGGGTATATTATCTACAATTAGGAGTATATGATCCACAATTAGGGTTTAGGGTATATGATCTACAATTAGGGTTTTGGGTTTAGGGTATAGCATATATATGATATTTTAGTATATGATCTACAATTAGGGTTTATGATTTAGGGTATATGATCTACAATTAGGAGTATATGATCTACAATTAGGGTTTAGGGTTTAGGGTATATGATCTACAATTAGGAGTATATGATCCACAATTAGGGTTTAGGGTATATGATCTACAATTAGGGTTTTGGGTTTAAGGTATAGCATATATATGATATTTTAGTATATGATCTACAATTGTATATCATATATTCCATACCCTAATCTATACTTTAACAATTTAACCCATATACCGCTTATCCTAAATCATATATTCCATACCCTAAATGCTAAATCATATACTAAAATATCATATATATATCCTATACCCTAAACCCTAAATCTTAAATGTAGACTTAGGGTTTAGTGTATATATGATATTTTTAACAAAATTATCTTAATATTTATTTTGGAAAGGAGAGTATAATAATTTTAAATTAGTAACAAAATATTTATTTTGGATAGGAGGGTATATCAATTTTAATAATACGTGTTCTAAAAAGCGCTAGGCGGCGGAGTCGGGCCTAGCGCCTAGGGGCCTAAGCGGGGCCGAGAAATTAAAAAAAAATTAAATATATTTCATAAATTTAATAGTGTTCTAAAAGACCCCGCCTAAGGGCGCCTAGGCCCCGCCTAGGCGCTAGGCCCCTCTCCAACGCCTAGTTCTAAGCCCCGCCTAGGTCCCGAATAATCCCGACTAATCCCGACTAGTTCCCGCCTAGGCGCTAGGCCCGGCTCCGCCGCCTAGCATCCGCCTAGCGCTTTTTAGAACCTTGAAATTTATATATATATCCAAAATATATATATATAAATTTATGAAATATTTATTTGTCAAAAATAAAAAAAATTAGCATTGGCTTGGCCTTGGCCTGGCCTTCCTTGGCTCGGCCGGCTTTGGCCTTGCCTTGGACAAAATGTCAAAATCCCACATCGAAAGGAAATTAAACTAAACAGCGCCTAGGCCTTGGCTCGGCCGGCCTTGGCCTTGGCTTGGCTTGGCTCGACCGGCCTTGGCCGCGCCTTGGACAACAGAAAGTATCCCACATTGAAAAAAAATGAAACTTACATCTTCAAGTGGCTATATAAGGAGGCTCATGTGTAGGCTTAGCTTGTGTTTTGGGCTTGAGTTCGATAACACTCGAACTCGAAAAATAATCGTTAAGACCGAAAATTTGTTTCCCAAAAAGTTCAAACTCAAACTCGGATCGGTTTAGCTCGAAATAGAGATCGACTCGAGAAAATCGTGAACAACTCGAACTCGATTGGGCTCGAGTTCGAACTATCAATTGAACTCGAACTCGAGAAAAACTCGAACTCGATAATTATTAAACGAGCTCGAGCCCGAACATATAAAACTCGTTCGAACTCGACTCGTTTACAGCCCTAATCATGTGCATTTGATACCTAACAACAACAATAACAAAGCCTTAGTCCCAAAATGATTTGGGGTCGGCTAGCATGAATCGTCATATAGAAACAAATACCTAATCTGTTATTCTGTAATCCACACCAAACAAAGGTATGTATTACTTAGAAATAAAATACCCATTCCTTCCCCTAGATTCCCATGTAGCAAATGAGCCCTTTTGGAGATTTCCATTTGCTACAAATATGGATCTTAGGGATTGGCCTGCTGCTCAGTATTAATTTAGTCACCTGGTTGGGAGTTGAAGAGGCCGGAGTGGAGGGCAAAAATCCATGTGGGGGGTTGATTATTTTTTTATTTATTTTATTTATTTATTTATTTATTTTTATATTTTTATATTTTATATTTTTTTATTTTTTTATTTTATTATTATTATTATTATTTATTTATTTATTTTTTCCATCAACCTTTTCACACGATGACATATGATGATTCATGTTAGCCGACCCCAAATTATTTTGGGACTAAGGCTTTGTTGTTGTTGTTGTTGGTTGGGAGTTGTTTTGTAGCCTGTTTTTGGTTTCCACTATATCAAATAAGTGAATATTGTCTCTCTTCTATAACTTCATCTCAACAAAATGTTTTTCCTCTCTAAGATTCACTGATCACCAAGCCACATAATGATCCATGGCAACCCGAAAATAAGCCAGGGAAACAATGGATCCTTGAGTTACACAAATAATATTGAGTTATCTGGCCTAAGATAGTTAAATGCAGTGGCGGAGCCAGAATTTTTTTGAAAGGACCGTAAAATCATTTTCACCGGTTAAAAGGGGGAAAAATAGTGCATTTTTTTTCTTTAAATAAATGGGGGCAAGTTTCAATAAATTGCACTAAAATCCCTATATTCTTAAAGTATTTGCACTAGTAAAAAGAATTATTTTAGATCAAATGGGGGAACTTGCCCCCATTAACCTCTATCTGACTTCGGCTGTGGTTAGATGTATAGGTCCTTAACATGATTCAAAAACGAATATAACAGATACACCATTGATGCATATGCACAATCTCAGTGACAACATCAAATGAAAAGTATCAGCATAATACCTTCTGAAGGGCAATGTTAACTGCCGGACCTTTTGCCTTTGCGAAACCAATAACACCATGATAGTTCCCACAAGCTAACATAACAGTGTACTTAATCACTTGTCCTCCCTATATCAAAATCAAAACAGAATCACAAAGAGATTCACACTCTAAAGCAAATAAAAGATGTCATATTACCTTTGTAACTTTACAAGTTCGATTGACATCAATTAGTTTCACATCAAACCCCTGCCATTAAAAACAAGGAAAAGATGTAAACGGAGATAGCCCATAACAAGAACATTATAACAAAGATAGTCGTATTGTACCAGTATCTACTTGTCTTCACAAAGAAGAATTGAACATTTAAGAGTAAGCCACACTAGGGTTACATGCTACTCACCCATCCCTCCATCTTTCCACTATCCAATGTAGTTAAATATCAGTGGCTGATTGATGTAGGACATACTCCCTCCGTCCCACCTCAACCGAACTTTTTGTCATTTTCGTCCGTCCCACCTCAAACCGGACTTCCCAAAATTGCAAAGAATCTTTACTATTCCTCTCACTCATTCTCTCTACTACTTTACTTTTATACTCACAATACCAATCAACTTACTATTCCTCCCAGTCATTCTCGCTCTTATTTTAATTTCCGTACTCACAATACCTCTCTCCTACTTTACTTTTCCTTAATCACCATGCCCAATAAGTTGGTCCGGTTTGAGGTGGGACGGAGGGAGTATACCAGAAAACAATGGAATTGGATTGGAATTAGTTTTGAGTTTTATTGCATATTCGGTTGTCTCACAGGCAAGATTCTACAGTTTGGGTTTTGGAGGGGTAAGGTTATTATTATTTAAGTTCGTTTCTGAAGTTCCTGCTCGTGGTCCCAATCCTTCTCCCTTTTCCTTTGTTTCTCTTATTTGGAAATCAAAAACTTGTTTCAAGATCAGAGCTTTTATGTGGACTGTAGTTCTTACTAAGCTTAACACCAATGACACTACGAATTCGACATCCTCTTAAGTGTATTTCACCTAATTGGTTTGTGACCCACAAGCTTTCAAATGAGTCGCGTGATCATTTACTTTTCATTGTATTGTTGCTCATCATCTGTGGAATTGGTTATTTGATGTGACGAGGAGAAATTAGGTGTTCCCTAGTTCCTTGAGTTCTTTACTACAGATTCAATTCCGAGGTTTTAAGATAGATTAGGATGGGGCCCAACCATGGGATTGTGGAGTTTCAGCAACATATTAGTGCCTGTGGATGGAGAAGAACAAAAGGATTTTTTAAACCGTCATCTTCCAAAACATCTTCTTTGGGAGCGAGTGGTTTCTATGGCTTCTATTTGGGTGTCTGCTAATGATGCTTTCTGGGTATTGTCAATTTTGCATTAGAAGGATTTGGCTGCTGATAGTGTAGATCTTGCTTTATTTCGCTTTTTTTTTCTTTTTACATGTATTCTAATGGACAACTTGTCCATAGATTGTATATTCTTCCGTTTTATATAATATACTTTCTTCTTATTATAAAAGTTGAAATATATTATAATATAGGTAAGAATATACAAAGATTGACCAGGTTTTAAGATAGCATCTTAGACCCAAAGGTTTGGCCTATGTTCTTTCCCCTATCTCATCTATTTCCCAAAGTTGGTCATGCTGCAATTGATTATCTCATCGCTTCTCATTCTTTGCCACCTCAAAACTCAATGACGAGTTATCTTAAATGTCAAAGAGAATGATGATGCATCTCATCAACAAAAAAGAGAATGATGCAAGACACAAACAAAGAGAAACAATGGAATTGGAATTGGAATTGGAATTGAATTAAAGTTGCGTGACTTGAGTCACTGTGTGTTATTTTCTAGACATAAATTGACAATTTTAGTAGTCCTAGTCCAAGTAGGATACAGTAATTGAGTTCTCTTAGTTTGATTATATCATTTATTTAATTCCAAAAAACTGGGGATTTTTTTTAATTTATTACCTCCAGTCTCAGTAATCTAGGATTTTCCTTGTTGTCTTATTATCATTGATGTATTCCTCATCGTTTAATTATTTGATTTAGTAATATTGGAACTGAGGCTTTTGCCGATGTGGCCTTGCAAGGGTTATCATTATCCTCCTCTTTATTCTTCGCTTCTAAATCTATTGCCTATTCTTACCGCTTCCGCCTTCACTGATATGAATATATTTGCAGAGATTTAGAGATGATATCAGATGAAAATAATTCATTCCTCAAAATCACTAAGAGCAGAGCTCATATTGCTCAGCATTTGGAGGACTAGTCAGAGAGAATTATCAATATAAGAGTACATCCTATATAGATTTGAATACTTCAACAAATAAGAAAATGTACATCCTATAGATTTGAGTATTTCACCAATAAAAAGAGAAGATAAAAACATATGAACCATGTAGACATATGAACTATGTAAATGATAATATTATGCAGAATATTAACATCAGTTGAGGACAATAACTCTGAAGGTGACCAGAAAGCATGAAAGGATTGAATATACTTACTTTCCTGTAAAGAGGCCTTCTTTTCTTCTCGGTCAATGAATTCCTCTCTTCTGCAAGATCTCTGATTTCCTCCTCCAGCGCCTTCCCCTTCTTCCCAAAAGTGTGATCCAACTGAGCTAGCTTTTCTTCAAGCTTTTTGTCGATGGCAGTGAGTTGCTCAAGAAGAATATCATCCCTCTCTTTCATGTCATCAAACTCTTCATCATCATCATCAATTCCTTGTATCATTTGTTTTTCCTTCTGAAAGCCAGCATGTTGAAGATCTGCAGAGGACTCAGCCTGTTGTTGGTGTTGAATGAGCCCGTAGTTTTCAGGATTATTAGGATCATATTTTTCCTTGTAATCAATTAATCGAAGAGCCCTATTCAGCTTGTGTTGGAGAAGGAACTTTTCCTTTCCAGTGGCTTCTTTCAGCCGATTCATCAAATCACCCATGACCCGGTACTCAGGACGAAGCTGGAAATGTTTTTCCTCAAATTTGTCAATTTTATTCATCCACTTGAAAGCCTCGTCAAGTGTATCTGATCAAAGATAGAGATTATTGACAAATAAAAAAATTTAGCATAAAATCTTGTTGACAAAGAACGTAGAAATAATAAATCATAGCATATGCACCCATAAAATGTTATACACTCACTTCCTTTCTAAATTACACACGGAGAGAGGGAGAAAAAAAAGAAAAAAAAACTATGTACTATAATTTAAGGTGTGGATCTTCAATTTTCCTCTATTTTTCCTATCAAAATAATGATGTTCATTCACATGTCAAACAAAAATATGCACAACACTAGTACCTATTAAGTGTAGGAGAGTAGAGTATGATACTATAAAGGTTGACTTCTCAAATGGAACTATTTAGAGGGAGGTAAAGGAGTATCTAAAATAGACTGTCTACGACAACTTAAACAGGGCTAATTTCTGTCTAGCCAAATATGTTGAGAGGCTTACCTTATAATTATTAGCCAAATGTAACACGGCTTGAATTCTTATACATAATGAAGATCTTTGTTGAGGGGAGACCTATATGACGAAAGTAAAAAGTGGAATGGAATTCCCAGGTGGACTGAAAGATGGGTTTAATTTCCATGATCAGTCTTGAGTTCTCACAGTTACATCATATATAGCCGATAGTGCTTCCAGTAAATCTGCTGTATATATAGTGGACTGACTATCCTCCCTGACGGAGCTCCAGTTACAAAAGAAAGTTGCATTACTTTGTCCAAATTGTGCAAAGTTGAATATTTAGTATCCTAACCAAATCAATTTGAAGGGAATATGACAGCTACCATGATAGAACGTCTGTTATATACGACACTTCAGTCCATACTCATCCCAAAGCCACTTCATATACTCTATGCATTATAATAGTATTGTAGACCTTTAGACACCCATCCTCCAAAACTTTGGGCAAATATGGAATTCCATTTCCAAGGCAATCTTTGATTTTTCGTTGATCTAAGGTCACAGAGAAAAGTTCATAATTAATCGATGGGAAACAGAAATTGATTTGTTAGAAAGAATCTCTTTTATGCCAGATCCATCTTGTTTCTCAGTAAAGTCCATTGTTCTGCAAGCAAACATTACTGCCTTTGCTTTTGTCAATGGTTTTTAGCTCATTCCATTGTGATTGGATGCGTAGTGCATACAGCTTTAAAAAAAGATATAGTTTATTACAATTAAATCTTTTTTTTTAATAAGATTACTAGTAAATCTTCTAAATCCCTTCTTTGATCCTTGCCATCCCATTTCCTCCCTTTCTTTCTAAGATATACTCCCTTCGTCCCATTACAAAAGGCAGAAGATGGGTTTGGCACAAAAATTAAGGAAAATGTATAGTGGAGTAAGTGTAATGAGTATGAAAAGTGAGGTAGGAGAGAGAAGGTGGGGTAGGGAATAGTAAGTGGATAGATGATTTGAGTATAACAATTGGTCTCATTGATAAACAAGTATTAAAAACTTTCCTTTTTGGGATCGTGCCTTTTGTAATGGGACACCAAAATGAGACTTTTCTGCCTTTTGTAATGGGACGGAGGGAGTAGTTACTACCTCAACTGTTCCACTTCAATAACAATAATGATCGTTTATCCAAAACCATTCTAGACAAGGTTAAATTCATCCCGTCCCATACTAAAAATCGTTTCTAAAGTCCGCAGTATAACTTGATTTTTTCTCTTACGTGGCATATAATCTCTCTAAGTAGCAAGGTCAAAAAGATCAAACAATAAGTGATACACCTTTAACAAATAGGTTGCCAGCTTAGAACAGAATCATGTCATCAATCACATGAACAAGTCCTACCAACAAGTGATATATAATCCATCCTTCCCCAAAAAAAAAATGTAACATGTGACAAATCGAACATTTTAAGAATCGCCACCACAAAATTGCATTATAGTAGAAATGTGATTATTATTATTTTTTGAGGGGGGAGACTAGAAATTAGAGGACAGTGAAGGAGCATATAACAAATCAAATAATGGATACACCATGATCATAGCAAGATTCATAATGAATAAAATCATCAGGCAGCAGAGAAAGAATAAAATGAGAGCAACTACAAACGGTACCAGCATCTGTAAAATTCTTCAAGAGCTCTTCGTGACGCTTAAACTTCTTCTCGAAAATGGTATTTTTCTTCTCAAGAGCCTCAGGTGTAAACCTTTCATCATCGTCCTCACTCTCTGAATCTGTAGGCTCCTCATACCTCATCAAATCAATATCCGCACCTTCTTTGAGCTTCTCCTTCTCAAGTTTCTCAATCATTGGCCCTACGCCCATGTAATCCTCATTGTCCTCTGCGTCGATATCGGCGGTATCTAATCCGGTCTTCTTTCTCGCCTCTCTCTCCCTCTCCTTTTCCCTCTCAACTTCGGCTAGGAGCTCAATGGCTGCCCTTGCGATATTATTATCGGAAGCGGAGGAGGGGCCGGAGGAGAAGCGGCGAGAAGTAGTTGGGGTTGGATGGAGCAGAGGGAGAGGGAGTGGTATGAGATTGGGATTTTGGATAGTGGGGCAGCGGTTGAAAAATGCGGTGATCGGCGAGATCGCGACGGAGGTGCGGCGTACTTGCCGGCTGAGAATGGTGGCCGCCATCGCCGGCGTTGGGGTGTGGGGTTTTGGGTATAGGGTTCTAGCTTAATTGATAAAATATTTCATTCATATTTTTATGAGAGATGGATGATACTTTTAAATTTCAATAATAAATTTCATAACATTTGCTATACTCGCTCACTCCGTTTTATTCAAAAGGTACAAATTACATTCAATATGAAAATTTTTTAATATTTTTTATTCATAAAATTTATTTGTCATACTGATAATAATTATTTACTTATTATTTTTTTACCCTTTTTTCTCTTTCCTACCTTAATTTTCATACTCACAAAATTTATTTTATTATACACTCTTCTTATTTTTCGTTCATTGCTAGCTTTTGTGTCTTTTTCTTCTGGGGGACGGAGGGATTATAATATTTTATTGATGGAGAAATTAGTAAAAAGTTAATAATGCAATGATAAAGAACAAATATTAATATGCATAAAAAATCAACACATCAATGCCATTCGTGCTTCGCACGGGGTAGAATTAAGATAGTTTTTATTTTTTATCAACGATTTATATTTTATTATCTATTTCTCCTGCCGATACAAAATAATTATTATTTTTGAATAAAATGCTTGTTCCAAAAAATTGTCGCTTTTGAAGTAAAAAACATTCAAAAATCTATTTTATTCTTGTATTAAAATTTGTTTTGCTTTATTAATTAGATTGTTGTGTGAAATAATGTAAGAGATTAAAACATTAAATAAGGTACCATTTTGATAGTTTTAGCATTAAATCGAAATAATAATTGTATTTCCTGATGTTGTGAGAAGTTCAAAAATGATAATTATTTAGATTGAAGGGAGTATATTTAAAAAAAGGCAACAGTGATAAAATGGGATGAAGATAATGAATTCGTGAAAAATGGAATTCATAAATTTAATCTAGTTATACAATTTCAATACATGTAGAGGTGATAATTAATGAAATTGAATTGTTACCAACTTGATTAGTTTTGACGTAGTTATTTGGTTTTAATACATTTGAAAGTTATTTTCATTGTTGGAGATGAAAAATTATATATTTGGCGGTTTTAAAATATAAAAATTTGAAGAGCTTAAGAATTTAATATTTGCAAATGTGAAGAGACACCACTTGATAGTCACGAATGAAGATAGAAGAAGAAAAGTTTTATGTATATGGACAATATTAAAATAAATAAAGACACAAATAAATCAAAATAGAAAAAGGTATAGGTAAAGTAAAAAAAATCTTCAAATGAAAAAATAAAATTAAACTTCACTAACATAGTCAAAATAGAGAAAAATAAATTTTATTTATATATAAAAAAATATTCAAAAAAATAAAAATTGAAATAAATAACATAACATAACATAAAAACAAATCAAAAATAAATAATATATGAATACCAAGCCTTAATCAAAAGAAATATTCGTCAATATAATAAAAATAAAAAACATCATTAAATAAAATAAAAACAAATGTATGATATTTTAAAAAAATATTTAAAATATAAACATAAATATTATAATGCACAACAACAACAAAAAAAAGAATACACAACACTCTTGAAAACACATTAATAATATGAATATAACTAAAAAAATTACTTCATCTTTTAAAATTTATTTATAAAAACATAAAACAAAAAGGCATATTTTAATAAAATCAAAATGAAAAATACGTTAATTTTTCATGAATCATAATTAAAATAGTAAAAATAACAAAATGAATCAAAACCACTATGAAATGTTAATAAAGTTTTAAACAAAAACTAAATAAATCTCAAAATATAATAAAAAAATAAAGGGAAAAAAGTGTTAATCTTCACAAATCGTAATCATAATAAACAACGAATATAATAGAACCAAATATAGAAACTCACTATTAAATAAAAAACAAAATCAATAGCATAACAAAAATTAAAAAACAAAATAAAAATTGTAGCTATTAAAAATAAATTGACAAAAAAACAACAAAAATATAAAAATTAAAATGGAAACTTAGTAACTAAAGACCAATGATGGAACAAAACATAAAAGAAAAATAAAAATAGAAAAAATGCAAGTTTAATATCAATTTAAAATAATGAAAATTAATAAAAATAGAAAATAAAATTTATAGAACATCTCAAATCGCAGTAGAATAGACAATATCCAAAAATACAAAACCATACAATTAAATAATAAACTAAAATAATTGAAAAATAAAAAAATGATAGGTCTTCAAGGATCTAAAGAAAAATAGACAAAGGAAAATAAATTAAAATCAAAATAAATATAAAATATTATTGTTTAATAAAAAAATCAATAATAAATATAAATAGTTCTTCATGCACCGCATAAAGTAGACAAAAAAAGGAATAAAAATTAAAATCATTGAAAAAATTAAAACTTAACAAAAATCAAAAGCAAAGTAAGAATTCGTAGAAAAATATAAATATAAATTCTCAATCTAAAGACAAAACAAATAAATATAGATAAAAATGATGTTTTCAAAGATGTAATTTGGCCCAATGAGAAAAAAGACATACATAGAAATATCAAAATTAAAAGAGAAAATTAATCATGAAAACTATGATCGAGAAATCAATCTAAATTATGTCATAAAAAAAAAAAAACTTAATCAAAATCGAAAGTAAAATAAATTATAAATTAACCATACATCAAAATCAAAAAAAAAAAAAAAAAAAAAAAAAACATCTAGCTCGGGTCTTACTCACCTTGAAATGCAATGGTAATAAATTTTCACACATGGAAGAAGAGGGATGAAGAAATGATGACTCCAAAGGATGAAGACAATTGGAGAAAAAAAAACATGGAAAAGGAGGAGTGTGATTAAAGAAAATAAATGAATTTCATTAAACTACAACATTTAACAATTTTTTTAAAGTCTCTTGGACTACTAACCTTTTTATTTTTAGATTAATTAGTCCATTAAGTTTAGGGAGTTACATATTTTGCCTATATTAATTGCTTTTTATTAACATTTCATTAGATAAGTAGTAATTTTTTCAACCTCTAGTTGTATTATTTTATTATAAATAATTTGAAGTTTTAATATATAAATGATAGATGAATTGGTACATACGGAGAAAAGATATAAATACTTATAATGTAATTAATTAGTCATTATCTTCTTAGTATTAATGCAATTAAACTATTAGACTTCTTATATATAAAACTATCAATAATATATTAAACAAATGTCTAAATATTAAATACTATTAATAGAAGATTATAATGACATTTATACTTATAAAATATTATACTTATAAATTCAGGATAAATTTGTTTAATTTTTCTTAGCTTTTGTTGCAAATAGTTTATACTTTTTATGAAAATTGAATAATAACAATGAAATATTGTTATTAACCAAAAGTCTAGAAATGATAAGTCAATATTCATTGAATTATAAATGAAAATATTAATTTGGATAACTCTTCAATTCTCAAATGATTCATACTCACTTATTCATATTCAATGATCAAGTAATGTAGGGATAGCAAAAGTTCATGAATGTATAGGTTAATGTCCAATAGTATTCTATTACTTGTTGTTGAATGCATAATTGTTTCAAATTCTCTTAATCGAAATGTATTTATCCACTATATGATCAATGTATAAGGAGTCAAAAAGTTGGCTAATCATGAACCATTTTATTGACATTCTTAAATGCTAGGCCTACCTAGTATATAGTTCTAGTATATATATATATATATATATATATATGTATATATGTATATATGTATATATATATATATATATATATATATATATATATATATATATATATATATGTATATATATATGTATATATATATATATGTATATATATATATATATATATACATGTATATATATATATATATATATATACATGTATATATATATATATATATATACATGTATATATATATATATATATATACATGTATATATATATGTATATATACATGTATATATATGTATATATACATGTATATATATATATATATATGTATGTATATTTATATATATATGTATATATATGTATATATATATGTATATATATATATAGTGATCCTATTATAATGAGAACCGCATTTATATGAGTAACCATAAGAACCACTAACAAATCGATTAAAAACACATCAACGCTCCGATTAAAAAAAAAAGATAGAGTGGCATTTTCGTAATTATTTCATTTAAAATCTCCCTCAAATTTCAAAATAAAATATCTCAATATCTATAAGTCAAAAAAAAAATCGAAAACACTGATTTTTTTGTCTTGACGAGACGATTCAAACTAGATCACTGAAGATAGGATTTTGAAAAAATAATATTGAACAACGTCTAATTTTTAAAACACTGTGTTGCTAGTGAACACTAGATGTGTTGTCTTAGTAAACACTAGCTGTGTTGTATTAGTGAACACTAGATGTGTTGTATTAGTGAACACTAGCTGTATTATTTTAGTGAACACTAGTTGTATTGTCTTAGTGAACACTAATTAATTAGTAAACACTAGCTGTAAGTGAACACTAGCTATGTTGTCTTAGTGAACATTAGCTATGTTAACACTAGCTATGTTGTCTTAGTAAACACTAGTTGTATTGTCTTAGTGAACACTAATTAATTAGTGAACACTAGCTGTAAGTGAACACTAGCTGTAAGTGAACACTAGCTATGTTGTCTTAGTGAACACTAATTAATTAGTGAACACTAGCTGTAAGTGAACACTAGCTGTAAGTTAACTAGTTATGTTGTCTTAGTGAACACTAGCTATGTTGTCTTAGTGAACACTAGCTGTGTTGTCTTAGTGAACACTAGTTGTATTGTCTTAGTGAACACTAATTAATTAGTGAACACTAGCTGTATTGTTCATTAATTAATTAGTGAACACTAGTTGTATTGTCTTAGTGAACACTTAAAGCTAGTGTTCACTAATTAATTAGTGAACACTAGCTGTATTGTCTTAATGAACACTAATTAATTAGTGAACACTAGTTGTAAGTGAACACTAGCTGTAAGTGAACACTAGTTATGTTGTCTTAGTGAACACTAATTAATTAGTGAACACTAGCTGTAAGTGAACACTAGCTGTAAGTTAACTAGTTATGTTGTCTTAGTGAACACTAGCTATGTAGTCTTAGTGAATACTAGTTGTGTCGTCTTAGTGAACACTAATTAATTAGTGAACTCTAGCTGTAAGTGAACACTAGCTGTAAGTGAACACTAGCTATGTTGTCTTAGTGAACACTAATTAATTAGTGAACACTAGCTGTAAGTGAACACTAGCTGTAAGTTAACTAGTTATGTTGTCTTAGTGAACACTAGCTATGTTGTCTTAGTGAACACTAGTTGTATTGTCTTAGTGAACACTAATTAATTAGTGAACTCTAGTTGTAAGTGAACACTAGCTGTAAGTGAACACTAGCTATGTTGTCTTAGTGAACACTAATTAATTAGTGAACACTAGTTATAAGTGAACACTAGCTGTAAGTTAACTAGTTATGTTGTCTTAGTGAACACTAACTATGTTGTCTTAGTGAACACTAGTTGTATTGTCTTAGTGAACACTAATTAATTAGTGAACTCTAGCTGTAAGTGAACACTAGTTGTAAGTGAACACTAGCTATGTTGTCTTAGTGGACACTAATTAATTAGTGAACACTAGCTGTAAGTGAACACTAGCTGTAAGTTAACTAGTTATGTTGTCTTAGTGAACACTAGCTATGTTGTCTTAGTGAACACTAATTAACTAGTTAAGTAATGTACACTAGTTAAGTAATGTACACTAGTTAAGTAATTAACTCGTGCACACTAGTTAAGTAATTAACTCGTGCACACTAGTTAAGTAATGTACACTAGTTAAGTAATTAACTCATGCACAATAGTTAATTAAGTAATAAACCACATGTAGGAACCTTATCTGGAACTCCTCCATTTTTTTCTGAAGAGCACGTCGCTCTCTAGTAAATACCTCTCGTCTTTTTTTCTGAAGAGCACGTCGCTCACAATGTGGCAACCTGAAAGGAGCTCACACTAAGAGAAACACCTGTATAATCATTGATTGATTGGATCGTTGTGTTCATTAAATAAATATTTAATTTGTGATTGATTACTTGTATTTTTCTTCAAAAATTTTGTTATAATTCCACTCAGTTATTGCTCTAAACAAACATGTCTATAGGTTCATTGGTGTTGACCAACTCTACTTGCTTGGTGTACGTGGATTTGGTTATGCTTGTTCACTCCCCATTTATTTTATTCTTTCATTACAAAGTAATACGGAGCAATATCATGATTCAAACTAGTTAATTAGCTAGTGTACATTACTTAACTAGCTAGTGTACACTAGTTAATTAACTAGTGTACACAAGGACTTGGTCAAGATCAAGTCAAGGTATTGTCCAGTATAAGTCAGTATAAGTCATATGGCTAGTGTGCACGAGTTAACTAGCTAGTGTACACTATATACATTACTATTGTACATTACTTAACTAGCTAGTGTACACTAGTTAATTAGCTAGTGTTTTAAAAATTAGACGTTGTTCAATATTATTTTTTCAATATCCTATCTTCAGGGATCTAGTTTGAATCGTCTTGTCAAGACAAAAAAATCAGTGTTTTCAAAATTTTTTTCGACTTATAGATATTGAGATATTTTATTTTGAAATTTGAGGGGGATTTAGTTCACAATAATTACGAAAATGCCACCCCCTCTATCTCTTTTTTTAATCTGGAGCATTGATGTATTTTTTAATCCAATGGCTGTTAGTGGTTCTCATGGTTGTCATATAAATTTGGTTCTCATTTGAATAGTGTTGGTCCCAAAGGTGGCAACAAGGGTGAAAATACAGCTAGAGGGGGGGTGAATAGCTGTTACAAATTTTTCGCCCTCTAATAAAAATTAAACCTCTTGCTTACAAAACCTCTTGCAGTGAGTAAGAAACTGCAAGTGAAGATGTAAAATGCACAGCGGAATATTTAGAGTTACAAAGCGGTTTTGTAGAGGAGGTTTGTAAAGCGGTTTTAATAAAGTAGTTGGTACGTGCGGTTTACAAACAAGTGAGGTTTTGACACTGTTAACTCCAAACACTATTTCACAATAATGGATATCTAAATAAAGATCAAACAGAGACAAAGATAAATAATTAGTAAGCACAAGAAATATAAATGCAGAAAGTAAGAACACGCTATTTGGAGTGGTTCAATCGATAAACGATCTACGTCCACTACCAAGATGGTTAGTCTTGGATTTCTAAGAGAGATTTTATATTAAGTATTGTGAGATTACAAAGTACAATAAAATCTTTACTATGAAGAACAAATCCAAAACTATAACCAGTGTATCTCAAGTGTTTAATCTATGTGATTAGAACAAATGAGGTGTGTGTGTGAGAACAAGATCAAGGCTCTTTAAATCTGTGAGATGTAGAGCTCAATGATTCTTGAATGTGTTAAGGCTTGATTTGGGTGGGAATATTTCTTGAAGTATGAAGATGAAGATTCAAAGGACTTAGAATTTACGGGCAAAGCTTCAACTTCTATGAACACAAAGACTTCTCAATTTTCAAGCAATCTTCAAATGGAGAAGATTGGGGTATTTATACCCAAGCATCCAAAATGTAGCCGTTGGACACTTGTTGAAGGACGGACTTGATGCTTTCTTATTGGTCCACAAAGAACCACTTTTGTCCTTTGGTTCGGTAGTTGCGAGATAAAGGCGATAATGCTCCAGCTGCAAGCAATGAGGTTTGGACACTTGTCACCCTTTCAAGATTCTTGCAGATCTTCTCTGACATTGAATCACGTGACAAGATAAGGTGGTTGACATTGGATATTGCTGATGTGGATTACAATGTCAAAGAGCGGTTCACTTCAAGGTTCAATCATTGGAGCGGTTCTGAAGTACAAGCGGTTTGACAAGTGCGGTTGGTAACTCCAGTGAGGTTGCAAAGTGCGGTTGATGATGAGCTGCAAGGTGCAGTTCATCATAGGGCGGTTGCACTGTAGTAGTTCAAGGGTAGTTTCAAACAAAGGATTTTACCAGGCAAATGCTAAGGGCGGTTTTGCCAGGGCGGTTGAATGGGTGGTTTGAAACTTCTGAACTGCAACTCTCAATTCCAATGAGTTTTGTGCCAGTCTTCAAGCCTAAATTTAACCTAATCTATAAAATGGACTTAACTAAAAATTGAAGTCTAAGCTTCATTACATAGGGTTCTAAAGTCCTTAAAATAGACAGGAGGTTATGGTATCAATCAAATCTAATACAAAAATAGGAGGGTTAAAACATGCATACCCAACAATCTCCCCCTATTTGATTGATGCCATTACCTACTATAACTAAAGCAAACATTGTACTTGGTAAAAACATGTCCAGAAGAATAAACATGGTAAGTCATGTCCCAAGTCAATGCACACACTAGCTTAAGCTATAGATTTCTATACCTTTGAAGGATTGAAAAACTTACAATTTGAAAAGTATAGAAATGCATTCAGTGCACTTAAGAATTGTGAGTTTAAGTTCAAAGTGCGGTTTAAACTGAATGTTTAAACATCAATTCAAAATAGTGATTTTAGAAAAATATTTGAATGAGGTTTTAAACTATAAGAGGTTTCATTGTTCTACAAACAAGCAGTTTGATATGAACAAAGTTTTTGGAACCATGATGCAATTTCCATTAATTCCTCAAGTGGTTATAAAACAGGAATGAAAGAAAATTACAAGGTTACAAAAACAAAAGTAAGTTGGACAAAAAGAAAATACAATGAGAGTGCGGTCCAACAAATAAAAGAGTTTACCCAAAAAAATACAGAGCAAAAGCGGTTTAAGGTTGATGCGGTTCTTGACCTTGCTGCTGCTGCTGCGGTTGGTTGATCTCAGGGTTCTGGCAAGATTTGATGCGAGAGGTTTCGGACTTCAGGATTTTCTAATTCTTCTCACCTCATCTGCGGTCCTTCCTTGAGCGGTCACCAATCTCTCTAAGATGTTTGCTTGAGAATCAATCTTGAGATTGGCATCAGAGACTGCCTTGGAGTTATCAGATACTTGAGCAGTTAGCTCATCAATTAAGGTGTGAAAGGAGGAGTTCAAAGAATTGTACAAAGTGTGAACCTCCCCCTGAACCGCTATGCTGTCCGAGTAGAGATAGCTTCAGTCATTGGATCAAGATTCACAGTCACTTGGATGGAGGATTTCAGCTCATTGACTGTGGCTTCAAGTTTGGTGGTGAATCCTAACTTGATATTTTCAAGGCGGTCATTGAATTCATCCTTGACTTCATTCAACTTGGCCATCAAGGCATCATCAAGGGAGTTTGTTTTGATCTCATTGCTCTTTAACATTATCAATTTCAGAGGACATTTGCTTCAACCGCATTCAAGGCGGTTTGAAAGTCTTGAGAAGTAGGCGGTTGGGAATTGACAGTTTTAAGGAATTCAGCTTGGAGGGAATCAAAGGCGGTTTTGGTGGAGGTTGCAAGCTGGGAAATCATTTCCTTGAGATCAGAATCTCCAAATGATTGAATTTGAATGACACCTTCAGATAACTCTTTCTTGAATCCTTCAAAGCAAGAATCAGCTGAGGATTTGACAATGTTTGCTAAGTCCTTCTCCCCCTTAATGACATCAAGTCTCTGAGCAAAACTCTTCAAGGAGTTCTTATGATCAGCCATTTGAAGGGTTTGAGAGGCAATCAGATGGGATTGAGATTCAGCAAGCTTCTGAAAGGAGCGGTTGGAAGCTTCAAGGGAGGCATTGGATGCAGTCGGTTTAATTATGTGGCCTTGGTTAATGAGAAGTTGGGATTGAATAAGGTTAAGAGTGGAAAGGATTTGGGAGTAGTCAGTGGGTGGAGGAGCGGTTGAAGATGATGGAATATAAGTGAAGGCAGGAGGCGGTTCAGAATAGGCAGGAGGAGCGGTTTGAGGTATTTGTGACAATAGGGTTTGGAAAATGCGTGAGGCAGGAACTGTATAAGGGGATGAGGTTTGAGTTGAGATGGGTAGAGTTGGTGGTAAGGTAGATGGGGCGGTTGGGATGGGGGCGGTTGGAAGTGGGGTAGTTGGAATAGAGGTAGTTGGAATTGGCGCGGTTGAGATTGGGGTGGTTGGGATTGGCGCGGTTGATAAAGGTGTAGATTGAGTGGGAGCGGTTGATGTAGGGGCGATTTGGATAGGAATAGAAGTAGTAGGAGGATTTGAGGTGATTGGGTTGGAATGAGTTGAATGGGATTTTTGTGGGGAAGAGATAGGTGATTTAGAAGGGGATTTGTGGATGCGGTTTGATATATGAGGGGATGAATGGTGGAAGGGTGAATTTTGTGGTGAAGGGGTTGGAGATCTAAGTCTAGAGGTTGAATGGGCTGGGCCTGCTGATGGTTTGGATGTCCATTCAGTAAAGGCTTTGGGATTTGAGGTGGCTTGATTTTGAGGGATTTGAAATTCAGAAGGGGATGATGAATCTGAATTGGATTTGGAGGAGGATTTATCAAAGTAGGAGGAGGTTTCACCAGGTATCTTGATGTTGGATTTGGCAATGGTGTGAAGGTAGTGTTTCTTTGGAGGGGTTGATTTCTTGGCCATTTGTTTGAACCTCCTCTTCTTGGGATTCTCCCCCTGAGTGGTTGCAGTTTTAGGAGGTGGAGAGGGAGAGAGCGGTTTGGGAGAAAGAGATTTGGAAGGAGAAATGTTTTGGTTAATGAATGGCGAAGAGATTTGAGGTTGGATAGGTGAGGTAGGAGGAGTTGGAGCAGGAGATTTAGTTGGAGAGGGAGGCGGTTGGGTTTGAGGAAGAGGTCATGGTTGGGTCATGTTCAGCCTTGCGGTTGAGAAGTAGCAAGCGGTTCGTAAGTAGATGGCTTACCCTTGGCAACTTTCTTCACGCGCCCTTCTTTCCAACTTGTCAATTTTGCTTTATAAAAGCAACCTTATCCTCTTCGCAGAGATTGGCGATAGCAGTCTTCTTACGCTTTTGCCTTCTTGATAAGAGGGGCTAATCCAAAGATCCTCTTCTTCTTCCTCATCATCCGGTTCATCTCTCGAGTCATCTTCTCCTTAGCTTTAGCACTGGGACCAAAGACTGCGGTTTGAACACGCTGGTTGAGAAGGTGCGGTCCTGGCTTTTGAATTGTGGCTCAAGGACAATGTTCTTCTTTCGAGACTTTCTTAATGGCTTTTCCAAGAGCAAAAGAATCGCGGTTGCAGGAGACATCTCAACATAGAATTCCTTGGGGTTTAGAGTATCGCATCATACAGAATTTGTACTGGCATCTCCAAACGAAAGTATCTCGAAGTTGTGACAAACCCCGGTTCCAAGGGAGTCTCCCTCACCCATTCGCACCGAAAGTTCGTGAGCCGAGAGTCCGAGATCCTCCAAGTGTTGATAGCTAGTAAACAACGCTGCCAGAGCCCGCAGAATGGTCTCCACCTCTCGATGCTCATTCTCGATCCTGGATTGATATGCATCAATAGAACTAGCCAGCCTTCATCGAATCTTGGGCCAATTTAGCTTTATCCCATCGTAAATGGCACAAGAAGAAGTCCATTGCTGAGTAGTGAAGTTGTTGTGGTTACCAGTTTTCCCACATACAGACAACCCTACTAAATAGCCCAAGTGGCTCATCAATTCACCAAACTCTCTTCTTGCTTTCTTCTTGTAATAACCAGATAGAGAGGTCAGATTGACAGTTGACTGAGCGGTTGCATCCAATACTTCCTGATCAACCTCCATGGGGCACCCTGACACATGAAATCCATAAGTGCTTCTAATATCCAGATGATCAATAGATATATCGAAGCCTTCAACACTGCCAACCAGGCATTTGATCTTGGTGCCATCTGATAATTCTCTGTCTCCTAGAACAGCTGAGGAGTAAAATTGATCCACAAAGGAAGGAATGATATAAGATTGGCCTTTGTTGAAGAGAGGAGGATTCCAGAGGTAGTGAGTCTTCGATCATCTCTACCAAGAGCATCTCCTTGGAGCTCAGGCTCATTAATCTCATAGCCTGGAAGAAAAAATTTAGGATCCTACAAAATGAAACAAAGGTTTTAGATCCATAAAGTGATTCACAATACACAGGCGGTTTGGGCATCCATGCGGTTGGCAATTGATGCGGTTGAAAATGTTGAGAACTCCAAACCTCAAGTAAATTGTGAACACAACAAAACACTTAGAAAATATGTAAAAGATTATACTAGTACGTGGCATTGTAATCCAAGTTTATCCCACACTGCAAGCGGTGCTTAGAGAGGAAGGTTATGGTGTCCAGCCTATATACTAAGTAATATCTCAAACACACTTGGCATGCGGTTGCAAAAGAATAAAATAGCTAACAGGCATGCGGTTCAAAATATTATGCAGTTCATGAAGAGCATGCGGTTCATAGAGACCCCTGCGGTTCCAAATTGAACGCGGTTTTGGAAAGGTCATGCGGTTTCAAAAGAAAATAAAAATGCATGCGGTTCTTAATTGGGAATGCGGTTGTAAATGGCATGCGGTTGATGTTTCAAAAACCAAATTTATTGAAAATTTTCTAAGTATGAGAAACAGATTTTGAAAATCAAGGGAACCAAAACATGTGACAATTTTAACAAGGCATATGAACAGTCATGTTGAAGACAATGATGAACACGAAGAACACTTAGAACACTAAGAACAGAGATTCAACAAAGGTTCACCAAAATCAACAAATAACATGTCAAAATGATCACATTGAGCAGTAGAGTAACAATATAACATTAAAAATTCATACTTTGCTCAGAATCACCATGAGAAAGCAAGAACACTTAAATGGGTTTTCGAATGTCAAAAACTTTAAAATCTAAAATCAGTGTTCAAAACATTGATTGATCGTAAATTAAATTACATATACAGAATCTAACTGTAAATCCGAGCAAAACCCAACTTAAATCATTCAAAATGATCAACAAATAAAGCAGTTATGAACAAAGATTCATTCAAGGGTTTTCAAAGCTTCAATGTCTAAAAATGGCGGATTCATGAGTAATTTGCAGAAATAAAGAGAGATGAAGATAAGAAACACATACCATATCAGTGAATGGTGCTTTGGAAGCCATTGAAGATTCAAGGTTTTTTTTTTTTTTGAAAGATGAAGTTTTGAAGTTTTTAGAGAGAGAGAGAAGATGAAGTTTGGTAGAAAGGTACGGTGCTCAGAGTTTGAAAAGGTGAAATTGTAAGGGTTGGTGGTTATTTATAGGAACATTCTTTTATGTTCCATGGGAGAAACCTCTTCCACCACCTTTTTCAAAATTTTCTTTGGAATAGCTTTTGAAGGTGGAGCAGTTTTAGATGAGAAAATGGGACGTGAATACGAACAATTTCCTATCTTAATGCTAGGGGTAAGTTTAATATCATCATCCATTTTATAATTTGGAAGTTTTGCAAAAACCTCCTTTTCCTCCATATCAGGCAACTCAAATGATTCAGAATCTGAGTCATCAGAAGCTTCTGCAATTAAGCAGAGGTTAACCTCTTCGGTTTCACCGTCACTTCCATCCTCAGAATCTGTTTCAATCCAAGTTGCTAATTCCTTGGAATTCTCTTCCTCCTCAGCAACCATTCCCTTACGATGAGAAAATTTCGAAGGAAAAGTTTTCTTTTTCATGTATTCATATTTAGGCTGTGGACACTCAGATGCAAAGTGGCCAGGTTTCCTACAGTTGTAGCAAACCAAGTCACTCTTCTTCTTTCAGTATTCATGCCCTAGAAAATGTTGCAAGGAGGTTTGCCTTTTGAAAATGATTTTGTGAGAGGTTTTGAAGATTTTCTAAATTTTTGGAATCTTTTCACAAACATGGCAAAATCATCATCATCCATCTCGATGAGTGATGAGGTTGATATGGAAGGATCAGTGGTTTGATTGGATGTGGATGATTTCTCTTCATGTTCCACTACGCATAGAAAGCGATTTGGTTTTCCCTTCTATCTCTTCAATATGATTTAATTTAAGTTCATAGACTCTAAGATTGGCATACAAGTTACTTAACGACCAAGTACCCAATACTTTGGAGTCTTCTAGAGAGGTAGCCTTATTTACCCATTTAGAACCTAAAGCAGATAGGAAAGTCATATTGATTTCCTTATCGGTTAAAGTTTTACCAAGAGATCTACAAGCATTAACTACCTCAACATAGCGATCGTAGGTTTGACGCAAGGTTTCGTTGGATTTTCTGTTGAAATTGTTGTAGGATCTTTCAACAGTGTATAATTTGTTTTCCTTGCACTCTTCGTCACCTTCGAGGTAGCTCTCTATGGCATCCCACATCTGCTGCGGTTTTGAGGTACATCACTTTCTGTAGAGTTGATACGGGAGGGTTCCAGATATGATGAACCTCGCCTTGCCGTCCAAGGCAACTAATCTCTTCTCTTCATCCGACCACTCGACTTTTGGCTTTTTGACTTCTGGAGTTTCGGCTGGTGGTTGCATCGTATTAGCCTTCATTGGAATTAGAGGGCCATTGATCACGCACTCCACCAAAGATTTCATCTATAGTTTCCAAATGAATAAGCATTCGGCACTTCCAGATGTCAAAGTGGTCTTCGTCCAACATTGGAATGTGTGAATAGTTAACAGTAGTCATTGTCTTTGAGGTTGCCATATTGAATCGGCACACAAGCTGTTAAGCTTGAAAAACAGTGGTTTTAAAATGTGTTTGCTCTGATACCACTTGTTGGTCCCAAAGGTGGCAACAAGGGTGAAAATACAGCTAGAGGGGGGGGTGAATAGCTGTTACAAATTTTTCGCCCTCTAATAAAAATTAAGCCTCTTGCTTACAAAACCTCTTGCGAGTAAGAAACCTGCAAGTGAAGATGTAAAATGCACAAATGAAATATTTAGAGTTACAAAGCGGTTTTGTAGAGGAGGTTTGTAAAGCGGTTTTAATAAAGTAGTTGGTACGTGCGGTTTACAAACAAGTGAGGTTTTGACACTGTTAACTCCAAACACTATTTCACAATAATGGATATCTAAATAAAGATCAAACAGAGACAAAGATAAATAATTAGTAAGCACAAGAAATATAAATGCAGAAAGTAAGAACACGCTATTTGGAGTGGTTCAATCGATAAACGATCTACGTCCACTACCAAGATGGTTAGTCTTGGATTTCTAAGAGAGATTTTATATTAAGTATTGTGAGATTACAAAGTACAATAAAATCTTTACTATGAAGAACAAATCCAAAACTATAACCAGTGTATCTCAAGTGTTTAATCTATGTGATTAGAACAAATGAGGTGTGTGTGTGAGAACAAGATCAAGGCTCTTTAAATCTGTGAGATGTAGAGCTCAATGATTCTTGAATGTGTTAAGGCTTGATTTCTGGGCTGGGGAATATTTCTTGAAGTATGAAGATGAAGATTCAAAGGACTTAGAATTTCTGGGCAAAGCTTCAACTTCTATGAACACAGCACTTCTCAATTTTCAAGCAATCTTCAAATGGAGAAGATTGGGGGTATTTATACCCAAGCATCCAAAATGTAGCCGTTGGACACAGCTGTTGAAGGACAGTACTTGATGCTTTCTTATTGGTCCACATCAACCACTTTTGTCCTTTGGTTCAGTAGTTGCAGATAAAGCTGATAATGCTCCAGCTGCAAGCAATGAGGTTTGGACACTTGTCACCCTTTCAAGATTCTTGCAGATCTTCTCTGACATTGAATCACGTGACAAGATAAGGTGGTTGACATTGGATATTGCTGATGTGGATTACAATGTCAAAGAGCGGTTCACTTCAAGGTTCAATCATTGGAGCGGTTCTGAAGTACAAGCGGTTTGACAAGTGCGGTTGGTAACTCCAGTGAGGTTGCAAAGTGCGATTGATGATGAGCTGCAAGGTGCGGTTCATCATAGGGCGGTTGCACTGGAGTAGTTCAAGGGTAGTTTCAAACAAAGGATTTTACCAGGCAAATGCTAAGGGCGGTTTTGCCAGGGCGGTTGAATGGGTGGTTTGAAACTTCTGAACTGCAACTCTCAATTCCAATGAGTCTTGTGCCAGTCTTCAAGCCTAAATTTAACCTAATCTATAAAATGGACTTAACTAAAAATTGAAGTCTAAGCTTCATTACATAGGGTCCTAAAGTCCTTAAAATAGACAGGAGGTTATGGTATCAATCAAATCTAATACAAAAATAGGAGGGTTAAAACATGCATACCCAACAAATAGCTTCCTATATATATATATATATATATATATATATATATATATATATATATATATATATATATATATATATATATATATATATATATATATATATATATATATATATTAGGTGTAATATATATTCTTCAAGGATCATTACTCTCTTGGTATCTTTATTAGTTTATACCCATTTGCATACCTCTTGATATCTTTATCAGTTTATACCCATTCACATACCTATTGTTATACTTATTAGTTTATACCATTCACATACCTATTGTTATACTTATTAGTTTATTATACCCATTCGCATACCTATTGTTATACTTATTAGTTTATACCCATTCACATACCTATTGTTATACATATTAGTTTATACTCATTCACATACCTATTGTTATACTTATTAGTTTATACACATTCACATACCTATTGTTATACTTATTAGTTTATACCCATTCACATACCTATTGTTATACTTATTAGTTTATACCCATTCACATACCATTGTTATATTTATTAGTTTATACCCATTCACATACCTATTGTTATACTTATTAGTTTATATACTTATTAGTTTATACCCATTCACATACCCATTGTTATACTTATTAGTTTATACCCATTCACATACCTATTGTTATACTTATTAGTTTATACCCATTCACATACCTATTGTTATACTTATTAGTTTATACCCATTCACATACCATTGTTATATTTATTAGTTTATACCCATTCACATACCTATTGTTATATTTATTAGTTTATATACTTATTAGTTTATACCCATTCACATACCCATTGTTATACTTATTAGTTTATACCCATTCACATACCTATTGTTATACTTATTAGTTTATACCCATTCACATACCTATTGTTATCTTCTTGAATGTAATTCTAGTTAGACGGAATTTGAACAGACTCAAGATTTGAAAAGCCAAAAGACACGGATGCATGTGAATCAAGATAAATCCTTATGGTGATTAGGTGTCAACACCAGAGTCATTTTCGCCTACTTTAAAATACTATAGTATAGATTTTCCAAAAAAGAACAAAAGTAATGAAGAGAAAGAACAAAAATGAAAAAGAAACTAGATAAGGAGGTTTAGGATTTTATAAATTATTCTTTTTTTTTTAAATATAATTCCCAAAATAACAACCCTTATAAACTATTTACCAAAATGTTCATTTTTAAAACTCGCTAAATGGTATATCGAGTTTGATTTTTATTCGTTCAAACTCGTCAAATGGAATGACGAGTTTTTTTTTCTTTCAAATTTTTCTTTTTTATTCCTGCATTTTAAGAAAAATGACGTGGTAATAAAACTCGGACGAATTTAAGCGAGATTCAAACTCGCCAATTGATTTGGCGATTTTAAGCAAATTTTGTTTTCCATATAAAGTTGGGGACAGATTATTGCAGTCCCTAAACCCATTGTTGATAATATAGAGAAAGGGAGAAGAAAAGTTGTTTGAAAAATATTCAATTTTTACATCTTTCAACTTTATAATTAGTCAATAGTATAAATTAAGACAAATCTTCAATATCTCAATCATTCTATATACTTGTGTTTATATATAAAGCTAATAATATATACTCCCTCTGTCCCATAAAACATTACTCATTTTACTATTTTGGGTGTCCCACTTTAAAGTCCCACTTTCCTAAAAAGGAAATTTTTAATACTTCTTTATTCATGGGACCCACTTGTCATACTCACAACACTTTTCAAATTTACTATTCTCTCCACTCATTCTCTCTCCTCCCACTCACAACACCTACTTTAATAACATTATTCCTTATTTTCCGTTCTCAATAGTAAAGGGGTAATGTTTTGTGGGACGGAGGGAGTATATATATGAATGTTAAAATTAGTTTTTTTAATATTTTAACACTTTTATTTTGTAATGTGTAGGGTTAAAAATGAATGGAGTTTCACTCATTTTCATGTGATATTGGAGAGGTGATGATAAATGTCCATTTGATGGTCCTCATTTTCAAAAAGTATCGAAATGTGCCATTAGGGCTCATTGTATATGGGAATACAATCAATTGTTTGATGAATTATATAAATCGATTTGTGTGTATCGGAGTTTATATGAGTTGAAAATAATTTGTAGGTATCCCCATTCATTTGATAGCGGTATTAGTGTGTACTTTTCTTTCGTATTGAAAATGATGCGGGTATGGATATAATGGTCGATGTTTCTGCTAAATATGGTGGGCTGAGTAATTTGCAGTTGTATTTGGTCATCAAATTGATTGAAAATCGATATTATAAACAACTTGAAATACGTAATACAAAGACCTTTTATGGGAATTTACCAAGTTGCTACTGTGATACAGGGGTTGGTACAAGTACACAAACACTTGTATCAACTCAACTCAAACACCAAATTACGATAATAAGGCATGCCAAAATGATCCTTTTAATGATGAGAATTCGGAAGATTATGGAGAAAGAGAAGACGCGGATGTAGATGCATTACTAGATGATGTTGATGATGGATATTAAGAGCGTAGTAGTGATTCTGATATAGATTTGGGCAATGGTGATGATGGCCCGAATGATGATGACTTGGAAACACATTTAGTTTATTATAAAACACCAATATCACTGTAAAAAGGGTAATCTTCTCTCTCATACATCCGATTTTCTGGTTCTTTCATAATGAACCAAATGTGTTTTCAAGTCATCATCAGTCGGGTCATCATCACCATCACCAAAATCTATATCAGAATTGTTGGTGTTATGCCCTAGGCTTATAGTTATTTTGACTCATAATTAGTACCGTTATGTAATCGTCTTTACCATTTATAATAGAGAATGTTTATCTTGAGTATTATATGTTTTACATGTTTATTATAATATTGTGTCCCAAATTATTGTGAATAACTAGTATAAGTTGGCAATGGATAATCATAGAGATGATTATATGCATGAGGATGCACATTACACTTAAAGGTACTTGTTAGAGAACAAGATACTGGACTGACCCATCTATGAGATTTATGACATGGTCTATGGTCATATATGTTATGATTAAATCTCATGATAGTCGTGTCATTAGAATCCTTAGTACCTGAGATTATCATCGTCTTCCACGTGATGAACGTTGTGATTGATGTAGTCTAACACTATCTTTAACATGATAGCAATAAGAGCTATGTGTGGCACAATTGGATTCTTGTAGGGAAGAATGATAAGTCAAAATGGGATTTGTCCCTCGTAAAGAAAGATGTCTGCTTGGGCCCATCGATGAATTGTGTTGATGAAATGTGTGGCCACACTCAAGAGATTTGATAGAGATCAAATGCACTTGGATTATCAACATATTCGGAGTCGATAAAGCATTGAACAATATAAGTTGACGTGGACCATGACTTATGTTCAATATGATATCGTGTAACAAAGGGATTGTGGCAATGGTCTATCAAAGAATCAAGCTTTGATATTATATTTAATTTGGTGGATATAATGACTTGTTAGAGACCACTTATGTCTTGTGAGGATTGATGTTTCAACTTACTACCAACATAAATATAATTCATATATGGTCACACACAAAGAACGAATTGAAAAATGGCTCTCAATATGGAAAAACAGTTTTTGAACAAATGGGAGCGTCCGCTCCCAATTGATTAAACCCGGATAAAAGTTACTGGAATTGGGGAGCGTCCGCTCCCAAAGCAGGGGAGCATCCGCTCCCAAGGTCCGCAAGGTTCCGTTTTGGCTTTGGATTAGTTTTTTTTTCCCCAAAGTGTTAGGGATATTTAAAGTATAAATAGCCCCCTTCTCCTCAGCCAAGGCACACAAATTTTAGGGTTTGAGAAACACAAATTTCTTGATTTTGATTACGAATCAAAGATCAAAACACCCTAGATTCAATTCCATATTAGTCATAGATTGTTGAAAATAGTTTCAACAATCGGGGATCATCTAGCAATCCAACAAGATTCGATCTTGGTTCGTTCGCGTGTGGATTACCGATATAGGGTGATTGCTTGATCACCTAAAGCTTGGAGACCTACGTTGTTGATTCATCACCAATGAAGAAGATCAAAGTTTCGTCGACGAGTCAAATCTGAATTACGATTCGTGTACGAAAAACAAATTCGCAACAAAGGTTAGTAGATCTATACTCATAGTTTTAATCTATTCATATTAGACGGATTCATGGCTAGGGTTTTGTGTTTATGTTAAATCTTTCGTTGCGCTTGTAACTCCAAAACCCAATAGTGGTATCATGGCTAAGGTTTTGTGTTTATGTCAATTTTCAATCATTTTGATTACCACATACAACTGCAAATTACTCGGCCCACCATATTTAGCAGAAACATCGAAAATTATATCCATACCTGCATCATTTTCAATAAGAAAATGAAATTACACACCAATACTGCTATCAAATTAATGGGGATACCTACAAATTATTTTCAACACATATAAACTCTGATTTCACACGAATCGCTTTATATAATTTATCAACCAATTGATTGTATCTCAATCTACAATGAGCACTAATTGCACATTTCAGCCATTTTTGAAAATGATGACCATCAAATAGATATTTATCGCCAACTCCACATTAGCACATGAAAATGAGTGAATCTCCGTTCATTTTTAACCTTAAATTACAAAATTAAAGTGTTAAAATATTAAAAAACTTAATTTTAACACACACACACACACACACACACACACACACACACACACACACATATATATATATATATATATATATATATATCTATATTATAAATCACACCATTGTTTTGAACAGTGGTGTGAATAGTTCCATTCGCGGAAATGACCATTTTGCCCTCATTATTCACTCCCTTTCCCATTTCGCCCTTAAAAAAAAAAAATTATTTTAAATTAATTTTTTTTAAATTAAAAAAAAAATTAAAAATAAAATAGTTTTAAAAAATGTGGCCTTGGACACTAGCATATTTATAAAAAAAATTAAATTAAAAAAAAAAAACAAAAAACGTGGCCTTGGACACGGGCTTAGGCTAGTATATATATAAATACAAGTATATAGAATGATTGAGATATTAAAGATTTACCCTAACTTATAATTTTGATTAATTATGAAGTTTAAAGATGTAAAAATTGAGTATTTTTCAAATCACTTTTCTTTTCTCTTTCTCTCTATTATTAACAATGAGTTTAGGGAATGTAAGAATCTGTCCACAATCATATATGGAAAACAAAATTCGCTTAAACTCGCCAAATCAATTGACGAGTTTGAATCTCGATTAAATTCGTCAATTGATTTGGCGAGTTTCATTACCACGTCATTTTTCTTAAAACGCAGGAATAAAAAGAAAATTTTGAAAAAAAAAAAGAACTCGTCATTCTATTTGGCGAGTTTGAACGCACAAAGATCAAATTCGCTATACCATTTAACGAGTTTTTTAAAAAATGGATATTTTGGTAAATAGTTTGAAAGAGTTGCTATTTTGAGAATTATATTTAAAAAAATAAATATTTTGAGAAAAAAAATCCAGGTCTAGAACATCAGAGGGTTTTGGCCCTCTATCTCTCTTGGTTGTTTTAGGGGCGGCGAATGCTATTTTCCAACACACACAGGCCGGTAACCATGGCGGGAATGGCAGCGTCCTCGTTCTGCTCTCCCTCAACCTCTTCTTCCCTTTCATTTTCTTCAAAGAAGTTCCATCTTCCCATGCGGGTTTTCCCCGGAAAGACCACCCGTCCCCAATTTCCAAGTAAACATTTATATTCTCTTGAATTTCAATCTTTCTTTTGTATGTTGGGTCAATTTCACTCACCAACTAGTTAATCTTTTTTTTCTTCACATTAATAATGTCCGGTCAAAATTCACTTGCTTTGGAAAAAAAATTCAAATGTGGCCAATATAAATGAGACGAGGTAGTAATAACTACCCTATGTTTAGTTTGATTATGGTGATTAATTTTTTAAGTCGTGCAGGAATTTTCGCATTTTCCAGTAATGATATCAAGGTGGGTTCCAATATTGAAGTAGATGGATCTCCTTGGAGAGTTATGGGTAATATTACCACTTGAATATTTTGAATGCTTGTTTACTATACCCCCCCACCGTATTCATTAGTTGTTATGCTGCTGAACATTATTGATATAATGTTGTTTGTTTTCTATGTTTCTATATAACTTGGTTGCTTGTTCCATTTTATTTGGAATAGAGTCATCATTTGAAACATATTGTAATTTGTATAGTGTATGAGTAGATAAGTTTGAAGTTTTTGAGAATTGATAGCTTGATTTTTGAAGTGGGACTCTTTCATTGGAACATCCTGGAAATCCCACGAGGGAGGTAGGATACTAGGAGTCTTTGATGACAACCTGGGGATTATTAAAGAAGAGTAGATGAAGGAGAGTTGACGTTGTTTGATTGCACAGTGAAGAGAATGAAATGCAATGAGTTCAGGCTTTATAAGCTGGGAATAATAGGCATATAACCGGTGCAAACACGTATTCCCTCCGTCCCTAAAGAATGTCGAAAAAAGTTTCAAATTTGCCCTTGATCTAGAGCAAATTTGATTTTTTTTTCCGACATTCATTTAAGGACGGACTACGGAGGGAGTAATAGATAAGTACTTGATTGAAAATGTTGTAAATGGTACGATGGAAGGGTGCATTCCCCGTATAAAGTTGGTCGTAAGGAACTAAGAATACATAAATATATTACTCCCTCCGTCCCAAAATGAATGTCCAAAAAATGTTCAAATTTGCTCTCGATCAAGAGCAAATTTGATTTTTTTGGACATTCATTTTGGGAAAGGAGTAGTATGTTACTCCTTCCATCCCAAGATGGCATGCACATCTGTTAGGTTTTAAAGGAAATAAAGGATTTTAATTTTAAGTGCATTAAGTAATATGTATGCATAAATATCATTAACAACCACACTCAAACCATTGCCAGTGCAAATTAAGACATGGTACTCATTTTGGGACGGAGGGAATATTATTGACTCGTAGTGTTTCTCCCTTTCATCAAATAAGGGAATGTGTTTGTGTGTGTGTGTGTGTGTGTGTGTGTGTTTAAAAGTGTTTTAAGGATCAAAGGTTCACCATTTTTCCTAAGCAAACATGTGACGACTTATGAAAGAACCTTTTAGGTTTTGTAATTTATATTTTGCTGCTTAATTGCACCAAAGTTAAAATGGAGGTAGGATGTTGGATAAATTTCCAGTCAGACTCTTTTCTCCAATTGGTGATACGAGTAGGGAAAATGCTAAGGCTAATGATGTTGGTCGGGACTCCCTTTTTTGTAACTGTGGGGATGTACTGATAATAAGAGAATGGCAGTGATTGTACATTTTTGTATGGAGGTTGGTTGACTTAAATGTGATATAATTTGAAGATCATTGGGAAAAAAAATGAAAATTCATCCTTTGGCAATCTTAATGTTTGCAACTCTATTTCACATCTTTTGAAATATCCCTACTTGTTTAACTTTCCACCACAGAATCTTAAGCCTGATTGCTGCAAATTTTCTGTGCTATTTAATCTTTGTGGGAGAGAAGATTGCCAAAAACATATACACTCATTCCAAAATGATTTGGATCCTTATCTAAAAGTTATAAATCGCAAAACATTGACCATGCCCCGCTCAATAAAGAAAAAAGCAAGAGCCAACAAGCGGTTTTAAATATTAGAATCCACCTGAAAAATATAACCAGCATTAAATATACTCCAAAAGTAGATGACTCTCTCAGTTGCACCTTGAGGTGGGAAACTATCTCTTCCTTGACATGCATTTTTCCTGAACTTCTAGTAGCTTGTACTATTACTTATGGTGTCATGAATAGCCTCTTAACAACCATTACTTGCTAATTCAAGTTACAAAGTTATACTCTGCCGGTATACCTTTTTCACAGCTAAAAGCATGAAATTACCTTGCTTTTTGTTACAACATATTAAGGGTGATGATGTCCAATAGCGATAGGAGTTAGATATGGTATGATAGTATTACCCTGCACCTGTTTTATTTGATTTAGTAATGCTCTATATGATACTCTCTTTGATTTTTAACGTACATGAATAAAATGATTATTCGCTTTGGCATGTCCTTGTGATCTACAAATTTGTTAGCATAACTAGTTGATCATCTTTTTTGTTGATTCAATTCAGATACGAACCGTAAACGTTCGACACAAGCATGATCTAATAAAAATAGGCTTTTGTTTCCTATGCATTAATTCTATAATTTTTGGGTTAACTGGCAGAGTTTCTTCACGTGAAGCCTGGTAAAGGGGCTGCTTATGTGAGGACCACAATGCGCAATTATATAACAGGAAACTCTGTTGAGAAAACATTCCGAGCTGGAAGCAAGGTATCAACTTTTTAATTTTTAAGTGTCTAATGATTTGGATGCACGATACGTTACGGAGAAGTCTGACAAAGAGATAATACTCATAAACTATGATTCTTAATGTAAAGGATGCCTTCAGTTCTGTCCTTTTCTTGTCAAATCTGTAATCCCTTGTATTTGTTGTTAGAGGGCACTTTGTTAAACTTGTCAAATCAGACTTACATTTGGAGGACATAGATACAATAGTCCTAAGCATCTTGATGGATTGGGACCTCCAAATGCAACCATCCACTGTTAGAATAATAATCTTGCACCATCATAAGATTCAAGTTCTAACTATATTGAACGTATGCGCTAATAATCAACCACTGGATGCATATTCTTTTAATTGTCAGATTCGAGTAAAGGCTGACTAGTTGATTTGACCACTGAACGCATATATTCTGTCAAGCATACTCCCCCATCTAAAAAAAATAGTCCCGTTTGACAAGTCAAACTTTGTAAGGATGTAGCTTTACTTGCTCATACCCTCTTGAAATTGTGTTAAAATTATCGTTTTTGGGATAAACAAAAAAAGAAAAATAGATGGTCTATTTTTTCTAGGAGAGGAGTAACATGCAAGTAGCATGAGAGCAGAAACTCTTTATTACGGCGTGCATAACAAGAACATCATGGTCAAAACAGGAATTTGTCATTATCTTTTTTTGGCCGGATAAGCAACATTCCATAGATAGAGAAACAGTACATAATTAGTTTACAACCATAGTAATTTGTTCACACTTTGAAATAACCCTAGACTGCCATCTTCCTGCTGAATCCCCAAGCAAAAGTGGATACAAGGACCAACAATCACTGATGAGCGGAAGGAAATGGGCCGGAGGGCCGTGCTTTTTGCATATGAAATTAAAAACAAGTTTGGAATCGGTCTCCAGATGCAATGTGAGAATATTGTTGGAGAGCCTGTTGCAATCTAGATCTAATTACCCAAGCTTCGGCAACCATATTTGTAGTCCAACTCCAACCAATAGACTTCATGAAACCACACACACAATTCCCCTGCTGATCTCGAATAGTACCGCCTATGACGAACCAGGCTTTCCTTTCGATGCTCCATCAGTATTCAATTTGAAAGTTGTGCAATTGGAAGGACACCACTTGAGCAGAACCAAATACATAGGTGAGGATTTCTTCTGATGCATTTGTTGTACTAAGTGATAATCTTTGTTCATCAGAAGGAGTTGTTGAAGATAAGTGTGGGCATTTGGCTGATCATGCTGAAAAATGCACTCATTTCGGGATTGCCAAATCAACCAATAAGAGTGAATCATCATTGTGAGAGCATTAAATTGTTTGTTTCTGATGCGTTAGAGGTTAAAAGGTGAATTAACATGTTTGGGGATGTCAATGGCTCATTATGTGCTAGGCATCTATGCTGCTGGAAAGTAGCACAATCATAAATTAAATGCCAAATTGTATCTTCTCCTTGGTGACAAAGTGGGCATAGGCCAGATGAAAGAATATGTTTCCTTGCAAGAGTAGAAGCATTCGGGATTGCTCCCGCACTACAGGCCCAAACAAAATGTTGGCATCAGAGACGACAAGGTAAATGCCATATCTCAGACCAAGGAATATGCACTTGGGGATCATGATCTCTATTTTTTTAATGCAACCAATGATATGCAGATTTAACAGAGAATTCACCTTCCTTGTTATGTATCCAAGTTACTTGATCAGGTTTCATATACCAAGGAAAAGGGTAAGTTTGGATTTGATCAACTGTTATTTTGGGAAGGAAATAAAAAATAATTCCAATACGCCAACAACCATTAGTGCGAAAAGAAGCAATTGGTTTTTGTTTCCAGGCTAGGGGAATAGGTCGAATAGCTAGATCGATAAGAGGACCTAATCCGATCCAAACATCAGTCCAAAACTGGGTTGTATGCCCGTCCCCAACTCTATATCCCAAACCAAGTTTAAAGGTTGGAATGTTTTTGACTAAGTTCTTCCACACCCACTAGTGATTAAGATTTTGCCCGTGCTTGGGATATATGTGAGTCCTTGAAATATTTGAATTTTAAGGTTTGAGCTCATAAACACTGAGGCTCCTTCCATAGCCCCCAAAGCAATTTAAATTGGAATGCTTGATTTAAGAGTGGAAGATTTTTAATGCCAATACCTCCCTCAGTCGTAGGTAGAGTAACTTGTTTCCAAGTGATAAGTGGGAGACCTTTAGTTCCCTGGGTGGACGTCCAGAAAAAAGATCTCATTAGAGAAGTGTATTTCAACAATTTGGATTTAGGTGTCGCAAATGCAGCCACGGTATAAGCTGGTAAAGCTTGGACCGTGTCTTTGATAAGACCTGCTTTAGATAATAGACACAGTTTTTATGTTGCCAGTCGCTTTTGGAAATTGTCTTGCAAAACAACAAACAAGTTTTTGGTGACACACGACCAGTAACTAAAGTTAGCCCAAAATATTTATCTTGAGTCCCAAGCATCCGGATTCTATGTAAAGAAGTAGCGCGAGATTTGTTCGCGCGGGATGTTTTAGGAGAGAAAATGATTGAAGATTTTTCCAGGTTGAGCAATTGCCCCGATGAGCTGCAAATACTCGAAATGCAATCATGAAATTTGATACCGTAGAAGCATCGTTTCTAAGGAAAACAAAGCAGTCATCTGCAAAGGCTAATGCCGGAATTTTAGGGCCATTGCGACTGGATAAGACTGTTTTTATTTGGTTGGTCTGAACAAGGTGATCTAGCTGACGAAGGAGGGTGTCAAGAATCATTTACCCCCCCCCCCCGCCTAAGGCCTCTGTAAGGAACAAATTTCTGTCCAACTTTTCCATTAATTAATGTGCTAAAAGACACCGAAGTAACACATTGCATGATACAATTAATCCATACGGGAGGAAAGTCATAGCTGGAAAGAACTCTATTCAGAAAGCTTCAATCGACTCGATCCTAAGCTTTGGACAGGTCTATTTTCAAAGCCAATTTTGTCATTATCATTACATAAACTGTGCACCTGTGATAGATATATACGGTATCATTGAACCACTAATCTGTCAGAGACTTGTGGCTGAACTTGCTAAGTTCCCAATAAACCCCTTAATTGATCAAACCATTAAGGTCAATCTTGCTTGGCACTCGGAGTATGTTTTTATGGTGGTATCATTCTATTTTTTCTATTTCATTCAGACAGCCTTAGAACACTCTAAATCTATCTAACTTGACATGATGTGCTATTGTTTCTCTAGATAGAAGAGGCGAATATCTCTAAGCAGGGAAAACAATACACGTACAGGGATGGGTCCCAGTATGTTTTCATGGACTTGGTATTGTTCGTTTCCTTTCCTTGTCATATGCTTGTCAGATGGCTAACCTTTGTTTGGAAATTATTCTATCTCCTATGACAAAGAAAAAAAAAAAAAACCTAACTAAAAAAGGCCAACTTTTTCATTCTTCAATTTCAGTTTAATTTGGCCTATCTATTTATGCAGAGTACATATGAAGAATATCGCCTTAATGCTTCTGAGGTTGGAGATGGCCAGAAATGGCTCAAAGAAGGAATGGATTGCTTTTTATTGTTCTGGAATGGAAGAGTATGTTTCCATTTGATTTTGCTCAGCCCTGCATTGTTCTATCTTAAAAGTAGTTTTTTTTTTTTGCTCCAAGGCATGTGGGAAGAGATTGAAGCCAATACCTCATGCTTTGTGAAGTCCCACAACACAACTTCTACTAGGCCAACAATTGGCATTTCTGCATAAAGAACTTATTTTTAGTATGATTGCAGGTTATTGGCTTTGAGGTACCTAATTCAGTCAAGGTGAAAGTAGTTGAGACTGATCCTGGTCTAAGAGGCGATACAGCACAAGGTAATATTGTGTATATGGTTCTATGATTTTAGTGTGCGTTTTTCTTTTCTAATTTGATTCAATAAAATTCTTCTGAGGATTAATACTACTAATACAAGTTTTGGGCAATACTGTGAGCTTAAACATTAATAACATTCTAATTTTCTGTATCAGGTGGATCAAAACTAGCTAAGGTTGATACAGGGGCTACTGTCACTGTGCCGTTATTCGTACAGATAAATGATGAAATTATGGTGGATACTAGGAGCGGACAGTACATGAGTCGTGTATAAACGTCTTGGAATATGTCATTTTGTCCTAAGTTGGTGGAATTTTTTTGCTCAAATATCCACTAATTGGTGTAGCTGAAATAGGGATTATCTTTGCGTACAAGTTGATCAAGTTTAACATGTACTCCATAACATATTAACCAAGAAGATCTCAAAGCAAATGCGCTCATATTTTGGGAATTTTTTTCCTATCATTTGGTACAAGATTTAAAATCTTAGATTTCTTTGCTTCAACAGGTTCATTGTTCTTCAACCCGGCTCAACCCAACCCAACCCGATTGCCAGGTCTAAAGATTTCTTTGCTTCAAATGGTTCATTGTTCTTCAAGATGTGATTTAACTCAGAAATGGAGGGAAAGTAGACATCTTTGTTGATGATTTCAAGTTTTTTGTCAAGTGGGTATGGATTTAAAAAAGAATCCATTATTGTTCCCCACCAAATTTCTTTAACAAAGTATCACTCTTCCCACTAGCTAATGAGTGATATATTTGCATGGTGTCAATCATTCTGTCTTGATAAAGTGTAGCTGCTATGTATGTGCCTTTTGTTTCAGGTAGTCAACTACAATTGAGAGGCCATGACCCATGTGGAAGTGCTCTCTTTTCTCTACTACATGCCACACCAGTACTTTTTGAAAGGATAAAATTGCAAGCAATGGACCTTTTTCACATCTGGTAATGACCTTTTTGCCCTTTGTTGCTATTTTCTTAGTAAAATACTCCCTCCTCGTCCCGAAAAGTTGCTCCAATTTTGATATTCATGGTCAATTCAATCGAACTTTTATCATAATTTTATGAAAACATAATATTCTTATGCAATTTTTTTTTTTTTTTTAGATGTTATTGATAGTATTTCCAACTGTGAATAAGTCAAAGTTAGGACTAACTTTTTGGGACAGACTTCTAAAATTTTATTTAGAAAAATAAAGCCATGAAACTTGAACCAAATCACCTAATGAAGCCATCAAACAATACAAAAATGAAAGAAAAGACAAAGTCTCTGTATATTCTGATTTGTAGGATGAAGCACTACTAAAATAGTTCAACAAAATCCAAGGAGGGTTCCCAAACTGAAAAGAAGAGTACAATGTTTCCTTAAACCTAGAATTTCCCATAACAAGAATTTAACCAAACAACAAACAAAATTGTTGTGACAGATAAGGAGAACCATCAACAACATATTTAGTATCTTCCTTAATACTGAAAAGTTTAGAGAGATAGTACCAGGTTGTTCTTCCTGAGACTGTTTCAGCTGATAAATGCTATCACCAAAGAGGCGTTGACCTTTATTGACCACTTCTTTGCCAATATCATTTACCCATGAACAAGATTTTTGAGAAGTTCATACATTCATTTATTCTAACTCTTCTTGGCCTTCTGAAGGACATTGAATCAGTTCCAGTATCTTGATCACCTCTTCCATGTCAGGACGGTTTGACGGAACTTGAGATGCACAAATCAAGCCAAGCTTAATTACCGGAATAGCCTCCTCTACTGGAAATATACCATTTAGCTTCCCGTCCACACATGACTCAGCCTGCCCTTCCTCCAAGGCTCCCCTCACCATGTCACAAAGCACCACCACATCATCCTCCATGTATTCCACGGGTCTCTTTCCCGTTACAACTTCAAGAATCAAAATCCCAAATCCGTAAATATCACATTTCTCGGTTATTTTCACTGTCTGACATGCAAATTCAGGGGCCATGTACCCAAGTGCACTCTGGACTTTGCTGCTCAAGATATAACGCTCTATAGTTGGTAGTAGCCTAGCCAGGCCAAAATCTCCCACCTTTGCCTCACCCGAACTGTCAATTAGAACGTTAGTCGACTTGATGTTGTAGTGAATGACATTCAATCGATGCAAGTGGGCCAGACCTTTAGCCGTCCCAAGGATTATGTCGAATCTCTCTCTCCATAAGAGGGTATTTTCAGAATTTCCTTCGTGGAGATGTTTATACAAGCTCCCACTTGAGATGTATTCAGTAATTAGGAGCTGTAGTGATGGAGTCCAGTAAAACCCCTCGAGGGTCACAAGATTATGGTGTCTGATCTTTCCCAGTTTCTTGACTTCCCTTCCGAAATCTTCCTGGGACTTCATCATACTCGTCACATGTAGCTTCTTAATGGCAATTGACCGGCCATCTCGAAGGGCAGTCCAGTAAACAACTCCAAATCCACCTCGCCCCAGTTCACAGTCCTTATTGAGCAGTGCCTGGGCCCCAGCGACAAAGTCCGCCTCACCATTAAACATGACCAGTTTGCCATAGTGGGAATCTGGGGAATTGGATTGGCTGATATTTTCCCCTCCCGAATAGGTGCGAGCTGCAGCAGCAGACCGCAAAGCCAAAGAGCGGACATGCAGATTGAGCACAGTGACAATAATTACCCCAAGGGCAATGAAAACTGCAGCACCAATGGCAACAAGGGCAGAAATACTAAGTATGATTTTCTTGTGACTATTCTTTGAAGAGAGGGCACCATGGTTGGAGTTGGAGGAAGGATTAGGGTTAAGGACAATGGGCTTGGGATGAACAGAGGGACATGAATGGCTGACAATAGACCCACATAGGGACGGATTATCCGACACTGATGAAAGAGGTATGGTGTTGAAGAAGCCACCAAGTGGAAGTTCGCCTTGCAAGTGGTTATGAGAAACGTTAAAGATGAGTAGGTTAGACAGGTTTGTGAGCTCTTTGGGTAAGTTTCCAGAGAGGTCGTTAAAAGACAAGTCCACAACCTTAACTTCTGCTAGGCTCGCAATTGCCAGTGGGATGGGGCCGGTAAGATTGTTCTGACAGAGGATCCTAAACAGTTCAAATGAAAAATATAAGATCAAAACAATTCGTACAAGTTACAACTAACCAATGTTAATAGCATATAAATGGTGTGCTGGACAACTTACAATGTGGTAAGAGACGGGCAATTTTCAATCTGACGAGGGATCGTGCCAGTCAAAAAGTTCTTCTCCAGCCTTAATTCCTGTAATGAAATCGCACCTCCAATTTCCAATGGTATGCTACCGTTTAGAAGATTATTACTCAAATCGAAAACTTTTGCACCTTTCAATTCACCTAAGCTAGCTGGAATACGACCAAACAGAGAGTTCCCGGACATGTTCAAGATCTGCAAACTACTGAAGTTCCCAACGACAAATGGGATTTCACCAGATAAGGCATTAGATGACAAATCCAAGACCTCAAGGCTCCTATACGAGGCTGCCGTTGCAGGAGAAGGAAATTCTAGTGTTCCACTAAGTTGGTTCTGGGAGAGAGAAACACCCTTCAAACTTAACCTCAATGCCCATTCTGGGAAATTACCGGTCAACAAATTTCGACTGAAATCCACAACCAAAAGATTACTGCAGTTTGCCAATGATTCGGGCAAGCTCCCCGTAAATTGGTTAGAAGAGAGATTTAATTCCTTCAAGAAGTCGAGATCTCCCATGAAGTCCGGAATTTGACCAGAAAAATTATTAGCCGAAAGATCCAATTTTTCAAGACTTTTCATACTTACGATCCAATCTGGAATAGTACCCATTAACAAATTCCCTCTCAAATTAACAGAACTACACAAACTAAGCTTCTGCATTGACAAAGGAAGTGCTCCCGAAAAATAATTTTCACCGAAATCAAGTGAATGCAACAGCAAGCACTCCCCAATTTTCTCAGGCAACCAGCCACTGAACTTGTTGCGACTTAGATTAATCTCTCTCAAATCAAACAATTTTTCAATTCCTAGTGGAATTTGACCATCCATGAAATTCCCTGATAAATCAAATGATCGGAGCGCAGTTAAAGACCAAATGTTAACTGGCAATGGGCCTGAAAGTTGATTGGATGAAAAATCGACACCTTCAAGAACTGAGCATGAACTTAAAGACCCTGGAATCTGACCCGTGAGACTATTCTTGGCTAGTGAAATAGTTCTAAGTGACCAACAATGTTGAAAGAGTTCATTAGGTATCGTACCCGTTAAACCATTTCCACTCAAATCAATGACCTGTAAATTCCCAAATTGGCCGAGAATGGGGTTAATGCTACCTGTAAAATTGTTACCGGAGAGTGATAAAGTCTTAAGGAACTGTAATCTAAGAAGACTTTTGCCAATGTGCCCGGAAAGAAAGAAACCATCAAGAACAAGATCAGTGACTCGGTTTGTGTAACGGTCACATGTGACACCATCCCAGTTGCAGGGTGTGTCATCTTCTTCGTTCCATGATTTGAGCTTGGCTTGTGGGTCTTGTAGACCAGCTTTGAAGACAATTAAGCCCAGAACATCGTCATTGAAACCAGAGTCAAAAGAGTTCACAAGAAATGGAGCTATGAATAGAACAGTTAAAAACTTTACCAACATTTTCTCCTCTCTCTCTCTCCTTACCCTTTTCTCTCTCTAGAATTTGACAACCATGAAAGGGCTGAATTCCCTTTTCTTTCTCTAGAATTTGACAACCATGAAAGGGCTGAATTGAAGAAGCTCGAAATGGGAACAATGAAAATAAAAAAGCTGATAAAAATAGGAACTTTATTTCACAAGAAATGGTGTAAAGGACAGCCCTACAAGCAAACAAACACAGAAACACATGCACAGCGAGAGATTCACTAGAATTTGTCAGCCATGAGAAGGTCGGAGGGAAGAAGCTCAAGTTGTGGAACTAAGGAACATAATATATGACAAAAGATGATACTAAAAGGAAAACAGAAAAAAACAATCAAATACAGACAAAAATTGGAGATATGAGGTTGCAGAAACTCAAGAAAGAACAAACTCAAACAAACAACAGTGGTAAACAAACAACACAAGTGATTATCTTAGCAGCATTAAGAGACTAGTCTAGCTAAAACAGATTTAAGATTTAAAATTGCCAAGAGAGAGAGAGAGAAAGCTGACTGGGTAGCATGCAATACTTGAAATCACTGCAAAATGGAGGTGGGTTTTGATCTTCTTCCTTGATTATGTCAGAAAAACGAAAACTTTGCCGGAAAGAAGGACAAATTGGCCGGAAAAGAGAAATCTTGAAATGGGTTTAGGAAGGAGAAGGACAGGAATAGAAGTTGAGAAAGTGGAGATATAAATGGAGTGGTACCAATAAAAAGGTCACCATTAAAGTGCTGTCAGTCGCAGCAGCTACCAGTTTTGAGTTTTTAAGTGTATGCAAATACAGTAGACTTGTAGTATTAGGCTTTTTCTTTTTCTTTTTCTTTTTTCTTAATAATTTCTGGTTTGGTTTAAATTTGTTGGGAGTATAAAACGGCGAAAATAAGGCAATTGTCTGTGCTGTGGCTTCTTTATTACTCACTGATGATGAAGACTTAGCTTTTAATGGTGCTCTTACTTTAGGGATCTATAAAAGTAAGGGTTTTTGAAAAAAAGTACAAGGGGTTATCCACATGGTACAATAGTTTAATGGAAAATTTAACATTAAGGTCTTGTAGTTTTGCTAAAATAGAGATACAAGATTGCTACAAACTGCTCATGCTAGCTGCTTTGTTGTGAGGGTTTCGATCAAGTTATGTTTCTCATCTCGCCTTACTTGCGGTGCAGATCAATACACAAATTTCTTTTTTGGGCGTCTCATTTGAATTTGAAGGGGCGCAACTCAAAAATGAAAAGTTTTTTATTACTTCTTTATTTGTGGGACCCACTTGTCATACTCACAATAAATATCCATTAACTATTCTCTATCTCACTTTCTCTTTCCTACATCACTTTTCATATTTATAACATTTATTCTACTATACACTTTTTCTCTTTTCTACATCATTTTTCTTAATTCTCGTGCAAGGCAAAAACTTTGCCTTTTCGGACAAAACGGAGGGAGTATATTTTTGTGTCTAGTGTTTAGTGAACACACTTGAGTGGTGAGAGAGTGAATGAATTATTATGGCAAGACCATGCCAAATAAATACTCAATACATTATAATTATGTTGTTGTAAATTAAGATTATATGATTCTAGTATTTTGACTAACATGCACTTGGAAAAAGGAATTTTATAGGAAGAATTAATTGCCTAGTCTGGAATTCCTAGCTTAGTGGGTCTAATGTAATGCCTTCTTTAAGTCTTCCAACACATTCATAATTAGTTGGATTATAATATGGTTTTGAAATGTCTAATAAGATAAAATTGTAAACAAAGCTCCAACCTGATCATATGTGATGAGTGTGTTGGCTTAAAGAAAATCTCTCTCTCTCTCTCTCTCTCTCTCACACTTACACACACACACACACAGAGAGAGAGAGAGAGAGAGAGAGAGAGAGAGAGAGAGAGAGAGAGAGAGAGAGAGAGAGAGAGAGAGAGAGAGAGAGAGAGAGAGAAGCCATGGGTAATTGTTGTTGGTGTAATCAATTGTTTGAGTCAAACTGAAGCAAAAGAATTTGGATCCTCTCACTCAAGTGGAGGGCAAGAAATAGTTGTAAATGGAGCAAAATTAAGCAAAATTATTTTAAGTTTTAAATATTTTGTAATTCAATAACATCAAAATAATTTGCGATTCTAGCATTCGATCCATTCAACTCCTGCATCAGATCAACCGTAAGAATGAAAGTGTGTACAATGAAGAGATAATCATTTTTATGTTGGAGGATTAGTGACTTTCGAGCGGCACTTGTCACGTATCAAGTGTACAATGAAAAGATAACATGAATTCAACATCCATATGAAAATAATAAAAGATAAGAACATGCAATTGGTGGATCTTATTGTTTTTCTCCGGCTAATTTTTCTTAATATCACAATATTTTGTTTATCACTTGTATTTATAGGATTTACAAATCTAAACCTTAAAAGGTTTCAATTACTTCTCCAAATAGTAATATGTTTTCCGCCAAGAAATTTTGTTGCCAAAAGAGTTCTACATACAATAGGGAAAGCAATCCACCGAAATCCTGGTGGTCCGACTCATCTTCATCTAATATTTGTATATACTCCCAACATTTCACTCTATTATTTTCAACTTACAAAGTTACCAAATCTAAATCTAAAAGGCCAAATGTTAAATACTAGTACATGCCCGTGTCCAAGGTCACGTGATTTTTTTTTAAATTAAATTTTTTTTAAGGGCAAAATGAAAAAGGGACAAATGTATGAGGGCAAAATGGGAATTTTGCCGCTTGAAACTGTTCATTCATGCTGAGGTGAACACCCTTCATTTATACTATAGATTAGTCTACGGATATATATTGGTTGAGAAGTTGACGTATAACTTTGAGGTCATGGATTTATGTTTTGAAATCAGTTTTTTGCATTTGTGCAAGGTAAAATTTGTCTACATTCAATCTTTGTGATGGAAATTCTTTCTCGAATTCTTACTACGCGGGAATGTTTTGATGTATCAGACTTTTTTTTTAGGGGCATTGAGAAACTCCTAATAGTGTGTGTCTGTGTGTAAGAGAGAGAGAGAGAGAGAGAGGATGTAATATATTCATCGTGATGAAAGGTAGTTAAGATTAGGGGTGTAAATGGTTTGGTTTGAACAAATTTAGAGACTAAACCGCTAGTACTCGGTTTGGAGAAATCGCAAACCAAATTGAACAATGAAAAATTTCAAAACGAACCGAACCAAACCACCTCGGTTTGGTTCGGTTTGGTTTCAAACCGCAGTTTCATTAAACGGTTCGGTTTGATTCGGTTCGATTTCAAACCGCGATTTCATTAAACGGTTCAAACCACGGTTCGAACTGCGGTCTAGACCGTGGTCCGAACTGCTGTCTAGACCGCGGTCCAAACCACAAGGTGAAGGTGCCAAAATCAAATTGTATCAAAGTACCAAACCAAATAGAATCAAATGACAATCCACAACAACATTCTTCACATGATTGTATTTGCTCCTTTCCGTAGAAATCAAGAATGCAAAAAAAAAAAAAAATTTTAATCAAACAGAAACAACAAACATAAATATGAGCCGTACTGAGGCTCATATTTATGAGCTTTAGTCAATTGAAGAGCCAAGCCTTAGGCATTGCTGAGGCAATCAGAGGCGGAGCCGATCGTCAATTGGCGAGGGGGGCAAGATTACACCTGGGGTTAACGGCCACTAAAAAAAAAAATTTCGAATTGGACAGTAAAAAATGGGTCTGGATCCATGAAATACAAATGTATTTTAGTTAACAAAAATGATAAAAGTAAATAATTCAAAGAACGATTGAAATAATGTTGAAGTATTTAACGCAAACAATTTATTAAAATATATTACTCGTACAAAAAAGAAAATCAAATTTGCTAATTAAACTTGGGATAATAGGAAGAAAGACCAAAAACAAAAAAAATGGGAAAAACCTAACTAATTAATTAAGATTGAAAAAATGTGAGGAAATTAGGAGAAAGGGAAAAACAAAGCATTAAGAGAAAGAATAAGCAAAGATGGAAGACAAATAAAATTAATTGAAAATGTAAGTAGCAGGGTTCGAACATGGACCAAAGGCTTTAACTTCACCCCTTCTACCGCTGAACCACACTACTCACTGATATTAATCTTGAAGTTAATTATATATATACATATATAACAAAAATATGAGGGGGGGGCATAAAAAAAAATTTTCACTGCATTTCCGCCGCTGGGGGGGCGAGTGCCCCCTCCTGCCCCCCCCTGGCTCCGCCCCTGAGGCCGACAATGTCATCAAGCCATTGGTAGTCACTAAAGGCATGGTGGCCACATTCATGGGCCAAGACCCAAAGGCCGGTGCCTACACAGCCTTGAATGAACCAGTAGATGGGCCAGGCTAAGTAGGAGTAGGGGTTAGGGAGGAGGTGAAAATAGGTGGTGGAAATGTAGTAGAAGAGAGAGATTAAAGTGAGGTCGTAGAGAACTTATGAGAATGAGCGGAGGAGGGAGCGATCGAAGCAATGGAGTGGGATGGCCTTTTTGATGTCGCCGACAGTGAATGGAGGCTTGGTAAAAGGGACCCTTTCTAGTGGGTTATGTTCGGATTTGGTTTCCGAGACCATCATGCCTCCTCCGCCTCCCATTTCTGCTGCTGCTGCTGCTGCACACACCTGTAAAATAATCAAAGTTTTTTTTTAAAAAAAAATAAAAAAATAATAAGAAGTAAAATTGCATGCTCAATTCAGCCAATAAATAAATTATAATTAGAAATTAAGCTATAGACAGAGCTAGCATCGGCAAGAAATGTACCTTTAAAGTAGACATGGCCAACCCGTACCCGTACCCGTGCGAACCCGTGAAATCGTACCCGGATTTGACCCGTTAGAACCGTAACCGTGTAAGACCCGTGAACCGTTGGACCCGTACCCGTACAATTGGCGGTTGGTTACGGTTCCTCATTTTTCGGGACCCGTGACTCCGCGGGTCCGACCCGTGAACCGCACTGCCGTTACGGCCGTGGAACCGTACCGTGAGACCGTGTCGTCGAATCGCGTCACACACTCGTCGACGCGTCGAATATTACCTTTTTGACCTCTTTTCAGTCCTTCAAAAATAAAATTTGTTATCCATATATAAATAATATAATTATATAACTATAAATACCATTTCCCACCCCAAATAATTTATTTCACAAAAAATCAGTTATCTCTCACTCTCTCTCTTTAACGAAAATTGTTAATTCAAACTTCAAATCCATGAAATACAATGTATTTTAGTTAACAAAAATGATAAAAGTAAATAATTCAAAGATCGATTGAAATAATGTTGAAGTATTTAACGCAAACAATTTATTAAAATATATTACTCGTACAAAAAGAAAATCAAATTTCTTAATTAAACTTGGGATAATAGGAAGAAAGACCAAAAACAAAAAAAATGGGAAAAGCCTAACTAATTAATTAAGATTGAAAAATGTGAGGAAATTAGGAGAAAGGGAAAACAAAAGCGGTAAGAGAAAGTTAATGAAGAAGATGGAAGACAAATAAAATTAATTGAAAATGTAGGTAGCAGGGTTCGAACATGGACCAAAGGTTTTAACTTCACCCCTTCTACCGCTGAACCACACTACTCACTGATATTAATCTTGAAGTTAATTATATATATACATATATAACAAAAATATGGGGGGGGGGGCATAAAAAAAAAAATTTCACTGCATTTCGCGTGGGGCGAGTGCCCCCTCCTGCCCCCCCGGCTCCGCCCCTGGAGGCAATGAGGCTTTAGTTACAGCCTATTACAATTATATGAACATTTCTGGTGACTTGTTAAAAAAGAAGGTGGTGTCTATACTCTTAGGTGATTAGGGTTTGAAAAATTAGGAAAATAAATTAAAAAATAATCAACGGTTTAGATAACAGTTTGGCGGTTTAGCTCGGTGATTCGGTTTGGCGGTTCAGCTCGAAATGATTCGGTTCGATTTGAAGGAGTCAGACCGCAAACCAAATCGAACCATATGATTTATAAATTTTTGAAATCGAGCTGAATCGTTAATCGTTAAAAATCAAATCAAATCGCATAATTTAGTTCGATTCGATCTCAAATCGTGATTTAAACCGAATCACTGAGACCCTACCGGATAGATGATGTTAAGATGGTCAATAGAAGAGGACGTTGTCTTGAATGCATTTATCGAATCAGGGGTTTGACTTTGGCCTTTGTATTGAGGTGTGGCGTGGCGTAAATGCCGCGTTGTCTAAATTTTACTACGCAAAAACAAAATACTAGGTTGGTAGAAAACAAGGAATTCTTCTGAGCCAGATTTGGTTTGGGCTTTATGTTTGTTGGCTAAATGAACTTAGCCCATTAAGGATAGTTTGGCCTAAAGGCCATTACTATCAAGTTACAAGTTAATCAGGCAAATATAGGTTCTAAAAAGTGCTAGACGAATGTTAGGCGTTAGAGTCGGATCTAGCGCCTAGGTAAGGACTAGTTGGGATTAGTCGAAATTAATCGAAATCTAGGCGAGACTTAAAATTAGGCGTTGGAGAGGGGCCTAGCGTCTAAGCGGGGCCTAGGCGCCCTTAGGCTAGGTCAAGAACACTGCAAAATACTAGGTTGGTAGAAAACAGAGGAGCCAGATTTGGTTTGGGCTTTAAAAGATGCCTTACTTTTCCCCCTAAGTTACAAGTTAATCAGACAAAGGCAATGTTATTCCTTGCTTCCCTCTTCCATTTTTAACAAACTTAAATCAAGCAACTATTTTATTCCATTTAAATTCAACTTTCATATTTTGCTTTTTGGTCCGTCCCGTTCTCAAAATGGCAAAAAAAATCCTTACAACGCTTGTATAAAAGAAAAACTTCGTACCCTACTTTTTACGCACTTGCATGATAAATAGTGTTTAAGACAAATATATCGTTATCATCGACTTGAAATTTTTATTTGATAATAGCCGACTCTTCGTCGATAATTTTTCGTGAAAAATGAACTTAGCCCATTAAGGATAGTTTGGCCCAAAGGCCATTACTATCAAGCTTAGCCCGTTAAATTTAGCTTTGAAGTCGGCAGTCACAGATTTAGTGGGTCCTACATTGATTACGTGTCAAGAGAGTGATTCCAATGTTGCGTATCGCACATCACGGCTCACTTTAGAGAGGATCCCTCCGCCTCCTACCAACTCTCATTTTCGTCTCCCTCTTTCCGTCTTTGGGAACTTCGCCTGAACCCTTCCCTTCCCTTTCTCTCTCTATTCTCTACTTATTTTGAAATATCTGAGCTCTCTTTCTCTCTCTAGAACTAGTAGCGAAATGAGTTCTATTGCATTTCAGGCGTTTACAATTGGAAGCCCTAACCCTAACCCTAGCTCCACCTGTAGAGCTTCTTCAATGGCGCTGCGTTCATCTCCATCTGCTTTTCATTCTATTATTAGTCAACGAATACGACTACCTCAATGTAGTTACAAAGTTTCTCCGGTTACTCGTGGCGTTTCTCCCAAAGGATTTGGCTTTGGTTTGCAACTTCCCCTGCTTCGTCCAAGTTTGAGGAACCGGTCAATTTTCTCATTTGCTGCGCAAGAAGAATCGGTAACCTGATCTTCATCGAATTATTTATTGTTATTGATAATTTCACTCGCACACATGTATGTGTGAGTGAGTCTGCTTGTAAATTGTTTATATCTATAAGAATTTTCAAAGATTAAACATTTACATCTTTATAAGCTAGAAAAGGGCTGTGTGTGACTATAATTTGCGACTAGTACACTGTAACAACAACAACAACAAAAACAAACCCTTAAGTCTGCCATTAAAGTCTACAATAACAACAAAAAATAAATAAAATAATAACAATTAGTTGAAAGAAGAAATAGGTGGGAATACAATTTAAAAAATTACAAGAAGAGAAGAAAAAATAGTGATAATAAAAAATAAATATATAATCTTGATGAAATGAATAAAAATAATAATAACCTCAGTTAAGAAATTTCCAAAAAAAAAAAAAGTGCTTTAGTCTGCCATTAGTGCACATGTTAGCTTCCAAGAAACTGGATTGGTACAGGCTAACATGCGCAGAGGGCAATCTTCAAGAATCCAGTTTCAAACTGGAATTCGCCTTAGACTACCTACAATGGTGGTATGAAACAAGGGATGAAATGGTTTCATTCAGCCTGGAGGTAGTTCAATGGGTGATTGAAACAAGGTTGGATGAATTGAGGGGTTGGATACTTTCATCCGGGTTGAAAGGTTTATTTATTTATTTTTTTTCTTTAATCGCCAGTGTCAGCGTGGCATTGGACCGAATAACGCGCGTGAAGTTCACGCGTCGGCGTGGCGCGTGAAACGACTCTTTTTTTTTTTCTCTGAATTCGACAAGTGTCATACTCTGATTGGTCCGTACTTTATCATTTTTTCACCCAATTATTTAAGCTCAATTATCTCATAATAAATGATTTAAAAATAAAAAGAAAAGTTCACCAAAATTCATCATTTTTTTCCCTACAAATTGATATAAGTTTCATTTGATTTGGACACAAAAAAAAAACACTCATTTTTCAATTTGAGCTGAATTATCACCTAGTAAATTAATTTTTTTTTAATTTTATTTTTCACCAAAATTCATCATTTTTTCCCCTTCAAATTGATATAAGTTTCATTTGATTTGGACACAAAAAAAAACACTCAAAGTGGTGGGGTATAGAATGATGAGTTGGAGGGAGTTGAAATTTAATTTAAGTTAGCCATTGGAGTGGGGGTAGATGAAATGGGTAGATGAAATATTAGGTGGATGAGAAAAAGTGTAAAAAGTGTTAGATGAAATGGAGAAGTGGTATAAAACCACTGTGGGTAGTCTTAGTAGCAATTGGAAAGTATAGCAGCTGTGAAATTAATTTAATGTTTTGCAAAACTAAGGATACTTGAAGCGTGCCCTTAGGGACTAACCAGAATGAAAAGTGTGTCTCATTTCTTACGACAGGAAGTTAAGAATGTAAATTTTGCATCTTGCTCATTTGATGCATCCTTCTAGGGATTTTTTTTTCTCATTTAATTCATTTTTAAATAATTATTTCCCTAATTGACAACCCTTCGTAAGTATTGGCCAAAATGACCACTTTTTTGAAATTTGCTACTACAAGTAGCGAATTTATTTTATTTCTCGCTAGTCGCTACTTCTCGTAGTGAGTTTGTATTTAATTTCTTATTTAATTAATTTTAAATAATTATTAGTTAATTACGCTTGCAATTAGTTTAATAGTCGACATGGCTTTGAGAGCATACATGGAGGTTTTGGTTTTGGAGAGAGGAATGAAGCAGGAAATAGTATCCTGGACTTTGCGTTGGCATATGACTTGAGTATAATGAACACTTGGTTCAAGAAGAGAGAATCTCACTTGATGTCCTATAGGAGTGGAGGTAATGTGAGTCAGATTGACTTCTTCTTAGTAAGAAATACTTGTAGAAAGAGTTATACAGATTGCAAGGTTGTTCTGGGTGAGAGCACAGCAACTCACCATAGACTAGTGGTACTTGATTTTCGAAGTAAGAGAATTTCGAGGAAGAGAAAATCACAGGTAGACCCTAGAATCAAGTGGTGGAGACTTCAAGGGGAGAATCAACCAAAATTTGTAGCTAAGATGGTCGATACCGGTATTTGGTCGGATAATATGGAGGATATGGATATAGATTCGACTTGGACTAAGATGGTGCATACCATAAAGGAGGTGGCGAAAGAAGTCCTTGGAGAATCTAGAGGAAATGGGCCACCAAGTAAGGACACATCATGGTGGAACGAGAAAGTAAAACAAGCAATAAAGGGCAAGCGAGAATGCTACAAATTATTGGGGAAATGTAGAAGCGACGAGAACTATGAGAAGTATAAGGAAGCTATAAGAGATGCTAAGAAAGCAGTAAGAGACGCAAGAGCAAAGGTGAATCAGAAACTTTATGATAAGTTGGATACAAAAGAAGGGGAAAAGGACATCTACAGACTCGCTCGTATGAGGGATAAGAGGACACGAGATATTGGGACGGTTAAATGTGTGAAGGATGTAGACCAAAGAGTTTTAGTCGGGGATAAAGAGATAAAAGATAGATGGAGTTCGTACTTTGATAACTTGTTCAATGGCGGTCAAGAGCAGGATGCTGGAGATTTAAATATCTCTTCGAGTATGGTTAATCGAGATTTTATGCGGAGAATTCGAAAGAGTGAAGTGGAAATGGCAATGAAAAAGATGAGATTGAAGAAAGCCGTTGGACCGGATGGTATACCAATTGAGGTTTGGAGATGTTTCGGGGAGGGGAGTAGATTGGTTAACAACGCTATTTAACAAGATATGGAGAGTTAACACAATGCCATTGGAGTGGCGGAAGAGTACTCTGATCCCTTTGTATAAGAATAAAGGTGATGTCCCAAGATTGTGCCAACTATCTGGGATCAAACTAATGAGCCATACTATGAAACTTTGGGAAAGAGTGATTGCGACAAAGGCCGAGAAAAATTGTGGATATTTCGGATAACCACCTGGGTTTATGCCAGGAAGATCGACTATGGAGGCAATATATCTTATGAGACAAACCATGGAGAAATATCTGGATCAAAAGAAAGATTTGCATATGGTTTTCATTGATTTGGAGAAGGCGGATGATAAAGTGCCAAGAGAGGTACTTTGGTGGGCATTAGCAAAGAAGGGTGTTTCAAAGAAATATATTGATATTATCAAGGACATGTATAATGGAGTTAGTACTTGTGTACATACTAAATGTTGGGAAGACCAAGAGTTCCCTATAAAGATTGGAGTGCATCAAGGTTCCGCACTTAGCCCCTTTCTTTTTGCTTTGATAATGGACGACCGACGAGGTCACCCAAGATGATATACCAACGTGTATGCCGTTCGTAGATGATATCAGGCCGATTGATAAGACAAGAGAGGGTTGAAAGTAAATTGGAGTTGTGGAGACACACTTTGGAATCTCGAGGTTTTCGACAAGGTAAGCAAGACCGAATATTTGGAGTGTAAGTTTAGCAGTGTTGGAAGTAGGAGGCAGGGCGGTCACATTTGATGGAAATATTATCCAAGCTTCGAGTTTTTCGCTATCTTGGATCCATTATTCAAAAGGATGGAGAATTAGATGGAGATGTGGCTCATAGGATTAAAGCAGGTTGGTTGAAGTGGAAGAGTGCCACAGGGTTTCTATGTGATCGCGGCATGCCCAATAGATTAAAGGAAAAATTCTACCGCACGGCAATTAGGCCGGCATTGCTTTATGGCACCGAATGTTGGGCCGTGAAACAGTGTCACGTGCATAAGATGAATGTGGCGGAGATGCGTATGCTTCGATGGATGTGCGGTCATACAAGAAAGGATCGATTGGGGAATGAGGTGATCAGAGGTAAAGTAGGAGTTGCGCCCATTGAGGATAAAATGAGGGAAAATCGTCTAAGGTGGTTTGGACATGTGAGAAGGAGACCGAGTGATGCACTGGTTAGGAGGCCGGAACAGTGGAGAAATGATAAAATGGCGAGGGGTAGGGGAAGACCTAAACAAACTTGGATCAGAGTAATTGAAAATGATTTGAGTTTACTTGGAGTGGATGAAAGTATGGTGTTGAAGAGGCCGGAGTGGAGGGCAAAAATTCATGTGGGGGGTTGATTTTTTTTTTTTATGTTTATTTATTTATTTATTTGTTTATTTATTTATTTATTATTATTATTTATTTATTATTATTATTTATTATTATTATTTATTTATTTTATTTTTTATTTTTTATTTTAATTATTTATTTATTTTATTTTATTTTATTTTATTTTATTTTCGCGATGACATATGATGATTCATGTTAGCCGACCCCAAATTATATTGGGACTAAGGCTTTGTTGTTGTTGTTGTTGTTGTCGTTTAAACTCTACTAGCAGTAGAGAGTTCATTAAAAGTTAAATAGTACGTCAACTTAATTAAGGCCGAGGTAATTACAATTACACTACTCGCTACTAAAGGTCGCGAGTTTAATATTAAATTTATTTCCAATAATTATTTTCATAATACATTAAGTTGACAAAAATTAAAAATAAACTCGCTAGTAGGAGTGACGAGTTTGTGAAAAAAAATGAAATTGCCAATACGAGTAGCGAGTTTCAACGAACTTGGTCATTCCGGCAAATAGTTTGAATGGGCTGTCATTTTGGGAAATATTTTTTTTAAAAAGGAATTAAATGAGAAAAAAAATCCCCTTCTAGGTAGCTTATCGATTTTGGAAACTTAGAACTTATTATGTGGCCTTAAGGTACTCTAGTGTTGGGTAGCTCTTGCATTTGAATTCTCTTAAGGGACATTGTAATTTGCAGCAGTCAAAATTCAGGGTTTCAGAAAAAATGTTATGGGGGATGATTGTTGCTATGATTTTTTAAAGTAAAAAATTTATTTATTAGTAACAGATTGTTCTTGTGATGAATTTCAGGGAGTTTTAGTAGCCGATTGGAAAGATCACTAGTTGTTTGAGTTAGGGAGATACAGATTTTCTATAAAAAAAACTGCACTTTCTTTGTTTATTCTTAGTAGAGTATGTTCTTGTTCTACTCAGAGTACCTTAAGGGCCACAAAATAAGTAAATGATAGAAATAAACTATATGAATAGGTTATGATAAAAGCTCTCTTATTATAGGATACTCTTATGAAGGTTTAGTTGAGCGACATGCTTAAACATCCTGTAGCGAATCTATCGCTTTTGATTTATTTTGTTAGTGTGTAAGATGTTTAAGCTCAATATCACATAATTCTTATGAGCTTTGAGTTGTAACATACTCCCTCCATTCCATTTGAATGATCCCATTTTTCCATTTTGGGTATCACATTAGAAAATCATGTTTCCCAAATGAAATTTTATAATAATTCTTTATTAATGAGACCCACTTGCAATTCTCACAACAACTATCTACTTGCTCTTCTTCCCTACCCACTTTCTCTCGTTCATGCTCACAACAACAACTTTAATACCAATGTTATAACACTTTTCCTTAATTCCCATTTTAAGAAAGAAATGGGAACTTTCAAATGAGGGAGGGGGGGGGGGATGGAGTATACTACAGAATAAAGATATAAGCTCCCCATGTTGTTCTTGTGCTATGTTATTCGGACTCGCCGTAGTACCCGTGTTGACACGACACCAACATGGGTATGAAATGTGTACCCGACACCTGTTACTCAGACTCTTTATTTATTTTTTTTCTAAAACAACAATACAAATTCGTTATTTTCAAAACTGGCAAATTGCAATTCGGTCACCTGTGTTTTACACCCTTTTGTAATTTGGTTCCCGTGTTTGAATTGCTTCTTCATTGGATATTTGGATGTGTTTTCATTAATATGAATGGACTTTTTATTATCGTATTCCCGTACCTGTGTCAAAATTTAGGACAATGTCCTGGTGTCCAAAACTTTGAAAAAAATGTATCCGACACTTGAATCAGTATCCGTGTCGGATACAAGTACCCGTGTCCAGGTAACATAGGTCTTGTGAGCTTTGAGCTATAACATTTAGTACTAAAGATTTACATTCTTTCATGCATTCTCTGTTTCCTTTTCAGAAGCCTTCCGATATTGATGTACAGGAGGAGAAGAGTGATCTTGGGGCACGAGCTGAAGAATCTGAAGAAGCCTGGAAAGAGACATTAGCTTCTTTTAAAGAACAAGCCTTAAAGATGCAGAGTATATCTCAAGACGCATACGAAGAATTCTCTAAGAAAGCTATGGTCACATTAAAAGAGACTTCAGAACAGCTTAAGATTCAAGCGGATAAGGCAAGAGATGATTTAACTGTGATTGCAAAGGAAATCAGTAAAGATGGTAAAGTTTATCTATTAACAGCTGCAGAAAACTCTCCTGAAGAAGTTAAAGATATTGTGGAAACATTTGCCTCGTCAACCGATGATTTGAATGATGTTTCAAAAGTGCATGACTTTTATGTTGGGATTCCTTATGGTATGTCCAGTATGTGATGCATCACTATTATGTTGTGTGGATTTGTATTTCAACCTCTGTGGTTTTGTCTATATGCATTGAGATTAAGCATAAAAGTTGCATACAATAACTTCAAAGTGTGTCACTGAATGTTATGATTTTCAGGTGGTCTACTTTTTGTTGGTGGCTTCCTTTCCTTCATGATCACAGGAAGCATATCTGCCATTAGGTTTGGCATCATTCTTGGTGGTACTCTTTTGGCCCTAAGTATCTCAAGTCTCAGATCATGGAGAAGGGGAGAATCCTCCTCAGAGCTTGTGAAAGGGCAGGCAGGTTAGGATTACATTTTTTTATGTACTTAGTAATACAGAGTGTGTCTCTTTCTAATATGTGTGCATTTAAAGTGATAGTGTGGTATATGAAATGGTGAAGGGGCGTTATGGATTTGGGATCTTGGATTTTGGAGCATGTACTGGAACGTTTCACTGAGATGGCTTGAATATTTATACTTGTAGCTGAGCAAAACCCTTTTTCGTGCGGTTGTGATTTTGTGTCTTAAGTTTATCTGTGCTATGACTTATGAGCGCAACTTACATTTATCATTTTACTTGTATACTAGATAGTTTAGCGGTCTTCTGTATCACTCTTTCTTATAAATCAGTATGTTTTACACTGTTTTAAATCAAATATGATTTGGTTTGGACAACATTCGCCCTCTGTACTTTCTTGTATTTCTGGTAATCAGTTTTACTTCTTTGGAGGCATTACAATCTTACGAACCAATTTTTTGATTTTGCAGCCATAGCAAGTATACTATTCTTAAGAGAATTCCGCTTACTATTTGCGGTATAAACTCTATTCGCTTGTGGGGTTTTCCTTTTTGGTATTCATATGCTTTATTATAGCTCATTCAAACACTTCTGAATAACTAACATTTTTATATTGGCCTTTCTTCCAGAGACCTGCATTCACAAGTTATCTTGCGGTTTTAGTCAGGTTTAAACTTTACTTTCATATTCTTTATCAATGCTTTTTGAGCTTTTAGTTCACTTTAACAATTTGTTGCTTATTTTAATGCAATTTCACCAATGGTCATCATTGTTCACACTTCATGTGTGTATTGGATTGGTAGTTTCGATATTTGAATCAGGGTTTCTAATTGCGTTGGTAGGTAAAAATTGAAACATTAAGTTTGAGGTAGAGCATGTGAAGATAAGCTATGAATTTTTACCTGCGAACACCTTTCGAAAAGCAGCCAATCATGTTTGGCAGGCACAAATTTTCAGTTTTTGAAGACATTCATTGACCACAAGAAACTGCTTCTGTATGCTTATGTATATTGAGGAGTTTTTCTTTGTTGAGTTGAACGAGATCCATATGAAATATCTCTGCTTAGTGACATGTAGATACTGCTGTCAAACATCCGACTTTTACCAGTAAGTTTCAAGGTGGTGAAACAGAATGTTTAAGAAGGTGATTGCTTTCGAAATCTTTACCGAAGGTGGAAGTCTGGTTAATATTTTTTCTTTATTTATCACTTTTTTTTCTAAACACATGGTTTTAAAAAAATGTTGTGGTGCTACAGATCTGTTGACATGAGTTGTGACAATTATTTAAGTCTTTATTGTTCATAAACAATAAAGGGTGGTGTGTTGGTTGATTCTGGCCATAAGGGAATATTGATGAATGATGGTTTGGAAGTTTATGTTGAACAGATCATCTTGGGCAGTATGCATTGACTTTTGTGATCAAGGTCATTGGTCATGAGTAGCCAATGATTTGTGTGATGGTAGGTTTATACGAGATATTAAAACCTCGATTTGGAAGTTCGCGGTGTGTTTGATTTCTTGGTTTAGGATTCAAAATTCCTCCCTGAATGAAGGACCTTGATGTGAGTTGTCATTGGGCTATTTCTAGAAGTCTACCTCAATATTTGTTCATTGTCTTTATGCAGTGGCTCAGCGGTTGCATTCTATATTTATAGAATCTTGTTCTTCGGGGAGCAGGCAGAAGGATCAAATAAACCTGAGACTAATAATTAACTCGTGCAAGGTATATGTAAATTTCTGTTTCACATTCCTTAAAAAAAATTGATTGTAATGAGTCATTGATCACGTGCTTAATAATTTTGTTCAATCTCTCTCTTGGTGCTATATGTGAAGTTTCTATTTATACGAGAAGGTCTTGCTCTAGTTGAATTGACCTTGTTGATAGTCTCTATGAAATGATAATTCCTACAAAGCAACTATTCTATGTAATTATGTATAAGTAATATCTTATGTTTGTAATTAATCCGCGTTTATCGCATTTGTTCAGATTAGTTGAGCTAAATTCTAGTATCATGTTTCGTTAGTTTTTGTTCACATAAAAAACAGAACAATTAGCCGGAGAAGCTTTTGTCTAAAACAGAATTCAATGTATTAGTTCTCTGCCAACGAGCCTTTGCTCTGGTGGCACAGAGCTTGGGCCTTCCTTCAGGAGGAACCGAGTTTGAATCCCCCCCCCCCCTTCCCCTGTTGTAATTTGGCAAAAAAAAAAAGTATTAGTTCTCTGTAGGAAGGTACAAATAGATACTTCGTCCGTCCTCAAAACCATCTCATTTGAGAAGTCATTTTTTTTTCTAAGAATGTAGCTTTACCTGCTTGCACCTTCTTGACATTCACCGAAAGAGTAGTCTGAGCCTATCTAAAAAAAAACAAGGAAAAGGGACTATAGTGTTGGAAAGAAGAAGAGTGTTGGTTTGTCTAGCATCATACATAAGCATATTAAACTATTAAATGTTTATTGGACTGATCTTCCACGCATAATTGTGTTTTAAAAGCATAATTATACTTTTTTTTTCTTGATTTTTGACTGATCTTCCATGCATCCAGGTGTTTAAGTATGTGTTGCCCATCTTACTTGAAGACTGCAGCGTTGCGTTCGTATCCAAGAATGACATTTCCGTTACCTGCTTGAGATGGCCGATGAAGAATCCCGAATCAGTTATAAACATAGTTCAATTTGTATTCCTGCTTATCATAATATAACATGTGATAGAGATCTACTTGCTATTTGGATATGAAGATGGTTTATCTGTGATTGTTTCAGAACTTCTGACATATCAAACGACGTTCTTTGCGCCTATTTGCAATGATCGTCGCTTTTTTCTTTTTTTTTTAATGTCCAAAAATAAGTGTTTTCTGAGCTGAGGAAATAATGTATAATTTTATCATTGCTTGTGCAAACTCCCTCCGTCCCAACTTAAACTGAAACTAAAGCCCCCAAAATAAGAACATCTAAATGCTTTTCAAATAATATGGGGTGGCGGGAAACAAGTATCGGAACTAGCCCAAGCAACAGCTAAAACTTCATACTTGCTCCAAAGACACATTTCTGCAATTCTTTTTATTTATTCCTACCCATGAATTGCAAGAACTGAATACAAAATCTGAACTGACAGAATCAAACATCATCTACAAAAATAAAGAAAATTTTCCCACAGCATAGGGAGTTTATGTGCGTTGAAGAGATATCGACATATACATGGATATGACAACATTTCACCCTCAGATACGCCATAGGCCATTAGCGTCTACTCAGAAAAACAACAGTACACCTTGGTTGTTGGTTGCAGATCGTAAACTTTTACAACCCCTTTCCTAATAGCAGCATTCTTCTTAAACGTTTCCATGGCTCGCGTGATTGGGGACCTCTCCCTGATTGTCCAAGGGCATGTATTGTGCCATGATTGCTCGTATCTCTGAATCCATGTATCTCTGGGGAAAAAAACACCACGAGGTTATAATCCATATATCTCTGCAATATAATGGAGTACTCCCTCCGTCCCCCGGAATAAATCTCGCACTTTCCTCTTTAGTATGTCCCGGAATAAATGTCGTGTTTTTCCAAATTAGAAAATAAACTTGGTGCAAATTTGACATTGTGAGCCAGTAAAGCACACTACTTAAAAATGTTGACAAGTCAAATGCGACATTTATTCCGGGACAGAGGGAGTATAAATTTGTATGCACAATATGGTACTTTACTAGTTAATCGATGGAACAAAAAGACAAAGCAAAATAACAAATATTCCCTCAGTCCCATCCGAAAAGACACAAATTTCCATTTTGAACGTCTCATTTAAAAAGGCAAACTCCCAAAATGGAAACATTTTAATACTTCTTTATTCATTCACGAGACCACTTGTCATTCTCACAATAACTATCACTTGCTATTCCATACCCCACTTTCTTTCTCCTACCTTACTTTTTATACTCAGAACACTTATTCCAATATACATTTTCCTTGATTCCCGTGCTAGGCCAATTTTGTGCCTTTTCGGGTGGGAGGAGGGAGTAAAGTATATTGAAAAAAGGAACTGAAAGGAAAAGCTAATATACACAACGTATCCGGCCAGTCTATCTCTTAAGACCTACTTTATCCTTTGCAAACCATATTAAAGACATCTGAATCCAGGTCAAATAGTAGTAAACTTTTCTGCTGTCACATGTTTTAAAATATAATCTTGAGAAGAGAGTGAGCTGGATATGCAGTAATGCACAGGACTGATACAGAAAAAATATTTTTAGTTTTAAGAATAGAAAACATACCCGGACCCTGTACTTGTATACTGCGTACACCGTAACACTGACGGCAGCCAGAACAAGAATAAGTACCCAAACAGAGCCCCCACTGACATTCCGACTAGCGACTTTACCTGCATTTCCCAAAAGAGAAACTTAAACTCTATATTGAAATACAATTGATAAATAGGAGCTATGCATGAGTAGGCAAGAACATATTAGTAATAAGCTCTTTTTCTCATATGTTCAAAGTAACTATAAATTCGGAAGAACGCTAATACTCACTTATACACATGTCATGCTCTTTCATGTACAATGAATTGCCACTGCAACTGCACTCGTAACTACCCCAGAGATTCTTGCATTTGCACTCTGAACATTGACATGCTGACTTTTCTTTACATTCATCAATATCTGTTGCACATCCAATTGGAAATAAGAATCAAGAATAAAAAGTCAAGAAGGTATATAACACATTCTAACTGACGAACTTAGGTAATTGCTCAGAAATACTCCCTCCGTCCCGGAAAGTTTGTCCTATTTTGACTCTTATGATCAACTCAATCGAACTTTGACCATAATTTTATGAAAATCAAGACGACTAAAACACCTTTGGTTATAATTTGGTTATAATGCTAGTAGTCGGCAAAATTGGCTACGAATGCATTACAAAAATATATGTCAACCCTTAAAATTCCAAATGCAGACTTTACACTAACTGAGGAAAATAAATACCTTCACATTTGTTGATTCCATCGCCCTTGAATCCCGGTGGGCACTTGCAACCTTTGGTGTGGTCATCCTGAAAATTTAATAAGGAAACCCACTAGTTATTTGATATTCAAGCAATCGGAGAGAACATGATATAAATAAATGGAAGATTGATAAAGAATCCTTCACCCTTCTCATTTCAGAACAACACAAAACCAAAGCCTAGGAGAAACAGAAAAGAGAAAGTACACGGAACAACCAAAAAGAAATGAAAAGGAGAATAGAGAGCTGGAATACAAAAGCGTAGAGCTACTTACGATGCAAGCAGAATACGTCCTGCCAGCTTGGGTTCCCTTCCAACAGCCTCCATTATTTAACTCACACCTTAGAGCTCCCGAAGCTGATGAATTGAAATACCAAATCATGATGGTTATAGCCTTATAAGAACAACAAATCTACAAATGTGACTTTTTAGGATGCAGTTTAAGCCGCCAATATCTACAATATATGAATATATGATCGCAGATCTTAACAACTCCATCCATCTGTCCCAAAATGAATATCCAAAAAAAAATATGACCAAACTTTTTTTCGAATTTTCTCTTGATCAAGAGCAAATTTGAATATTTAAAAAAAAACAATTCACTTCGGGACGGAGGGACTATGATAAAAAGAAGGCATTACCTAAAGCTTTGAAGGTAGAGAATGTAGGCATCTAAGCCGTAGATAAATACAAAATACACGATTGCATAGCTTTACAATAATATAAAGAAAGTATCTACCTTCACAATGAGTATAACCATCACCAATAAACTTTACACCCTGTACGATTGGGCATTCACACACTCTCCCACGGAAAGTATCCTGTAACAGAACCAAGTATGTATCTTGAGTAAAACTTAGAAAGCCAGACTCGAGGAATGAAACAAGAATGCTCATATACAGCTGCCCAGTACCCTGCATGCCGAAATATTAGTGGACTTATCCTGCCAGCATCCACCATTGTTTGTTAAACACTCATTTGTCTCGATACCTGGAAAGAAGAGAACATATATTAAAAATGAATACCACTTGCATAAGTGCATTGCACTATTGTAGTTAAGTTTGACAAAATTTCAGAAGTTCCCAGAAAACCCGAGTAAAACTGCTGAGCAACAAATGAGGCAAAGTTTTCATATTACGGGCTTATACCTCGAGGAACACCCGTGTTGGAGCTTACTGTTATTACATTGCCAAAAGGCAGCAATGTTACTAAATTTTCTGCTTCCAGCAAGCTCATTGTGCCATAATACCTCAATATTTTTAAAGTACAACCACTGTTTTTGTTAGCGCGACCAATGAAAGAAGCAACTGAATTAAGAAACAAAAAGAAAATGCTCACCATCAGTCAAGCAAATGGCTGGCTCGGTGGTCTCCTGAAATCCTGAACAGATGCCCTTGAGAACTGCTCCTTTGTCAAGCTTACCTGTAACAAGGAACAGTTAGCACTTGCAAAGTAAAATCACTCAATTGTTTCGATTCCAAATAGCATACCTCTATACTGTCTGTTGTTTATGACAAGAGTTGGCAGTATTGTCACGTCTCCACGAGCGCCTTTGCCTATCTGGAGGCAGAATAACAAAAACTATGATATCAATGTCATGTTCGTAAATAGATTCACAAGACAATTAGATAGAGAAAGTTCTCTTGTGATTCAAACCTGGGCCTCTTGTTCAGCCTTAAGAACAGGATTGTCTACATCAGCTTCTGTATCTCCAACACATTTGTCTATCTGCTTCACATCTATACCTGAAAAAGTAATTCCAACAAAGAGGATAAGAATTAGAAATAAGAAAAAAAATCTTAGTAAAAAGGGTGTGACCTGTATATCAGAACCACAAGTGAACCTCCTACAAAAGGTAGTTTAGGGCCTTTAGGCGGGAGATTTTTTTTTTTTTTTGCAAATAGATAATATTGCAGCATCAACATCTACCAACTAGCAAAGGCTCATTGTACTCTCATAAATCCATGATCCTCTGACATTTTCCTTCTAATTAAAGTACTAAGTTAATAAATAAATCTGAAGGATTTTATTAAATTGCTCTCTTTCAAAGCTAGGGTGGTTATTAATGTATCTCTTGATTTATTTTCTCCTAAAGTTCAGACTCTTGGATCAGACTGGAGACCAGGGATTAGCCTGTGGTCAAGGCTGGGGTATGCTCAAGTCTTGTGGGGAGGGGTCAACCATCCCAACCCAAACAAAAAAAATAAAAATTCTAGTACCGTCATCAGAAAATGGAGGGTAAAGGATGAAGAAGGAACAAAGTGTATTGTCAATGTGGATAAGGTGAATAAATCATTAACAGGTGAAGAGCCAAAGAGAGGAAGCGGAAGAGAGTAAAGAGAGAGACCAAGAACTAAATCAGTTGAAAATTGATTTGAACTGATTATTAGGGGGGCACATGGAAAAAATCAGCAGCCAAAATTGTTTGCTGCAAATCCTTATTTGCCAACTACAAGAAAGGTCAATCTAGTACTTATCACAAATAAACCATCCAAATAAACAATCCACATTCACAATCAGAGAGTGATGTGGCCAAGCAGACACGCAGTTTAACTCCATAATCGGTAAAATTTAAAATTGAACCCAAACTTTCGGGAGAGTAAACACTAAACAGGACAGCAAAAATCTCGAGAAATGCTTCAAGAAGTTACCTAGTGACTTGAGAACCTCATCTGCACACTCTTTGGTGTACTTTTTTTCTTTCATGGGGCACCGAATTGCAAAATCTGTAACATAATCCCACCAAATCCAGGGCTTTCCGGTTTCATTACCCACTTTGTAAACGCAAGCTTGGCGTAAATTTTGGACAACAACATCTTTCCCATCATACCCTTTACTGAAATCCTGCTCTGGATCTGGAGCACAGTACCTTCCGTGATTGATGCATTGGGACTTGCACTGTTTGCTCAAAATGAAAGCCTCCGGGCAGTACCATGTAATGTAGTGTGGTGTGAACTGAGTGTAACCTTTCTGCTCAAGTATCTGGGCTGCTCCTTTGAAGCTCTTCACAAACTCGATTTGACTATCACACTTGGGCCCACACTCATCGTTGCTGTTCGTCCAGAACTCATACTCGACCCGCTCATCTGGATGAGGTAGAGCTTCCCTCCAGTCTAGTTTTATATTTACCATCTCACCATCGGTTAAAGCTTTCTTTATGCTATCCCCAAGTGCCTTGCTAATGAGTGCAGAAGGGATGGTTATGTTTTGCAGATAATCTGCGTGTGCATTCTCCTCCTCTGCCTCTGGAGTGTCCATAGTAATCAACGGCTCAGCCCTATCATCTGCTACAAGAATAGCCGCTGCTCCACCATTTTGTGCATTCCACGCCTTTAAGGTGAAGTAACATTCTGCCACAGCAACAAATTCAGATAAGAAGAGGTTACCACTGAAGCTTCAAAATTCAAAAACCCAAATTTATGTGCATGCATATCAAGAACAATGCTAAATGCACCACTTTACACCCAAGGAGTTGGAATAACAGCTTACTCAAGTTTCTTTGAGTTAAATACGACTCTCAAGTCCCGTCCTACTATTGTATCTCTCTCCGGTACATCACTTGTTAGGAAAAGTGGGTGGGTTGAAAAGAATAAGAAACATCAAAGGTTTATAGGAACATAGCTACAAATAAACAAGAAAATCTTAATTTCAATGAAACTTCTATAAAAGGCGCAATATTTATGGGCATGAGTAATCCACAAAGTCATAACTATCCTAGATTACACTAATCTTATAAACTAAAAGTCGAGAGGTGAAAAGTAGGGAACCTAAAAAGACTTTCTAGGATCTAGCTATCCCTCGAGTCAATTAACAGCAAAAGGTTTCCAATTCCAGAAATTCATAAGAGGATGTGTTGCCCTTTTGGCAGGCAACTATAAGAGGAAATCATAATTAAAACATGGATTGGTCTCTTGGCAGGCAACTACACAATCTCATTCCATTTTGTTTTGTTAACATGAAAAAATAATCACAAAGGTTACTCACCAAACAAGCAATTAGTCTCGAGCATTTAACAACAAATCCAACCAACATATATTTGCGCATGCAATACAAAATAATACAAAAATTGCTAAAAAAAAAAAAAAAAACTATTACTAAATCTATCAAGAACCAATTATACCTCCACGATCGGCAAGAACAAATATCGGGAGGCCACCAGCCTTGGATTTGAAAGAGACATCAACATCACTGAATCCCTTGCATGCCTTCTGATTGACTTTGGGGTAAATCACAGCACCGGTCAATGTCCCACCATACTGAGGAACCCCAAAATTGCCAATAGCACATTCATAAACATCTCTCAAAGAGTCTGGTGAAGTCACTTTCAAGTTATTCTTCTCAACCACGAATCTCCCCAAACAAGACCCAATCAATAAAAACCAAACACAGATCACAAACCCTAGCTTGTCTTCCCTCATAATTAAATTAAACTAATCCCAATTTCCTTGAGTCGATTCTGACCGAAAGAATAAGACCCAAATCAGGAAACCCAATCCAGATCCTTACTTGAACAATACCCAGTTATAAAGATTCAAAATTTATGCAATTTCGATACGAATCACATAAATTAAGATCAAAACAACAACTCCCAGATGGTGAAAATTGACGGTGCAGCTTAAAGACAAATTATTTTCTAGGAATTATCACAAGGGTTCTCAGGTTTCAGCTGAGTTTTGAAAGAATGATGATGAAAAGATGAAGTGTTAATCACGTTCCGCAAAGCATATGATCGAAGAAATTTCAGGAGTTGATTTTGTATTTTGCAGGAGAAAAAAAAGAAGGCAAAGTGGGACCAGTGTTATGGAAGTATTAGGAGAAGAAGTCTAAACCGCCATTTATGTCTCAATCAACCCACCCTCTTAAGTAATCAGAAAATTATACTCCCTCCCATTCCGTTCGTTCGCCGGATGCTTAGCCATTTTGATGAAGCACGTAAATTACCATTTTGATGAAGCACGTAAATTAAAAAAAGTAATGAGTGGGAGAAGGGTTGTAAAGGAAAGAAGTGAGTGGATATAACAAGTGAGACCCAAAATTTAAATATGTGAGAAAGAAAAGTTAGTAGATATGACAAGTGAGCCCCACAATTTAAGTATGTGAGAGAAAAAAGTGAGTGAAGTTGATAAATGGGGCCCATATTTATTAACATTTTAAGAAAGGTGAAGCTTCTATATCAGGACGTTTATTCGAGATTCGGGCGGGAGAGGGAGTATTTGGATTAATTTTACTAATTGAAATGAAGTCCAATTATATTATTTCTCAGATATTAGTTACATCATCTCTCGAAGAAATTTCAGGAGTTTTGAAATGATGTGTTTATTTGGGTTGAGAAGGATATGATCCTGAAAAGAGCCCAATGAAAGACAAAATTTCATGAAGTTGGTCTTTTGTAAAATGCGTTTTTTCTAAATATTAGGAAAAAAAAACGTGTTTTAAATATACTGTGATACTTTTGTAAACTATTAAAACTTTTTAAAAAAACGCACATTGACATTTTTGTAAATACTTGAAAATTCTCAACACGAACTGGCACTCTGTAACACACGAACAAGCACATTATAACACACGAATTGGTTATTTTAAACACTACCACTTGTCATCTTTTAACAATTCATTTGTAAAAATTTCAAAGGAACCTTTGAGGGACTAAATGACGTATTTTGAGGGTTTTAAACCCGATATCAAAGTGCAAAGCCCAATAGCTATCGTAGGTTTCGAAATTTCCTTTGATTTGATATATTGTGTGTTTCGTAGTTCATCAGGAGTCAAAAGTTGCGTACGTTTTCGCGCATGCGCTCAAACAATTCCATAAACATAACTAAATATTCAGAAGCCTTTGATATTGATATACATATACAGAAACCTTTGAGATTGATATTCAAAAGGTTTGCTTATCATGACCTTGTTCGAATGTACTTGTTTATTCACATCCATAAACTTTGCTATTTATATCCAGAAATCTTTAAAATTGATATCCATAAGGTTTGTTGATCATGTCATTGTTTAAATGTGCTTGTTAATTTATATTCAAAAGACTTTAATATTGATATTCAGAACCCTTTGAGATTGATATTCTGAATGTTTGTTGACCATAACCTTGTTCAAATGTGCTTGTTTATTTATACCCAGAAACCTTGCTATTTATATTCAGAAATCATTAAAATTGATATTCAAAAGGTTTGTTGGTAATGTCCTTGTTTAAATGTCCTTGTTAATTTATATTCAAAATACTTTAATATTGATATCCAAAACACTTTGATATTGAAATTTAGAAGGTTTGTTGACCATAACCTTATTCAAAGGTGTTTGTTTATTCATATCCATAAACCTTGCTATTTATATCCAGAAACCTTTAAAATTGATATTCAGAAGGTTTGTTGGTTATGTCATTGTTTAAATGTGCTTGTTAATTTATATCCAAAATACTTTAATGATATCTAGAGCCCTTTGAGATTGATATCTAGAATGTTTGTTGGTTATGACATTGTTCATATGTGATTAATTCATATTCAGAAGCCTTTGCTATTAATATTAAAAACTTTTAATATTGATATATAGAAGGTTTGTTGTTCATGGTCTTATTCAAATGTATTTATTATTTCATATTAATATGACAATATTGATATCTAGAACTCTTTGAGATTGATATCCATAAGATTTGTTGGCTTGTTCAAATGTGTTTGTTAATTAATATTCAGAAGTCTTTGATATTAATATCAAAAAAAACATTAATATTGATATACAGAAGGTTTGTTATTCATATCTTTGTTCAAATGTGATAGTTTATTCATATCTGTAAAGTTTTAGTATTGATATCCAGCGCACACGAAATTGATATTCAGAAGATTTGTTGGTAACGGACTTAGTCATTTTTCAGCGCGCACGAAGTTTCATTTATTTACAAAAATGTCAGCGTATACGAAGTTTCACTTATTAACAAAAAAAAAGTCACCGTACATTTAAAAACATGTTTTTCTAATCATTAGGAAAAACCCGTATGCCCCATAATTTCACAATTTCATGTGGCATAGGGATTTTTTTTGTCCTTTTTTTCTTTTCTCTCTCTATATATATTCTTTTTTCTAAATTTCCCCCACCTAATTTCCTTTTAAATCTCTTCTTGATCTTTAGGAAAAACACGTTAAACCCGTAAGAATTTGAAGGGCTAGTGACCCATAAGTTCCTTTTTTACAAATCTCTTCCCCATAAGTTCCTCCACCATGGACAACCAAATTTTTGTCCAGTTTGGACAAATTTTCCCTTCTGGGCTTTATCATTTTGCCTCTGCGTCTTAACCTAGCAACCTTACCTGTTTCCCAAAATCAATTTTGCTTTCCCCAAACCAAATCCAAATCGATCAATTCAACAGATATTTCAATTGTTTCAACGATTTCATTGAGGCGATTGAGATGATTTCAAGGCGATCGAGACAATTTCGAGCTACAATCGATGATAATCAACAATTTCGATCATGGATAAACTTTCTGTTTCAACGAGATTGGCGGGTCCTCTATCTCGAAAATCAATCCTAGGAAAAGAGATTCATCTGGTCTTCATATCGAAATTGAAAAGAACAGGAGAAAGAAAATGGCAGAAATGTTGTATTATACTACTGTTCTTTATAATACTGCATCAGAAATGTTGTATAATACTGCATCAGAAATATTGTATTATACTATTGTTTTTTATAACATTGCATCAGAAATGTTGTATTATACTACTGTTCTTTATAATACTGCATCAGAAATACTGTTCTTTATAATACTACATCAGAAATGTTGTATTATACTACTGTTCTTTATAATACTGCATCAGAAATGTTGTATTATACTACTATTCTTTATAATACTGCATCAGAAATGATGTATTATAATATTGTTCTTTATAATACTGCATCAGAAATGTTGTATTATATTACTGTTCTTTATAATACTGCATGAGTAATACTGCATCAGAAATATTGTATCATTTTTAAAATAATACAATATCTTAAAATACTGCATCAATAATACTGCATAAAAATGTTGTATTATAATGTTCTTTATAATACTGCATCAATAATACTGCATCAGAAATATTGTATTATACTACTGTTCTTTATAATACTGCATCAGAATGTTGTGAGATCTGTGTATTTGTTTCATAGTTGACTGCTCCGATGACCTAGGAATATACTTATTTGTTGATTGATTACTTTGAATTTTTTTCATGATTGTTTGTTATGCAATGATTGAGCTAATTGCGAGTAATTAATTTTGGTTTTGGTGTTTGATTTTGTGAAATCCGCTTCAGAATTTGTTATTTGCTTATGATTTTGCCTTATGAGCTTGTCTTGATCGCAAAACTGGAAGTTCACTTGTAAAAAGAACTTCCTGATCATTTTAATACAATGAAAAATTTAGTGGGAAGTGATTTGTTTCAAAAGGAACTTATGGGACAAATTCCCGAATTTGAACTTCATTTAGGCCCCGTTTGTTTCCAGGAAAATGAGAGGAAAACGTTTTTCGGAAAACGTTTTCCCCATTTTTCGGTGTTTGGTAATTTTTCGGAAAACGTTTTCCCCATTTTCCCCGAAACATGTTTGTTTTTCGAAAAACGTTTTCCCCATTTTCCGGTGTTTGGTAGTTTTCCGGAAAATGGAGAAAATGTTTTTCGGAAAGCATTTTCCGTCGTTTCTAAGGAAAATGTTTTCCGGATTTTTCCTAAGGAAGTTGTTTTCCAGAAAATGGTGTAAAAAAAGTGGATGGATAATATTTTAATAATAATAATAAGCCAAAAACTTGTAAAAAACGCATTTTTTGTAAGCTTAACAAAAAACGTGTTTTTATTCCGCATAAGAACAACCCAATCTCTCTCTCTCTCTCTATAAGAACAACCCAATCTCTCTCTCTATACGCGGTCTCTCACTCTCACTAAACGCAACGCAAACACAGGTCTCTTCTCTTCACCGGTCTTCCTCACCAAACCAATCGCCGGCGGTCTAAGTATCCCCGGCGGCAAGGAATGCCTCAGAATCTTTGGCAGAACGTCGGCGGCTTCAATTCCGGTCAATTGAGCGGATTCGATCTGTAATTGAGACGAGGAAGACGCCGGAGATTTGGGGTTCTTTTCAATGAAGCGGCCGAGCTTCACCATTCAATTCAATCTCACATACGCGAACTGTGTAAGCAACGAACCCTAATTTCAAAAATTCTCAATAACTCTCAGAAGTTTCACAACCCATTTCAATCCCAATTGTTCATTAATTCAAGCAACGAACCCTAATTCAATCTCACATACGCCGGTGATGGGCTTGACCGTTTGATTTTGAATGCCAGTTTGGGTAGAAATTGGATTGCCGTTTGGGTAGAGAGGGAGTTGGATAAACTGGAATTTGAGGATTGTTTGAATGCCAGTTTATGTAATTTTGAATGCCAGTTTATGTAATTTTGAATGCCAGTTTATGTATTTTTGAATGCCAGTTCATGTAATTTTGAATGCCATGTAATTTTGAATGCCATGTATTTTTGAATGACAGTTCATGTAATTTTGAATGCCAGTCCATGTTTTTTTTTAATGCCAGTTCATGTTTTTTTGAATATCAGCAAAAATAATTATCAGTGTTTTTGAGTGCCAGTTTATGCATTTTTGAGTGCCAGTAAATGTGTTTTCAAATGCCAGTCCATGTTTTTTGAATGTCAGTGCTTGTATTTTTGAGAGCCAGCAAAAATGTTAGTGTAACAAAGTGCCAGTGTTAGTGTAACAGAGTGCCAGTGTGAAGAGTGCCAGTTCATGTATATAAAAGTGCCCGTATAAAAGTGCCAGTGCCAGTTTAACAAAGTGTCAGTGCCAGTTTACACTGGCACTTTGTTAAATTGGTACTGACACTTTTTTCACTGGCATTTTGTGATACATGCACTGGTACTTTATCACACTGGCAGTTTGTTAAACAGACACTGGCATAAACGGGGAAACCAGTAATTACGAAAATGCCACCGTTTGTTTTGAATAATAATGCCCGCTTTTGAAAAACACGTTTTTCCTAAGTGACAGGAAAAACGCGTTTTTCATAAGACCAACTCATAATAATAATAAAAATAAAAATAATAAAAATAATAAAAAATAATAATAAAATAATAATACTAATAATAATAAAATAATAATAATAATAATAAAAATAAAATAATAATAAAATAATAATAAAATACTAATAAAATAATAAAAAAAATAATAATATTAATAAAATAATAATAAAATAATAATAATAATAAAATAATAATAATAATAATAATAATAATAAAATAATAATAAAATAATAAAATAATAAAATAATAATAATAATAATAAATAATAATAATAAAAATAATAATAATAATAAAATAATAATAATAATAATAAATAAAAATAAAATAATAAAAAAATAAAAATAAAATAATAATAATAATAATAATAATAAAATAATAATAAAATAATAATAATAAAATAATATAATAATAATAATAATAATAATAATAATAATAATAATAATAATAATAATAATAATAATAATAATAAAATAATAAAATAATAATAAAATAATATTAATAATAATAATAATAATAATAATAATAATAATAATAATAATAATAATAATAATAATAATAATAATAATAATAATAATAATAATAATAATAATAATAATAATAATAATAATAATAATAATAATTTTCCGAAAAACATCTTCATTTTCCGAAAAACGTTTTCCCCATTTTCCTAAGAAAGTTGTTTTTCAGGAAAACATCTTCCTCATTTTTCGAAAAACGTTTTTCACATTTTCGAAAAACGTTTTCCTTTTTCGAAAAATATTTTTCAGGAAATCATTTTCCGAAAGTTATTTTTCCCGAAACAAACGGAGCATAGGTATCTTGTTTTATTTTGATTGGCTGTTTGATGGAGAAACACGTACTTCTCGTTATTGTGTGGAGGGTTGCATGGTACTATTGTGGGGGTTGGGTGTAGCGTAATAATGCTGGTTGTTGCATAGTACTCCTTTCGTCCCATAAAACATTACTCATTTTACTATTTTGGATGTCCACTATAAAGTCACAATTTCCTAAAAAGGAAATTTTTTAATACTTCTTTATTCATGGGACCCACTTGTCATACTCATAACACTTTTCAAATTTACTATTCTCTCTCCTCCCACTCACAACACCTACTTTAATAACATTATTTTTTATTTTCCGTTTTCAACAGTAAAGGGGTAATATTTTGTGGGGCGGAGGGAGTATACTTCATCGTCAAGAGAACGGATGGATGTAAGACACGTGGAATGTTTGGGGTCCACTAATGTCCACGTGGACAAGGTTACTTTTCGTTTCTTTTTTAAAGGTTAATAAGAAAAAACAATACTCCTTCCGACCCGGGCAAAATTTTTGCCTTGCACACAGAAATTAAGAAAAGTGATGTAGAAAAAAGAAAAAATGTATAATAAAATAAATGTTGTGAGTATGAAAAGTGATGTAGAAAAGAGAAAGTGAGATAAAGAATAGTTGATGGATATTTATTGTGAGTATGATAAGTGGGTCCCACAAATAAAGAAGTAATAAAAAACTTTTCATTTTTAGATTGTGCCCCTTCAAATAGGTTTCAAATAGGTTGTTGAAGTCCCATGTATCCCACATCAACTTGGAGAATAAAAATGATCCACTATATAAGGTTGGTTAACCTCACCCCTTAACAAGGCCTTTTAAGGGGATGAGGACCCAATTCTAACATGGTATCAGAGCTGACCCAAGTTGATATTGGAAGATAATCACGTGGAGATATTTGGAGATATCATCATATCACCTTGTATATTTGCATATATATCATTTTCATGTTTTCTATATGTAATTTAGGTAGTACATATCGTTTTATAATTACTGTAATATTACTTTTCACTGCGATCTGTCCTTGAGAAGGAAAAGTGTTATGCCCTAGGCCTATGATTGATAGACTTATGTGTTGACATTATTTATTATTATATGAGATGTTTATTAATTGATTATTATATGTTTTGTATATTTGTTTATAATAATCTCTGTCCCTAATTATTAAGAGAATAGATTAGTATAATTGTCAATGGATAATCATGTGATGATTATATGCATAAGAGATGCACATTGAAATTATGGGTACTTGTTAGAGAACAAGTGACTGGACATGACCCGCATGAGATTTATGTAATGGTCAAATGTTATACTTAAATCTCATACGGTTACTTCATTTATTTCCTAGACCTGAGACTATCATAACCTTACATATGATGAAAGCCATGTTTGATTTTAGTCAAACGATATCTTAACACGATATCTATAAAGGCTATCATTGGCATGATCGGATTCATGATGGGAAGGATGATAAGTCAAGAAGGAGTTTGTCCCTCGGAAGAGAGATGTTATGCTTGGGCCCTCGATGAGTGATAATGATGAAAGTGTATGGCCGTACCCCAATATGATTGGAATTATCATTATACTCAAGAATCGAGAAAGCATTGAACAATAACAAGTCGACAAGGACCATGACTTGTGTTCAATATAACATCGTGAGACAAAAGGGATAAATGGAAGTACACCGTTGGAAACGTGAACTCTTACGTTACATCATTTGGGTAGACATAATGGCTTGCTAGAGTCCCGCGCTTATGTCTTATGAGGTTCGATATGATCGATCTCATTGCCAACATGATGTAATCCTATTGGGTCACACACAACTAGAATGAATTGGTTAAACCGAGAGGAAGAATGATTGAGAGGCACGACCGAGTTACTTATGTCACGCGACATATCAAGCCAATGGCTTGATATACCGCGCGACATAATAGGCCAATACGTGGTATTGACGACTGTCTCTCCTAATTTGATTAGAAGAGGTATTTACACTATTTGTAGTATAAATACAGGGTTCCGTCGCACCTAAAACCCTAGCCGAAATTTTAAAGCAAAATTCACAATCAAATTCTCTCAATATTCTTCAAGGTTTAGATCTAGCAATCAACAAGAAATTGTTCTTGGATTCATTCGAAGGTGTGGATACCAAAAGAGGGTCTTCGCTCGTTCATCGATCAAGACCTAGAGTTCAAGCAAGTTGAAGAACGAAGTTTGTGATTCAATATCACATAATCAAATCGTTCGATAGCTCAAGACCGGAAAGCGTTTCAAGGTTGGTTTAATTCTATTTCATTGATATTCAAATTAATTGTATAGAACGGATCCTAGGGCTTCTTGGGTTTTATGTTTTAATGCTTAATTCCGCTGCGCATGGACCCGTAAAACCCAACAGTGGTATCAGAGCCAGGTTCGTATGATTAAGTTTGAATTAACATGCTAGGTTTAAGATATAAATTGTTTATATGCTTATTGCATGTTTTATATGTGATAGAATTTTAATTGTTTATGTGAAACAATGTGAAAATCGTTTTCAATTTATGCTGAATTAAATCTGTAAAAAGGCCGTTTTTATGTGATTTAATTAGTCGTAATCTGTATTGGTTCGAACTGAAATCCCGTTACTTGGCCGCTTTAGTCGCGCGACATGATGAGCCATGAGGAATTCGGGTTATCTGGCTGTTAGGTCGCGCGACATATCAAGCCTCCGCCGATGATGTCACGCGACATAACAAGCCAAAACCGGCGTAACTGTTTGTTCAAATTTTCTGCTATTCTGTGATTGTGTTTACAATCTGATATGTTGATATGAAAATCTGGATGTTATAAAATTGAGTTTATAAGTCCGCGATAGATTGATTCATTGATATACATGATTAATTGATTAAAATATGATTTTAATAATTATTGTAATGTGTATGAAAAACTGGATGTTATAAAATTGAGTTTATAAATCCATGCTAGATTGATTCATTGTTTGTGCATGCTTAATTAATTTAAATGTGTTTTATTAATTGTTGCGATGCATGAATTATTTGTTCTTAATTGTTAAGAATTATGAAATTAGATGTTTAGTTGAAACATGATATTTAGTTTCCTAATATGTTTAGATTTAGACATTGTAAATTTTGGATCTTATGATTGTTTATGGAAACAAGTCATAAATACGCAAAATTTAAAAGGAAACTGATTGTTTATAAAAGGTAAGGATTATGTTGCCTAATCAGAGTTGATTTCTAATTATGCATGTCTAGGAGAGTTCCCAGGAAGAGTTGGTACTTAAGAAGTCCTTGCGGCTCACCTATCTTCCCGGGAACTTACCCGGTGCATGATTTTGACTATCTTTCTGATACGCTTATAATCTACCTTTAAAGAACCTTCATTTAACTTTTAAGTTCTTTATGCCAATTCATGATTAAAAACACTTGAGACCATTCGGCTAGTTTTGGGTGGGCTTGCCATAGCAAGGTGCTTTGATTCTATTCGAATGCGAGCAAGATGAGGAAATGGTGGTTCCTATACGTTTTAAAATGAATGAACTTAATTGGGTTATCAAAATGGTTTTGGACCCAAGGCATAAGATGAGATTAAAATATGCCTAGACATATGATGTCTTGAATTGATCTCATAAAAGATCTAAGAGTCATATATGTGATATGATTGATGTTTTCTACCTAATTAATTTAATTTTGAGCGGTTTGCCATAGCAAACTTGAAATTGAATTAAAGTTGGATCTTAGCCCATTAAATGTATATTATGCTTATTTGCATTTGAAGGTGTATAATTTAGTGGGAGCATTTATTTAAATGCACTATACTTCTCATATGATATGTTTACTTATATGTGTTCATATTTTATGTATATCTTTTTGTAGAATAAATGGCATCAAACAATAATCACTTTTCACTGCGATCCGTCTCGAGAAGGAAAAGTTGGAAGAGAATGGTACAAACTATATGGATTGGATCCGTAGTTTGAGAATTGTTCTCAAACAAGAGGAGAAACCGTACGTTCTCACCGAACCTATTCCACCCGAACTCCGTCGCCAATGCCGCTAGGGCAATAAGGGAACAATATCTCAAGCACAAGCGTGACTCTACGGATGTTAGTTGCCTTATGCTCTCCGCCATGTGCAAGAGTCTTCGAAGAATCTTGAGCACTGGGGACGATCGACTTAAACAATCGGGCGATGGAAATGTTCCAAATTCAAGCTAGGCAAGAAAGGTACAACACGGTTGCATCCTTGACCTCATGCAAGATGAGTGAAGGACAAGCCGCTGTCCCCATGCTCTCAAGCTAAAGGGCCACATTGAGCATCTTGAAAGGCTCGGTTTTCCAATTAGCCAAGAGTTGGCTACCGACATAATATCGAATTCATTACCTAAAAGTTTTAGTCATTTCATAATGCACTATAACATGGGTGGAATGAATAGAAACCTTTCCGAGTTAGTTCAAATGTTGACTACTGGGAAACCAAGATTGTCGAGAAGAAGACCGATCAAGTGCTAATGGTTAACAAGGGGAAAGGGTTCAAGGGTAAAGGAAAAGCAAAGGTTGCTAATCCTAAGGCAAAGGTTGCCAAGCCCAAAGAGGCCTCCAAGCCTAAAGAGGCTAAGCCTAAGTCCCAAGAGGACGCACCGCACTTCCATTGCAATGAGATTGGACATTGGAGGAGAAATTGCGCAAAATACAAGGAAGCACCGAAGAAGAGCAAAGGAGTTGCTTCAACTTCGTGTATCTTTGTTATAGATATATTCCTATCTACTTCTAGTTCTTGGGTATTGGATACCGGATGTGGAACTCACATTTGTTTAAATGTGCGGTGGTCTAAAGAAACGAAGGATGCTTAAGGAAGGTGAAGTGGACCTACGTGTGGGGAATGGAGCAAGAGTTGCCGCATTAGCCGTAGGAACTTATGAAGTTACTTTACCTAGTGGACTAATACTTGTTTTGAACAATTGTTATTACGTTCCAGCCTTTAAGTAGGAATATTATTTCGATTTCATGTTTGGATAATGAAGGTTTTAATTTTCTTATATGTGATAAGAAATTTTCTATTTACAAGAGTGATATGCATTATTGTATCGTCGTTTCATTCAATGGCCTTTATATTCTTGATGTTGAAAATCGCGATAATGATGTCTATAACATTAACAAGAAATCTAAACCCAATGATGTAAACCACACTTACTTATGGCATTGTCGTCTTGGCCATATAAACGAGAAACGCATTTCTAAACTCCACAAAGATGGATTTTTGGACTCACATGATTATGAATCATATGAGACATGTGAATCTTGTTTACTTGGCAAGATGACCAAGGACCCATTTACCAAAACCGGTGAAAGGGCGGGCGACTTGTTAGGACTCATACATACCGATGTATGTGGGCCTATGAGTAGCGATGCTAGGGGAGGATTTCGGTACTTCATAACATTCACCGATGATTCTAGTAGATTTGGATATGTTTATCTAATGAAACATAAGAGTGAATCGTTTGAGATATTTCGAATATTTCAAAATGAGGTACAAAATCAACTTGGCAAAACTATTAAGGTACTTCGATCCGATCGAGGTGGTGAATATTTGAGCCAAGAATTTGTGATCATCTTAAGAGTTGTGGAATCGTTTCGAACTCTCTCCACCCTAACACCACAATGGAATGGTGTGTACGAAAGGAGGAATAGAACTTTGTTGGACATGGTTCGTTCTATGATGAGTCAAGTTGAGCTTCCTTTATCCTTTTGGGGACATGCACTAGAAACTGCTGCTTTCACTATAAACAGAGTTCCTACCAAATCGGTTCAAAAGACCCCATATGAGATGTGGCATGGAAGAAAACCTAGTTTGTCTTTCATGAAGATTTGGGGTTGTGATGCATATGTCAAGAAGTTAACTTCGACAAGCTAGCACCTAAATCGATAAATGTGTTTTTGTGGGATATCCTAAGGAAACCAAAGGATACTATTTCTACAACCGAAACGAGAACAAAGTGTTTGTTGCTCGAAATGGTACTTTCTTAGAAAAGGAGTTTCTTCGCAAAGGAACCAAAGTGGGAGTAAAATAGATCTCGAAGAAGTTCGAGAACCCAAAAACAACATTGAACCAATGGTAGAAACTGAACCAAGTTCACAAACCGTTGTGGAACCGGTTCAAGATGCACAAGTTCCTCGCCGAAGTGGTAGATCACGATCCGAACCCGAGAGATATGGATTTCTCGTTACGGAAAGTGATGAAGTGGAGTTAATCGAAAATGATGAACCCACTTGCTATCAAGAAGCGATGTCCGCTCCGGATTCGGAAAAATGGCAAGAAGCCATGAAGTCCGAATTACAATCCATGGCTGATAATCAAGTTTGGAACTTGATTGATCCACCCGAAGGTGTAAAAACCATAGGGTGCAAATGGGTTTTCAAGAAGAAGACCGACATGGATGGGAAGGTGCACACCTATAAGGCTAGGCTAGTAGCTAAGGGATATAGGCAGATTCATGGCATAGACTATGATGAAACCTTTTCGCCTGTAGCTATGCTTAAGTCTATTAGAATTTTACTTGCCATAGCCGCATATTATGACTATGAAATATGGCAAATGGATGTCAAAACAGCTTTCCTTAATGGGAAGTTACTTGAGGATGTATACATGATACAACCTGAAGGTTTTGTCGACCCGTAAAATTCTAACAAGGTGTGTAAGTTGCGTAAATCCATTTATGGATTGAAGCAAGCTTCAAGGAGTTGGAATCTACGTTTTGATGAAGCAATCAAGGAATTTGGCTTTATCAAGAACGAAGATGAACCTTGTGTATACAAGAAAATTAGTGGGAGCGTAGCACTATTTTTAGTGTTGTATGTCGACGATATCTTACTCATTGGAAATGACGTTCCTGCACTAGAGACTGTCAAGTCTTGGTTGGGAAAGTGCTTTTCAATGAAAGATATGGGCGAAGCCGCATATATCCTTGGTATCAAGATCTATAGAGATAGATCCAAGAGGATGATTGGTTTAAGTCAAAGTACTTACATTGACAAAGTCCTTAGAAGATTCCAAATGGAAAATTCTAAAAGAGGGAATTTGCCAATGTTGCATGGTATATCTCTTAGCAAGAATCAATGTCCAAAGACTAATGATGAGCGAAAGAGAATGAATGGTATTCCATATGCTTCGGCAATTGGGTCTATCATGTATGCTATGTTATGTACTAGACCCGATGTCTCGTGTGCTCTAAGCATGACGAGGAGGTACCAATCGATCCCGTGAACCACATTGGATAGCAGCCAAGAATATCCTTAAGTACTTACGAAGAACTAAGGATGCATTCTTGGTCTTTGGAGGAATGGAAGAAGATCTTGTAGTCAAAGGCTACACGGATGCTAGCTTCCAAACCGACAAAGATGATTTTAGATCACAGCCTGGATTTTTGTTTATGCTTAATGGAGGCACCGTGAGTTGGAAAAGTTCCAAGCAAAGTACCGTCGCCGATTCTACAACCGAAGCCGAGTACATAGCGGCATCCGATGCGGCTAAGGAAGCAGCTTGGATCAAGAAGTTCATTAGTGATTTGGAAGTCGTTCCAAGCATCGTAGATCCTATTGAACTTTACCGTGATAACAATGGGGCCATTGCACAAGCAAAGGAACCAAGATCACACGAGATCCAAACACATACTTCGACGTTTCCACATTAGCCGTGAGATATGTGAAAGGGAAGACGTTAAGATATGCAGAGTAGACACCGATGACAACGTGGCGGACCCACTAACTAAGGCTCTCTCACAAGCTAAACATGATGGTCATGTTAGGTCCACGGGTATTCGATACATGGTAGATTGGGCCTAGTGCAAGTGGGAGACTGTTGGTGTTATGCCCTAGGCCTATGATTGATAGACTTATGTGTTGACATTATTTATTATTATATGAGATGTTTATTAATTGATTATTATATGTTTTGTATATTTGTTTATAATAATCTCTCGTCCCTAATTATTAAGAGAATAGATTAGTATAATTGTCAATGGATAATCATGTGATGATTATATGCATAAGAGATGCACATTGAAATTATGGGTACTTGTTAGAGAACAAGTGATTTGGACATGACCCGCATGAGATTTATGTAATGGTCAAATGTTATACTTAAATCTCATACGGTTACTTCATTTATTTCCTAGACACGAGACTATCATAACCTTACATATGATGAAAGCCATGTTTGATTTTAGTCAAACGATATCTTAACACGATATCTATAAAGGCTATCATTGGCATGATCGGATTCATGATGGGAAGGATGATAAGTCAAGAAGGAGTTTGTCCCTCGGAAGAGAGATGTTATGCTTGGGCCCCTCGATGAGTGATAATGATGAAAGTGTATGGCCGTACCCCAATATGATTGGAATTATCATTATACTCAAGAATCGAGAAAGCATTGAACAATAACAAGTCGACAAGGACCATGACTTGTGTTCAATATAACATCGTGAGACAAAAGGGATAAATGGAAGTACACCGTTGGAAACGTGAACTCTTACGTTACATCATTTGGGTAGACATAATGGCTTGCTAGAGTCCGCTTATGTCTTATGAGGTTCGATATGATCGATCTCATTGCCAACATGATGTAATCCTATTGGGTCACACACAACTAGAATGAATTGGTTAAACCGGAGGAAGAATGATTGAGAGGCACAAGAGGCTACTTATGTCACGCGACATATCAAGCCAATGGCTTGATATACCGCGCGACATAATAGGCCAATACGTGGTATTGACGGCTGTCTCTCCTAATTTGATTAGAAGAGGTATTTACACTATTTGTAGTATAAATACGGGGTTACATCGAGACCTAAAAACCCTAGCCGAAATTTTAAAGCAAAATTCACAATCAAATTCTCTCAATATTCTTCAAGGTTTAGATCTAGCAATCAACAAGAAATTGTTCTTGGATTCATTCGAAGGTGTGGATACCAAAAGAGGGTCTTCGCTCGTTCATCGATCAAGACCTAGAGTTCAAGCAAGTTGAAGAACGAAGTTTGTGATTCAATATCACATAATCAAATCGTTTGATAGCTCAAGACCGGAAAGCGTTTCAAGGTTGGTTTAATTCTATTTCATTGATATTCAAATTAATTGTATAGAACGGATCCTAGGGCTTCTTGGGTTTTATGTTTTTAATGCTTAATTCCGCTGCGCATGGACCCGTAAAACCCAACACTAACATGGTATCAGAGCTGGCCCAAGTTGATGTTGGGCTTAAGTTAACCCGTGTTGGGTGCCCGTGTTGGGTTTGAAGTCCACGTGTAGTGCCAAGTTACCGGCCTACACGTGAGGGGGCGTGTTGAAGTCCCATGTATCCCACATCAACTTGGAGAATAAAAATGATCCACTATATAAGGTTGGTTAACCTCACCCCTTAACAAGGCCTTTTAAGGGGATGAGGACCCAATTCTAACATGGTATCAGAGCCTGTGATCCGAAAAAAAAAAAAACACAAAAAAAACCTAAACCTAAAACACAACAACGCAAATGGCTGCTGTTGAGGGTGAGAAAAGAACCCCATATTTCCTTTCATCGAGTGATAATCCCGGACAGATTCTCACTCATGTCCAATTGAAAGGAGAGAACTATGAAGAGTGGGCTCGTGTTTTCAAGGGTTCGTTGAGAGCCAAGATGAAAACCGGGTTCATTGATGGAACGATCGCACGTCCGACGAAGGCGGACGAGCTTAAACTTTGGCAGACGGTGAACTCGATGGTGGTGTCATGGATCTTCAACACCATTGAGCCGAGTCTTCGATCCACTGTAACTTATGTGGAGGTGGCAAAAACGCTATGGGACGATTTGGAGCAGAGATTCTCGATCGGAAACGGACCGAGGGTGCAGCAGATTAAATGTGACATAGCAAATTGTAAGCAGCAAAAGGGTGAAAGCGTGGGCGCCTACTATGGCCGGATCAAAAGTCATGGGATGAATTGAACGATTATGACAAGGTTCCGGCTTTTGCTTGTGACGGATGTAGGTGCAACATCAACTCCAAACCGACTCGGCGACGGGAGGAAGAAAAAGTGCATCAGTTTGTCATGGGACTGGAAACACCAAAGTTTGAAAATGTGAAGTCAAACATTTTGAACTCGGAGCCACTTCTGAACGTGAATAAGTCTTACTCAATGGTGGTGAGAGATGAACGAGTAAAAGGAACTGCGCGAGAAGAATATCCGGAAGCCATGAGCTTTGTGGCACGCACCAATATTGGAGGACGATTTCCAGGGGGGGAACGCAAAGAGATGGGTAATGCAATCTGTGGACATTGTAAGAAGAAGGGTCATGAGGCAGATACTTGTTTCAAGCCAGTAGGGTATCCGGAATGGTGGGGTGAACAGCCTTCACGAAATGGAAAAGCAAAGAAAGGACAGAATTTCTCGACAACCAGCGAAGGAGCAAAAGCACGAGATTCTCGTGGGTGTTCGAGTCAATACCGTCCCGGGCGGGAGATATGGAGGGCATGACGGACACGGAAAGGGCTAATCTATTGGGACTCACAAGCGAGCAATGGAGCAGTTTCAAAACAATCCTTCAGAATCAAGTAAAACCCAATGAACACATGAATAGTAAGATGAATGATGAGGAATGGTTAGTCGATAGTGGGGCTAATCGACATCTAACAGGCAACTCCTCTTTACTGTTTAATATGCATGATATTGAGGGAAGTCGAGTGGGACTGCCCAATGGAAAATTTATCGTTGCCACGAAAGAAGGCGACGCTAAAATTGGGACTAACTTGATTCTGCGAAATGTGTTATATGCTTCATCTTTCAATTGCAATTTACTATCCGTTTCTCAGTTGCTTGGTGATTCAAATAGTTTAGTGCATTTCACTGACAAATTTTGTATTATACAGGACCGAGCCTCGAAGAGATTGATTGGTGCGGGTGAACAGCGCGAGGGGCTTTATTACTTGAAGAAGTCGAGTGAAGCCCGAGTTTGCAATGCTACGGAAATTAGGAAGCATGAGTTATGGCATCAACGGCTGGGACATCCGTCAAATAAAGTAGTCAGTTTACTTCCTTTCGTTAGTCAGAATAATGCTGGTAGAGGAGTTTGCGAAATTTGTTTCCGAGCTAAACAGACTAGGGACAAATTTTCGCCTAGTGATAGTAATTCAACTGATATTTTTGAGTTAATTCATGTTGATCTTTGGGGTGATTATCGGACACCTTCTTTATGTGGTGCTTATTATTTTCTGACGATTGTGGATGATTGCTCTCGCGGTGTGTGGGTGTACTTGGTGAGATCTAAAGATAATGTCTCTCAAATTTTGAAGAACTTTTTGGCAATGATCGAACGACAATTTAATAAACAAGTAAAAATGGTCCGAAGCGACAATGGAACTGAATTTACCTGTTTGGCTAATTATTTTGCTGAAAAAGGCATCGTTCATCACACCACTTGTATCCGCACGTCTCAACAAAATGGTAGAGTCGAACGGAAACATAGACACATATTGAATGTGGCAAGAGCTTTGCGTTTTCAAGCCAGTTTACCAATAAAATTTTGGGGTGAGTGTGTGCTTGGCTGGGTATTTGATCAACAGAACTCCTTCAAAATTATTGCATGGGAAAACTCCCTATGAAGTCTTGTTTGATAAGGTCCCATCGTATAAGAACATTCGCGTTTTTGGGTCATTATGTTATGCTCATTACTCGAGGCACGACAATGACAAATTCGCTAGTCGTAGCAGGCGATGTATATTTTTGGGTTACCCATTCGGGAAAGAAAGGGTGGTTATCAGATGACTTGGACGAGCACAAAACACTTGTTTCTCGTGATGTCGTTTTTGTTGAATCAAAGTTTCCGTTTGCTCGCGACAATACGAGCCAAACGGCAACAGTTGATGAACCCAATTTTCTCTCCGTCGGTTCAGTTGAAGAATTGGATGATGGGGAAGTACATGTTTTTGTTCCTGGTGGTGCGGATAATGACCAGGCTGCCACTCATTTAATCGAAGAAGATGAGGGCCGAACATCTGATGTACCTGTTGAGCCAAGAATTGAAGAAAATGAAGGTGTGGTGGAGAATGAAGAGGATGCGGTTGAGAACTTGGGCAGAGGACAACGTGTGAAAATACCATCATCACGGTACAAAGCAGCTGATTTTGTATTGGGAAATTCTCGAACTCATCACACACGAGCTAGCCCCTCGTCTCACTCATCCGCCCAACAAAACTCTTCAGGTACACGGTATCCTCTATCTAAATTTGTCAATTGCACTAAATTTACTGCTGCCCATCGTTGCTTTCTAGCTGCCATTGACACAGGTTTTGAGCCCACTAGTTTTCACAAGCCGTAAAATGTGAAGAATGGAGCGGCATGAACAGCGAACTTGTGGCGCTTGAACAGAATAAAACATGGGAACTTGTGGATGTTCCGATCGGCAAAAAGGTTATCGGGAACAAATGGGTATATAAAATTAAGCATAGAGCGGATGGTGCGGTGGAACGCTACAAGGCAAGATTGGTGATTCTAGGAAATCGCCAAGTAGAAGGAATAGATTACACCGAGACATTTGCTCCCACAATTAAAATGGTTACCGTTCGTGTGTTCCTTGGCATTGCTGCTGCCCGTCGTTGGGAACTCCATCAAATGGATGTTCACAACGCCTTTTTGCACGGAGATCTGGACGAGGAGGTGTATATGAAGATTCCTTTGGGATATCATCCTCATCTTACAGGAAAAGTGTGTAAACTTCGAAAGTCTTTGTACGGGCTTCGTCAGGCGCCTCGTTGTTGGTTTGCGAAGTTGTTCGCAGCTTTGACAAAGTATGGTTTTGTTCAGTCTTACTCAGATTATTCATTGTTTTCCTATCATACTGCAAATTTCGAATTGCATGTTTTGGTCTACGTTGATGATCTTGTTATTGGGGGTAACGATTCCGCTGCTATAACACATTTCAAAACATATTTGTGTAAAATTTTCAAGATGAAAGACCTTGGGCGTTTGAAGTATTTCTTGGGACTTGAAGTTGCACGACACACTGATGGCATTTTTCTCTCACAAAGGAAATATGCACTTGACATACTCTCTGAAACGGGCATGCTTGGAGCTCGACCAGCTAGTACTCCAATTGAGCCAAATCACCGATTGGCACTGACTGATGATGAAGCTTTGAAGGACCCTGAACCATTTCGTCGTCTCGTTGGACGGCTCATTTACCTAACTATCACTCGTCCGGACCTGTCTTACAGTGTGCACATCTTGGCGCAATTCTTGACAAATCCGAAGGTTGCTCATTGGCAGGCAGCACTACGCGTGGTTCGCTATCTTAAGGCTCGTCCCGGTCAAGGTCTGTTGTTCCGTACTGATTCTGACCTCCGACCCATAGCCTACTGTGACTCGGATTGGGCTAGTTGTCTGATTACTCGTCGTTCATTGACAGCGTATGTTGTCTTCTTGGGTGGCTCTCTTGTTTCGTGGAAGACTAAAAAGCAAGCAACCATTTCTCGCTCCTGGCCGAGGCGGAGTATCGTTCTATGGCTAATGCCACGTGTGAACTTAAGTGGCCGCGTGGGCTTCTTGTCTCTTTTCGTGTTACTATTTCCGCCCCTATAACATTGCTATGTGATAGTCACCCGCAATCCATATTGCACAAAACCCTATTTTCCACGAACGAACGAAACATATTGAGGTGGATTGTCACCTTGTTCGTGATGCTATCAAGTCTGGCTCTATCATACCGAAGTATGTTCATACTTCTTCTCAGCTGGCCGACTTGCTTACGAAGGCGCTAGGAACCAAACACTTCGTTTTGTTACTTGGCAAGTTGGGTGTGTGCGATTTACACTCTCCAACTTGAGGGGGGGTATTGGAAGATAATCACGTGGAGATATTTGGAGATATCATCATATCACCTTGTATATTTGCATATATATCATTTCCATGTTTTCTATATGTAATTTAGGTAGTACATATCGTTTTATAATTACTGTAATATTAGACCTAAAATAGAACAAGGACTCTAGGGTTGTATTTAAGCCTTCACGGCTCATTGGAATAAACGCAGAAAAACATTTCCCATTTCTCCCTCTCGGTTCTAACATGGTATCAGAGCTGGCCCAAGTTGATGTTGGGCTTAAGTTAACCCGTGTTGGGTGCCCGTGTTGGGTTTGAAGTCCACGTGTAGTGCCAAGTTACCGGCCTACACGTGAGGGGGCGTGTTGAAGTCCCATGTATCCCATATCAACTTGGAGAATAAAAATGATCCACTATATAAGGTTGGTTAACCTCACCCCTTAACAAGGCCTTTTAAGGGGATGAGGACCCAATTCTAACATAGGTCGCTTAAAAAGAAAATTTGTGCCCCTTCGAGCAGAACGGAGGGAGTAGTATTATGTCTAGTTTTTTCAACAAATTAATGTCTTTGTTTTTTTTTCAAGAAAAGAAATCTTATATTGAAATCATACAAAAAGAGACTACTAAGAGCATCCACAATGAAAGATTTTTGAGAGCTTTTTGTTTTTATGAAAAAGCTCTTTAGAGCTTTTGCCATTGTGGAGCAAGTTGAAAAGCTCCTTACTAAGAGCATCCACAATGATAAAGCTATCTAGATAGCTTTTTTTATATTTTCTATGAGCCACATCATTTAATTCAAAACTTAAAAACCTCAAGCACTTTTTTACAATGGTAAAATTCCTTTTTCAACTTTTTTATGGGTCTCATATGTAAAAAAGAGTGAATGACTTGCATAGAAAATGTGTAGCATTAATGATAAAAAGCTAAAAAGTTAGCTGTTTGTAGAAAGAGCTACTCCTTACTAAGGAGCTCTTTCATCATTTCCACAATGATAAAAAGCTCTCTAGAGCTTTTTTATAAGAATAATGAGCTCTCAAAAAGCTCCCATTGTGGATGCTCTAAGGAGCAACTCCTTCTACAAAGAGCTCTCTCAAAGAGCTCTTTCCAATTATTTTGACCACTTTTCCATATTGATCATTAAATATTATAAAAAATGCTAGAAAAAAGTTTAATGTTGTTGGATTTGGGGGAACAAAAAAGTTGATAAAAAAGTCCTACCATTGTGAAAAAAGCTTGGAGGTTTTTATTATTGAATTGTAAATGATGTGGCATATTAAAATTACAAAAAAAGCTATGAAAAAAACTCTTACCATTATGCTCTAAGAAAAATTGAATTTATTACAAAAGAATACTATTAAGCAAATTAATGATTTATTGGCCCTATAAATAATTGGTCAAAATTGTTTAATGTACACGTGAGAAAGGTGGTCGGCTGGATTTTATTAATCATTATTATTACATTGGTGATTGATACAAAACTCGACGTAAGTCGTGCTCCAATATTTTATTATACAGATTCAAAATTATAATTTTTGTTTTTTCAAAAAAAACTAAAATTTTCTAATTAACTTAGTGCTATAAAATTTTATAACTTGAATGATAATAAAATGTCTTTTATATATATATACTAGTAAAGTCCGTATCCAAGGACACGTGTTTTTTGTTTTTTTTAAATAAATTTTTTTAATTAATTTTTTTTTTTAAAGGGAAAAATGGGAAAAGGACAACTTAATGAGGGCAAAATGAAAAATTTGGCACTTAGTACTATTCATTGTACTGTAACAAGGAGGGGTGCCATTTATATTATAGATATTGAATGAAATAAAAGCGATGGGCTAGACCCAGCGCACGAGGCATAATTATTCTCATACTATTATAGCAACACCCATTATTGGGGCGGCCCAGCTATTACAAAGCCCATGGCCCAGCACAAAGATCAGTCGACTTAGTTCATTGTCCGACCATCATTGGTCCCGACCTAGCTCTGTCCGATATACGATCCATATCTTATACGAGTATTATCCGGCCGTATCGTTCAGTCAGGTCGACCTAGACCCATGCAGGCGACCTCGACCCACGAAGACGTATGCTGACCTACAGAGTCATAACACGTCTATAATTCTTTCCACAACAGAATTCCTACAAATCAGACGTTATTTACGTACGTAATCTCGTACACGATTCGTTCCATAATTCTAGGGATTCTGCACAATCCCACTACAATTATACTTCATATCGAAGGCTATATATACCTCACAACATCCATGGTTTAGAGGTAATTGCTATTTGTTATTCTGAATATCTCTGGTTCATTATAATTTATAAGCTCATAAACTCCATACTTACTCTCACGCCCGAGAGTCTAAGCCGGAGACCATCCCGGCTAATCGTGGGTTCATTGTTTCAGGTTAAAAGCTTGGAGATCAGTCCTGATTGCTGGACGTAGGCTGATCAACACGTTTCCTGCGGCATCATATATATAAATAAGGGGTCAAATGACCCCTTTTATCTTTTATATGTGGCTTCACAACTATGACAAATTTTATAGAAAGAGAGATTTGATATTTTTAATGCTAAAAGTTACTGGCAAAAAGCATTTCAAGAGTTGTGTTTGATAAACTAAAGAATCTAATTGTGTTTTGTGTGCCAAAAAACACAATTAGACCACTTTCAGCAAGTCGTTAAATAATAACCTTAAAAACAGCTAGGCCGTTACATTGTAGACAAACAATACGCTGTAGAAAGGTTCTATATAATCTCATCAGATAAAAAACAGTACAACATTTCTATTGTCAGTGGCATGACAAACCCGGAAAAGGCGAAAGCTTCGTTTAGCCAAACCAACACAAACTGCTCTATCATTACGCTCATTGGTATATATCCTACTACCCTTTCGACGTTGCACAAAAGCCATTACTTTACGCTCACTATATTTACATACAACACACATTTTCCATTCATTCTCGTTTATCCTCGCCAATTTCATCCGTTAATCCAATAGCAGTTGACGTCTCCTTCTTTTCAACCATCGCAATGCCCCCATCCAACTTCACTCCACTAGTAAGTGATATAGCCTCCTCATCATACTCTTCTCCCGTTTCCCCTGAGTATGCATATCTAAAAACCCAAACACCAGTTTTCAAAACTTGTACAGTAACTGAAGATACTATATGTACAAAATACTGAATATGGAAATTTAATGTGCATTAAAGTATTGTACAGTACAACTATCAAAGTCATCAACAATTGTACAACACTTTGATGCACATCAGCAGCTACACTAGTCACCCAGAAGATAGTGCAAAAGGTAGCAGAGAGAGGAAATGGACAAGAGACGCTAGAGGAGTAACAAAGTACCTGGTGGGATTACGTGAAGGGGCCCAGAGGATACATATCACAACCAAGAGAGAGAATGCAAGCAAAGACCAGAACGCTGGGATTATCCACGCAATTCGCCATAGTTCACTTATTGGATCCGTTGCGTTAAAGTATAACTGAGATCAAAGAAAGTCATAGGGATGGATTACACTTCTTTCACAAGTATATATAAAGACTAGTCAAATAACTCATTTGGCCCACCATACTTTTCTCACAGATACACACATCAAACTACAAATTATTCAATTTGGTATTTAAATCAACGAGTTCCTCCATACTTGAACTTAGTTGGATTTATCCGTTAACTATATAAGAAATGTCTGATTTACCCCTACTCTTAGTCATGTGCCTCTCAGTCTCACATGCTTCATAAGTTGTCTTTCATCAATAACATTGTGAAAATTCAACAAAGTAAAATTAAAAACCAACTGAAAGAAAAGACAACTATTTCTTGAATATTTACAAACATGTGTGTGATAAGAGACTAAGATTTGGGGGTAAAGCGGACATTTCTTACCCAGATAACGAAAAATTGGGGGGGGGGGGTGATCAGATGACGGTAACTGAGGATAATCTCCTAATTGAAATTTTGGGGAGCAGGATGGTCAATGTGAATATTCATGACAAGTATAGTGGCCCAAAAGACCTTTCTGCCTAAAGATGATAACTGATCGACACACACACACACACACACACACACACACACACACAAAGACTGCATTAGGTGCAACAGTCATTGTGGCCAAAATTATACATTACCTCATAGCCAATCCAAGCAATCGAGAGTAGCACAAAAACTGCAAGGGAATTTGTATATTTTCGATAGACCTCAAGTTTAGGGATACTTCTTCGGGTCTGCAAACAAAAAAAAAAGAGATGTAATATATCTACTCAATTGAAAAAATCATAGTACAATTTATACTGCCGACTCACACAGAAGATTACCTGGAGCTTCTCCAATGTTTTGGATAATGATGAGAATATCCAAAGAATAAACCAGGCATCCAAGAAAGCAACGGGCAGCACCAAATATACCTTCATTCCAGAAAAATCATTCACGTTTCCCAAATGTTCAACTAGTTCAAGTGCCTCCGAAGCGACAAAATATACCAAACCCAGAAGTAGCACTTTTGAGGTGACACCACCAAGCGTAGGCCTCACTACACCATATCCCATTGAAACCACTAAAAGCAGTAAGCGAGAAAGAGTCTTCTTAATAGCACTTGTGGTCACGGCCCACAAAGTAATCCCCATCGGTCTGCTTCCAGTATCATTAAGATTTGAATATTCGAAATACCAGAGTGCCATTTCGCACATTCCAAGTGCAATTACGGCCGAAATGTGATAATGCAACTGTATTATGTCTTTCCAGAACTTTACAAATCTCAAAAACCAGACTAGACCTAATAGAAGGTATGCTAGAGACATGATCCCATAGAAGGTCATCAAGGGAACCATTTTCCCAGGTAAATAACCCTCTGGATTTCTCCATATAGTTCTTCCTCTAATTACCGTACCCTCAAGACGTGGATCACAAAACATGAAATAGAGATAATACATTCCCGTATTATTTATCTCAACTGATTGGGTAACCATTGTAGCTTCTTGATTTCTTCCTTCAAAGAATGTCTGAATGCGCATTGGCCAGTTAGGGTTGTCTTCATATCTTTGAATAATAACCTCTCCTACAGTGCAGGACCCTTCGTTGGCAAGCTTTGGAGTGCAACATATTACATTAGATTTAAAAAAGGTGCCTCCAATTCTTTCTCTGTCTTTCACTTCGATTATTATAGCTTCAACTAACCCAGTCCTACTCTGCATTTCATTCTGAGTTTTAGCAGATTCTTCGGTTCTTGTAAAAGTGACACTTTCAAACCTGCAATATAAGACATCAGTGAGTGCAATCTGAAATGAGCAAAAAACTTGGCATCTATACATTCAAATCAAAATGGACGGTCTGAGAGAGAGAGAGAGAGAGAGAGCAAAGTAGGGCCTTTCAACCTTTTATTGAACACAACTACGTCAACCATTAATGAACTTTTTTATCTTTTCCTTCGCATGCATTTGCACATGCATATACAGAATACATTGCAAAGCAGTACCGTGCCATGTCTTCAATATCTTTATAATGATTGACAACAAGAGTATTTAGAAAGACTATTTCGATGACGAAGAAGATTAATAAAAAAAGTAAACTAACAATTAATGCTGGTTTAAACATCAAAATGGTCGAAAACTGAGCACAATGTTACCACCACTTGAGTATTGATATATAGGTATCTATGTAACAACTTGGAGGGTTTTTTTTGATCGGCACTATTTAACATGACCAAACCAATTGGTACCTACCAAATAATCTTGTAGGTTAACTTCCGAAACTTACAACTCATAAATCAGCTAGCTGTTGCTACTGAACAAACAAACAATGTATCATAAACTCATTGTAGTAGTATTGCCTAAAATAATAAAGCTCGATATGTGGCTTGGACGAGATGGACCTGTGCATCAAGAAGGTTCTAGGGCATTCTGACTCTTCAACATAATTCTGCATCATATGTATGCTAATCAATATTGACAAATCCTTTTCATCAGATTGAGTGCATTAACTCTTCACCTCTATGGTGTTCACTCCCACATATTTCAATTATAGGAACACTAAATTCTTTTACTAACCAGCCCATCATTGAACTCACTTAAAACTTTCACCTGACATAAATTACTCAGAACACATACATAGTACCTCCGTCCCAAAATGAATGCCCGAAAAACTTTCAAATTTGCTCTAGACCTAGAGCAAATTTGAAAGTTTTTCGGACATCCATTTTGGGACGGAGGGAGTAATACAAAGTAACATTCATAATCTAACAACAACTGTACAGGTTCTAGCTGTTCTAGCTATGCTTAGAAAGTACAAAGGAAAATTTCCCCTTTTTATCAAAACAACAATCACCAACACATATGCTAACAGAACTGAAAAAATTAACCCTTGCAATTCATGATAAATCAAATATAACCAGCTAAAAGTGGGAAATAACCTCAGTTGTCTCCAATAAACTATTATAAATATAACAATCATAGCTTCAATAACCACAAAAATCCGTAGAAACCCAAAGTTCACATTTCACTGTGTGTGAGTGTGCGCACAATTTAGTCTTGCACACAATATATAGTCAATTAACTCAATTTTCTCTAATAAAAAACTTTAGGCACGGAAATCATACTTTAATTTTGCCCACTTTAAAAACAAAAAAGGAAAAAGAAAACAAATAAGGAAAATCCATATTCAAGTATGTGTATCTAAATTAAGGGTTGGGGAAGAGAAATTGGACCTGATGAAGGATTTTCCTTTGTGGGTATTATCAAAAGAGGTGGCCTTTGAAGAATCTTGGTGGAGTTTGGAGGCGTAGAGACCTTCACTGCCTCCATGGAAGATGAAAGAGTTCAACTGTGGAGTAAATGATTCGTTAGCATAATCATGAATTGAGGCGCTTGCATGTATAATCATCAACCCAAAAACAACACAAACATAGACTAGTAGGAGAAACAAGCTTTTGTCCCTCATCTCTCTCTCTCTCTCTCTCTCTCTCTCACACACACACATACAGAGTTGAAGAGCCGAGAAGAAGGGCGAAAGAGGAAGGGCAAAAATGTCTTTAGAGAGAATTGACGTTGACGTCTGTAACTGACTTGCGTGGAACGATTTTCTTGTGCAAGTTAACTTTTTTAACGGAAACATAGATTTTATTTTTTTTAGTCTTACGCTCCGTTAAAGCGAGAAAAGAGATCGAATGATTATGGTAAATTAATTTTTTCACATTACATAAATTAACTCTAACCCCTATTTTGTATCTTATTTAATATTTTTGTATTTTTATTAAAATTTATATGAACTAATCCTAACTCCCGTTTTGTATTTTATTTAATATTAATTTCATCATTTGTTATCTTTTTACGACACATATATAACCAAGTTCTCTCCACAATTGTCATTGTAAAGTGTTTTTCTTCCTTCGACTTCTTTCTTCCGCTAGTCTTTTAAACACTCGCATTTTTTGCTTTTACTCTGTGATCACGAAAAATTTAAACAATATGAAAATAAGTTGCGATATGAATCGTAGTTTGAACCGTAGTCTAAATTATGGTGTGAACCACGATCTGCACCGCGATTTTAACTGATAATTGAACCGCGGGTTGAATCAAACCGAACCGAATCATAGAGGTTTGATTTGGTTCGGTTGAATTTTTTCATGGTTCGATTCGATTTGAAATTTTCCCAAATCGATAACTAATGGTTCGATCCGTAAATTTCTCAAAATCAAACCATTTACACCCTCACCCAGTAAATTGTTGAGACAAGTAATTAGGTTTCAATAATTATGAATTGGTTATATTTTTTAAAATGAAAATGCTATTCATTTATAATATTCAATCATAACAATTACCCACTTATCTAAATTCCTCTATTCTATCCCAATATATACACTTATAATATATCACATTTTCCAACCTTTTTTTTTATTATGGACTAATTGAGTTAGTTTTGCATTTAATTTAAAACAAACATGATGAAATTAATGTAACCAAATACTCATGTTTGATTATGGACAAATTGAAATTGAGTAGCCTTTGGTCCCACTCATCGCATTCAATTATTCCTTTCAATAAAAAATAATTGTTGTTTTTTTACATTAGAAAACAATTAATAACCATGTTGAAATTTTTAATATAAAATTTATACTCCCTCCGTCATGAAACCCTCCGTCATGAAAGATTGTCCCATTTGCCATTTTGACTTGTTCCAAAAAGTATGTCTCATTTTTAAATTTAGGCATAAATGTTAGTGCAAATCTACTAAGGTACAAGAAGGTGAAGCTCTTCCTTAATAATTGCAAAATGTACAAAACAGGACAATCTTTTAGGGACGGAGGGAGTATTATATTAAAGATTATATAAAATTAATAACCAGCAACAATTTTTAATATAAGAGCAAGAAAATAGTTCAATAAGCCAAAACGAGTTTGACCAAATAAAAATTGACATTTATTTAAGAACGAATGAAACAAGTAATTTTTTTTATCACAATATTACTTGATTAAAATAATTATCTTACCTCTATTCCAAATTAAATATTTATAATATTTCATTTTAACGCAGAGGAACTAATTAAATTTTCTTCCGTTCCAGTACAAAAGACATAAAATAAAATAGATTTTGCACAAAAATTAAGATATTAGTAGAGAAATAAGTGTTGTAAGTATGAAAATTATAGTAGGAGAGAAAAACTGGGATAAGAAATATTAAGTGAATAGATGATGTGACCGTGTGAGTATATAGTAAATGGGTCCATTGAATAAACAAGTATTACAAATTTTTCTTTTTGGGCTCGTGACTTTTGTAAGGAACATTAAAATCAGACTTTTGTGACTTTTGTAATGGGACGTAGAGACAGACGAAGGTGTCACATTTCATTGTAGATAAGTTAATGAAATAAGTTGATAATTCAAAAGAAGAAACACTAAGAATTAGGTGGACCATTTTCCTTATCAAACGTACCACAATTTCCTTTATTTTGTCCACATAGAAACGCACCCAACCCATAATCTTAGTGCATTATGTCTCCTTTTACACAAACTCATACCTCCACTACCATCTTTTCACAAAGCAAATTCCACTCAAAAACCACCTCTCTTATCTTGCTCATAAATATACACACTTCTTCTGCCCCCAAAAACCCTAAGTCCATATATAATCACACAGAAACTGCTGGAAATTATGGCCATAGTTCATTATTTGGACACCATTTTAGTCCCCTTGAGCCTCTTCATTACATTTGGCTACCATGCCTACCTTTGGCACCATTTCAAGCACAAGCCTTGCTTAACTACCATCGGCATGAACACCATCAAGCGTCGCCTTTGGTTACAAGAGATGAAACAGGCATGCCTCCTTAATCTCGACCATTCCAAAGCCTCCGTAAATTAACATTCTTTTTTTCGTTATTGCAGGGCAATGACACACATGGAATGTTGGCGGTCCAAAGCTTGAGGAACGCGTTAATGGCAACTATACTAACGGGTACCATCACAATCCTCGTAACCCTATCATTGGCAGCTCTAACCAACAACACCTACCAAGTCACCCACCTCTTCAACAACGCCTTTTTCGGGGTGCAAGCTAATAAGCTCCTCCTCCTAAAGTACGGGTCAACATCCATCTTCTTGTTGACTAGCTTCTTGTGCAGCTCCATGGCGCTAGTGAACTTGATTGATGCCAATTACTTGATCTATGCGTTGGGAGGCGAAGGATCTTCTTCCATGTCGACTTTGTGTCCAGGACACACGCAGACAGTTATGGAGAGAGGTTTTGTGTTAGGGGTTGTCGGGAATCGGGTTTTGTGCATCGCTTTTTCTCTTTTGATGTGGATGTTTGGTCCGGTGTTGGTTGCAGTTTCGTCGGTGGCATTAGTTTGGGGTCTTTATATGATTGATTTTGGTGGCGTACTCGCTGCTAATGCTCATAACAAAACCTACCTTTAAACTAGCCATAGCTAGTTACCTTGTAGTTGTCTGTATGCATCTACCATAACAACCTATGTTTGCTTGATCCTACATTAATTTTGATTTTAACTAGGAATATCATCATGTTCATGTGATCTGAGTAGAAATATGGCTTCTCAAGGCTTTAAGGACAATATTACAACTAAGTACTGACATCAAACTGTGTAGCAGTTTCATTGTCATCCGTTCGATATTTTTCAAGGGCTTGATCGTCTTTTCATTTCCGTCTCCACCAAAAACGGTCGTCCATTTAATATAAGTAAATAGTCGGCCATTTTCACTAATCTACAACATAGGCAAAAACATGTAGAGATGGTTCTGCAAATGAGCAAAGAAACTCAACCAAGACAGCAAGGAATGTAGTAGAAACCAGTGTTCTAAAAGACCCCGCCTAAGGGCGCCTAGGCGGGAGATGCCATGTGAATCTTTCTAAACACTTTCTTTTTATATGTTACAAGTGTAAGCATGAAAAACGCAATCTTTACATGACACTGATATATATATACGTCGTTTTGTTTTCTGTTCGTTTTAACTTTCTTGTTTGCCTCCCCTTCCGGCTGACCCCTATTAACATTGTTACGAGGGTAACTAAAAAAATTGTACATGCCAATCAAACCCCCCCAATAGATATCACTCGAGATGTTCAACCAACCTTTCCACAGTTCTTTATCATCTTCAGATTGCAGTGTGTCTCCAAAGAATTTCACTCCTTCGCTTTATGCACCCTATCTTGCCTCTAAACACCCTTATGCCGTATCTGGTCATAATAGTCTGCCTGCTACAAGTAAACGCATCTGAAAAGACAAACAAAGGTGTCAGCAAAAAGATCCATTGAAAGATGAAATAAATCTCTTTCGTGTTCATCCAAATATCAAACTATGAAATAGAAGTTAAACAAACTCACATGTAACAATAGACAAGAACATTACTCGTGTTTCTTGAAGATAAAGAAAATCAATACATTATTGAACTGATACCAAGAACCTTTACTACGAAATCTCACTTCACCAATAATAAGCATTATTTCAGCAAAAATAACATAGTGCTGTTACTATGTGCATCATATCCTACAATACTGTTAACAGATGAGGATAACCGATGGGTATCTGTATCTCAATGCTGCATTCTGCTCGACCTTGACAATTGATCTTAACTGTGACACGGTTTTTCAGTCAATATTATAAAATACTCCCTCCGGCCGAAATGTCTCAAAATGACTCATGCACGGGAATTAAGAAAAGTGATGTAGGAAAGAGAAAAAGTGTATAGTGAAATAAATGTTGTGAGTATGAAAAGTGATGTAAGAAAGAGAAAGTGGGGTAGGGAATAGTTAGTGGATATTTATTGTGAGTATGACAAGTGGGTCCCACAAATAAAAAAATAATAAAAAACTTTCCTTTTTTGGGTTAGGACATTTTAAATGGGACACCCAAAAAGGAAAGTTGGGACACTTCGAGCGGGACGGAGGGAGTATAATATTACTCTTTGGAACGCTCATCTTATCACAAAGTTAGCTTATATTTTTTGTGGGGGCATTCTAAAACTAAACTATTTCTTGAAACTGTCAAGGTTTGGTAACAAAAAATTGGTGGGAGTCAGTAAACCATGCTCCCTCCGTTTCCCTTTATTTGACGTTTTAGAGGCGTGAAATTGTTCCAGAATATTAGTCGTTTTTTGGTTTCTTTAGTTCAAATAGACAAAATTGCCCTTGATTCATTACTACTCTTATCACCGACCCCACTAATAGAATTTCCGGTCAAATTATTGTAAAGTCCATCAAAAACCTTCCCAGATTTTTGAGGAGGGAGAAAACTTTTACTAGTAAGAATTGATAAAAAGGATGAAATGTCAAATCATTGAGTTATTACAAAAAACCAATGAATTGTTGCAAGAAGAAATCAAGATTTAGCAAGGAAACTTTAGAATCAAACTAAATTTTTGAGAGAGAAAACAAAATACTGGCAGGACCTTGTGTTCAGAGGTCATTGCCTCTTTCTCTTCTTTGAATCTCACTCTCATACAAGTAAACTTGGTTCCTTCAATTCAATTTTCTGGTAGAAGAAGGGTGGATTGGAATGGAGGAGAGAGAAGTATTGTGTGGGTGAGTGCGTGTGAAGGTGAGCAATTAGGATATTAGCATGAGAGAAGAAGAAACGTACAGGTAGGTGAGTATGTAAAGGGAGAATTTTAGACGGGATAGCGGGTAAACATGGAAAATTGGTGGATCATTAATTTATTCCTTGGTTAGTGGGATTAAGGCTAAAATGTCAATTAGGAATGGAGGGAGTAGTACTTATGCCTCATCTGTTGCCCATTGTCAGAGTTGTATGGAATGTGGATGCACTTATCTTATTTTGTATCCATCCTACTTCTTATGTGTATTATATCGCATAATTATGGATGACATATAAAGTTGTGTGCATTTCTACATGTAAAACGAGTCCTACAATATGCAAAAACTATCTCGACTCAAATCTGAACCTAAGTTTGTGATACATGACAGTTATCCTAATTCAATGACTATGACCATCAAAATTATTGGACTTAAACGTATACATGAAAATAATCAGCACTTTACAGGCAAAAGATACAGATTGATGATCAATTAGTCTAGGGAGGTAAAATTATAATAGGATTATTTTTCACTTTAAGAACTATTGTTTCACCACAAGAGAATAGTTTTACTAACCCTCCAATAATACCTATCCAATTCAACAAAAGATCAAGTAGTCAGTCACACACAATAAACCCAGAAAAAGAGGTTGGCATTTACTATAAATAGGCATATATAAACTGGATTGTGAGCACAAAAAGAAGTACTCCCTCCATCCAATGAAATAGTCTCACTATCCTCTTTGGTTGTACCAAATAAAGTTTCTCATTTCTAGAAAAAATGATTAAAATTTTGTGCAATTTAAATGAGCAAACAAGTAAAGCTACAGCCTCAAAAGGTTTGACTTCTCGAATGACACTATCTTCTGCAGACAGAGGGAGTATCTGATAAGGAATGTTGTCTTCTTTGTTCCTTAATCAACTTATTATGATTGATTTGCAGCCAACATTTCATGATGTAATAACCCACCATAACTGGACCAAATATTGCTACCCGTATTATTTACAAAAAGAAGAGAACTTACCACTAACAATTTGCGATAAGTCAGTCAAAAAGATGTAGAATACACGTTAACTGGAACTCTGATCTAGCTTTGACCCATAAAATCTGCGCCGTCTTCTTAGTATCTCAGCTTCTCTGGATATTTGAATATCTGAAGGCCAGAATGTTTGATGGATAACTTTGCAAATATAACGAGGAAGCATTGCTAAGACTTGTATCAGCAAAATGGTGAGCCAATAGGTAGGCGACTTTGCCAGATGGTAGATTGTCCTGGCGAAGATACAGAAGCATATTAGTCCAAGATGGAAATCTTAGAATCCAGAAAATGTTAAAAACTACTATTAAGCAACAGACTAACCCATAATTAGGGAAAATGGGTATAGAGTCCAATACCACCACACAAGCATATGTAATTATTACTGAACCCCATATTGCTATATGGGTATGCAATATCCATCGCTGAATATCCATGGCCAAATGCAAATTCACCAGGATAACAACTGCAATAGTCCACAAGCTACCCAAGCTCCATATGTCAATTGTGCTTTCCCAATAAGTAAATAAGGGAACACAGAAAAGAACAAGGCTCTGCCACAACGTATCGATCATCGTGATCCAGAACAGGTACAGATTGTAACTTTCTTGCCTATAGCCTGCCTCATAGAGTTTTGGATGCTTGAGCAGTGTCTTATGACTCAAATCCTTGTCCATGATACCAACAACCATAGTAGGTATTGAAGTGTAGATAACAGAGTAAAACACACTGCTCCAATCAGTTAATGCAGAAGTTGTCGAGAAAGCCGTGAATAATATATACCTGGCAAAAACAAATGAAAAATACTGGTTCAGAAAGAATTTATAAAGCAACACATGGCAATATATGTTCGTGAACTTTGAAGCTAGAGAAATTTCGAAATCATGGAAGATATGCTCGCGGGTTATGGATTGTGGAAATAAGTGTTTAAACATAAGAAAGTTACATACCCTTGGAACACACACACACACATTTTTTTAAAAAAGTTCTGATGTCCAGGAACAAGTGAACTTGATCAAATTAGAAATAAATGCACTATCTATACTCGAGAGTTAAAATGGAATCAATCATCTTCGATGCAAACCTATCAATCTGATTATATGCTTTCAGCAGTTGGATAATAACTGAGCACGTATAGTACTTGTTTCTTTCATTTAGCACCATTCAAAATCATAAAAAGTCTAATAACCAGGAATTAGACTGGAGAAACCAGGAAAAAGAAATGTGCATGATGTGATGTATATAGCATGGAGAACAAGAATCTTTCATTTTAAAGTCTGCAATTGAAGATTGCCAAAAGGAAATGGTGCATACCAGAATAGCATCATCACAAAAACAGCATTTCGATAGAAGTTGTAAAGGATCAGATAGCCAACACGTTGATAATTCCAGTGCCCATGCACCAAAAGCAGTCTTTTCAAAAACCGAAACTGTCCCATAGCAAAATCAGAAGCCATCACTGCTTGACGCCCTTCCTGGCCACATATCCCAACTCCAACATCGGCCATTTGGATCATTGAAACATCATTGGCACCTGTAAAGTACAGTGTATCAGCGAAAGGTGAAGAAAGAGGCTTTTCACCCAGCTAAGGCTTTTCATCAATGTATATTCAAAAAATTTACTCAAGCAAGCAGCCATCTCTAAAATCAATAGTAAACATAGCAGTACTATTACTACCATACAGAAAAATTTAATTTTAGAAGACGAAAAAAAGCTATGGCAACTCCCTGCCCTAGTAGCTAAGCAATTACTAGAAATCAACTTACCATCACCTATTGCTAGCGTCATATCATCCGTGCGACTCTTTATCAAGTCAACAACCCCAGCTTTTTGTAAGGGTGCAACACGGCAACACAGCACAACATTGCATGAAGTTGCAAGATCGAATAGCTATTGAAGAAAAAGCAATATATAGTCAGATATATGAGTATAAGAAAATAAAGAAAAAAATGTAGTTTATCTCACTTGTCCAACAATGAATCTGTTCTTTTTTTATATAACAGAAAAGTAACTAGAGAACAATAACAAAGCCATCAAACAAAAATATATGGCATAGGAAACCCTATAAGAGATACTGAATTTTTATTTTATTTTTGATAAGAGAGATACTGAAATCTATGTACGGGAAAAGGATTCATACCTCTGATTCCAGATCTTTCTCCAAGATGTAAACTAGACTATTCCCATCAATTATGAGTGCTAGGGGTGCAATCTTTGTCCCTTCGTCCTCTACAGCAGGCAATTGGGGCAAGTTAGCCAGTTTTGTGTCAACAGGAACCTCAACGTAGTTACTTTCAGCATTCTTTTTCCATCTCAAGCTCTGAGTACTGCAATTTTCATATGATTTAACACCATATTTGGTCATGGCATCTGATAAAAGTCTTCTGCATTCACTTTCCGAAGTTCCATTAATGACAATCTGATGCATATCTGAGGTCAGCAGCTTGCAAGAAAGACCGATTGAAATGGCCGTCTCTTGCTTATCTCCAGTCAGAACCCAGACCTTAATTCCTGCTTGACGGAGCGACTCAATGGTTTCTGGGACACCCTCTTGCAGCTTATCCTCAATTGCAGTAGCTCCAAGTAGACGTAAGTCACACTCAATTAGAGATGCTGTGTGACGTAATTTGGTAGACCTGTCTGTCAATGAAGTGCTTGCATCTTCATACATGCATTGCCACTCCTCCAGTTCTTCACCTGAAAGATCCTTGGCAGCAACAACAAGTGTCCGTAAACCTTCAGATGAGTAGTCATGCAAATGGTTCTTAGTTGCATGGCTTATGTGATCAGTTGCAGGGTCCTCCCTTATTATGCTGAGCATGGAAGTATCAGCACCTTTTACTAATACCTTCACAACATCGTTTGGAAATCTGATAACAACTGACATTCTTTTGCGCACACTGTCAAACTCATGCAGACCCAAAACGTCCAACCTACATTTCAATAACAATTGAGACTTATTTATTACTTTGCTAATGATAGGCTATTACATGATACATGAAATAATTATGATTCAGGATTAACTTAATGCAAACAGCGTAATAGAATAGCTCAAGTTAGATGAAAAGAGTTATCTACCTTACTTTCTCACCATTGACATCAATCACAATATGACCAGATGTTCTCTCAAAAAGAGTGTATCCGAAAGCACGAGCAGCAGCAACCAGAGCTTGTTCATCAGGAGACTCACCCTGATAGTCAAGAGCTTTGGCCTCATCATATATTTCATGCCCCCCAGAACTTGTAGACGAACTTTGATTAAGAATGGGAATCACAGTGTTGCATGCGGCCAATGCAAGAAAAAATTCATGTGCACATATTTGTTCTGCACCAGCTAAATCTTTATGCAACAGGTTCATGAGATCAGAATCCACAGCAATTTCAGATTGCTGTTTTCCTTTCTTTGTATCTACTGCTTCTCCTTTTATGGTTTCTGCAGGAGTTCAAGAAAAATGGGTTACAATAGAAACTGCCAGACCTACTTTACTGAAGCATCCTAAATCAGAGATGGAAACGAAGACCTTCCAGAATCAAAGAAGTAAAACATCATGTGGTAGAACTCGTTGACTCACCAAGTTTATTTTTCTTTTTGCTTTATTTATAAGAAAATAAAATTGTCATTAGAAGGAGATTAATTTACAAGCAGATGGACAAGGGGGGCAGTTCATCTACAAAGAAAACAAAATACATGGATTCTACATTAACAATAGCAGCAACCCAATCTTGCTTCAAGTCATTAAGCGATAACCCTCGGAAGGAACCATTAGCATATGCCCAAAGAGAGGCTAATAAAAACACCTTTTTCCCAGAAAACATGCCTCGCATCTCCTTGCGTTTCCATCCAAATATATCAACAAGCTGCAAAGGCCCTGCAATCCCACAAGCATCTCGCATCTCCTCCTTTATCAAACCCTTTGAACTGAACGTGAAGAAAGGAAGAAATAGAACCAGGACTCACCCACACTTCTTCAACCACCTCAAACAAATGATTCCACCAATAACAAGTTATAATTCAGATAAACATTTAGAAAGCCTACGAAGCTGCAACATGTTGTTAGTATTTTGTTTATTAAGCACTAAAGTCCACACGAATGCCCTAATCTTGAAAGGTCTCTTAGACCTCCAAGCAAGCGAGGAAGAGGAAAAGAAAATGGAGTGGGACTTCGGATTAAGAAGTTAAAAAAGATTTACAAGAATAATTTCGGATACCGCTAAGTCTCACACTCAATAATCCTATTTATCTGACATATGAGTGTGAGATAAAGAAGAAAGGAGAACACCAATTTCAGCAGACTCTCGATCATTTAGATTGCGAGAAAAGAAAATGAAATTCCAAGACAGAGAATCACTCTCCCCAAACACTAAGAACATAGCAATAAGGGCCAAATGAATTATAGAAAGACGGTTTGTTTCGGATTCTTTATGAAGCCGGCATAAGTTGTTCAGGTACGTTTTATGTCATGGGGCCATAGTTGTTAAAGGCGCTCGCCTCTGTCGCCCGCCTCGCCATATTGGCGCCTGGGAGGTTACACCGCCTCTGCGGTTTGTGGCGGTCGTTTGGCAAAGCGACAAAGGCTAAGAACCTCCGAGTCAAAGTAGGAATCCAAATCCGTGTCAAATTGGGATTCTAGGGTTTCCAATTTTATGGAAACATCGTCAATTTTAGGAAAATCGATTATAAAATCGATTATGAAATCAATTTCAAAATCAATTTCAAAATCAATTTCATAGACTTACCGCAATTCACGTTGACTCGCAATCCTGCGATCGTCTTTCGAGAACGACAATCGAACGACGATCTTCAGGTTCAGCGTCGACTCTTCTTCAGGTTCGCGTCGACTCGTCGTTTCGTAATGCATTATGTGTTTTTTTTTTACTCTGTTTTATTCGCAACAGACTGGACTTCTTCCTTTTGTTTTCTTTTCTATTTTTCAACAAATTCAACGTGTCTTCTTCTCTATTTTTTTTAGAGCACGTGTCTTCCTTTAATTGTTTTAAGTCATTTTTTTATTTTTTCCTTTTTTAAATATTGTTTTTTTTTTCTAGTTTTAAGTCAATGTTTGATTATAAAAAATATCAATGTTTTTTAAAAGTAAATACTTTTGTTATTTTTTTAAATAATGTTTTTTCTTTCAGCTGTGAGATCATTATTAACAATGCCGAACGTCTCATCTACTAATTCTAAACGGAAGGATCCAATGTTGGAAGTATGTGGTTTAAATTTATGCTCCTTTTGCCTTAAAATTATCTCTTTTGGGGTCTAAATTACGTTTAGGATATTATTATAAGTGAAAATAGCATTTATTAAATGTTTTATGTTAGTCCTTTAACATGTTTGAATTTTTGTTCATATGTTACACGTATATTTATATATTTTTCAAATATTTAATAATTATTTATTTTATTTTTCCGCCTTGCTCGCCTTTTTGTCGCTTTTCTACCGCCTCGCCTTTCGCCTTTTCCAGGAGTGTATCGCCCGCCACTCGCCTTTCGCCTTTAACAACTATGCATGGGGCTGCATGTGAAGATGAGAAGTTTCCAGAATTTAATTTTCCTTCTCATTATCGAGGGATAGCTTCTCCGTCTTGGCTTACTACTAGGCCATGTGTTATGTATTCTTGGTATCAAAGTTAAGAAGGGGGGAAAATCCGTGGATAGCATCCACCGATTAGCCCCTCCCCCTATTGTCTCTAAATTCATCTTTTTAAAGTCATAATTCGTGGACCCCTTGTTTGTACATAACACATACTTTTTCTATCACAAGAATACGAAGTGTGACAATCACACAGGTTATAAAATTCTGATTTTCATTTTTTTTCAATTGTATCAACTGCATTTATGTTAGTATTTCAACAGCACTATGTATGGGAAACAAGTCTCATCATCTCCCAAAAATGGAAAACATGTAAAGCTGATGAACAACACCAAACACATCAAAGTTTTACAAGCATACTAGAGGCAATGTTCAATGGCAGTCGCAAGCATGTGCTTAGACTTAAATTTAAGTATGCAAAGAGATGGATCAAGAAAGATGACAACAAAATTACTGAATAGACTTGTGCAAAAGAAAAGATAGAACAAGAAGTATGACATGATAGTTACTTTTGGGTAGCCAATATATCAAAGTTAAAAGCTTCTTTCTCTATGTAGTTTCCTTCTCTTGGGCATGGGGAAAGATGGGGTATTGACTAGGTCTATCTCTGTGCATTCTACGATGAAGTACTTTCTAGAAAAAATAAGGGATGAATCAATACTTGTAAATTCAATCAAACTAGATAATGTGCAAGGAAAGAGTAAGCTCAAACCATACCAGCAATTGCTGTACCCATTGAGGTATCAACTCCAGTCTCTGAGCTCCCATATTTCTTCCCAAAGACACTTGCTCTTCGAAATTCCATTTTATTTTCAGTAAGTGTACCAGTCTTATCAGAGAATATATAGCGTATTTGACCCAGATCTTCATTTATATTCAAGGATCTGCACTGAAACCTCGAATCGGTGGTACTGTCATACATATGCTTGTCTTCAATCATGAAGTAAGATTGTCCTATCCGAACCAACTCCATGGTGATGTACAGAGATATGGGTATCATTATCTGAAACACTATAATAGAGCTCAAAAAGGAGAAAAATGTCTCCATGGGAATACCATAGTACTTGTACAGTTTCCCAAGTGATTGCCCTTTCTCAAAATACATTTTCCTGTAATAGGGCAACGTATCTAGTTGTTCCTGGTGGCGCTTTAGCCAGAAACCCATGCCAAAGGCCACAACCAAGCACATAATGAAAAGGAAAACAGACAACCAGAGAGTTTCCCGGTTCATGTAGCATTCCAGCCTGCTTCTTTTGGACGGGGACACCGCACTGTTCAGCATTGCCTTCGTCTCTTGTCCGGCATAAACCACGACGCCCACTATCCACTCGGTGTTCTTAAGCTGGCAACCGCGTAAGACAATGTTTGATTGACTGAGAGAAAATCTCTGCCCATTCATCTCCATATTTCCTGTGAACTCGTAGATATTCCTATTAGGCTGTTCACATCTAATGACCCCTGAAATAGTCCCTCCTTCAAATTCCATCGAAGTTGTTTCCTGCCTAGCATATCTTGTCTTCAGATTTGACTCACCATCCAAATTCATAGTTTGTATATAAGCAATGCCGCTAGGATCGCTTGTCCCTAACAGCACCGTGTCAGAGGGAATTGTCTCATCAGCACAGATCTTAACAACCTCACCAGCCCTAATGTTTTTCCATCTTTTGGGTATGAACTTCCCCAATTGAAGCACTAAAGCTTCCTTGTTATTCTCATTTCTGTCAGATCTGTGCCTTCTCCAATCCTCATAGCCATCTTTTATAGCTGTCACAGTGAGCACAATAAGAAGAGGAAAAAGGGATGCAGTTCTCCCAAATACTGCAAGAGGAGGAAGCTGGTTGAGAGCAGCAATGGCTAAGAAATACACGTAAGCAACTCGATGGAACTGAATGAAGAGGTTCTTGGGTAGAAAACTGATGAGAGTATACTTGCTAGTAGTGATCTCATTGCCAGTGAACTCATATTTATCATTAGTCTTTTGCGGATCATTAATGAATATCAACCTTGAATTCTCATCATGTGATGGATTATCTTCAAACTGCATGCTTTTGTGACGAATCCTCAGAGATTTATTCCCCTTATCAAGGACACGAGATGAACCCACCTGAGATGAGGACTTAGATATGTTGAGGTTTCTGGAGTTGTGCTGAATATCCATGGCACCGCCCTGAGATACCAATCTTTTCCTCTCAGTTAAAGAGCATTCAACGGGGACGAGCTATCAGATGGAAGCGTCTACAGAAGTAAATTCCTTAAACTTTTAAAAAGGGGCAGAATGTTAAAAGTATCTCCCGGAAAGGCAAACAGGATCTCCAGAAGGACCAATATCTTTAGTCTCTCCCCCCTTCACATCAGACAACTTGCTCTGAGTGTCATCAAAATTGGAAGAACAAGCTGATACCTTACTATAGAGAACCAAATGAGCCGATTTTCAGAGATAAATGGTGCAGACAAGACCTCAGACGGAGATAATAGCCGCTTACGCGAAGTCATAAATCTTTCTCCAATGAGTGCTCATTGGAGAACAACATAACGACAACCCACAAAAATAACCCTCACCCAAATTATAATCCTCTCCCCCTTCCTCCAGAGAGATTCAAGCACACCAACTCATAAAATGGGCAATGAAGCAAAGGTTGACTGCCCAAAGCATAACCCCTCCCCCCTTTCCACGGACAATTTTTTGAACTCCAAACAACAATACAACTTTACAGTTCAAATTATAATGTCCTTCCTTGTCACAAGTATCCAACGGGCTGCCAACACAGTCAACTATTTCACATGAACATAAATTCCATTTCACCAGAAGCTCAATTGCAATTTAAGCTATTTCAATCAAATAATCTGAACCCTAGAAGAGAGACAAAAACAATGACCTCCAAAACTCGAAACTGACCTTTCTTTATCCCAATGCTCCAAAATCACAACTTTTTCACAAGGGTCCAACACCTTGCTTCCGAAACCGTCAAAGAATTCATGTAAGACACTGCAAAAGACAAAAACACGGAGACTGATTCATAAAATTAAAAAGTCACAATATTTTGCCAAATAAATCCCATTTTGGCATTTTATCAAAAACCTGGCAGATGAATCCAAACATAACAATCAAAACATGAAAAAGAAAATTGTGAGAGCGAATGCTTACGTGAAAGGTCCTTATCACCTAGGAATTGGGGAAACGAAACTGACGAAGATGGAAATGGGTTCTTCAATGCGCTGAATATGAAATGATGGTGAAAAATGTCAGATCTGAGCTATAAAGGAAAAAGAACCTGGCCCAGCTTTTTATTTCCCTATAAATCAAAAATTGATTGCAATGTACTGTACTTTAAAATTTAATTTTAATTTTCGAAAAACGAAAACAGAAAAAGGGAAATTCTGACAGAGATTGAAACTGAGACAGGTTCAGGTCAGGGGAGGAGAAAGGGGGAGGGACAGGGATCGAGAGAGAAAGTGTGAGTGAATGGAGGAGCACGAAAATTGGGGTTTTTTCTCTGATGGTTTGTCGTCCGTCCCTGCCTGCCTGACTGACTGTTGCCACCACGGGCTCTTCTTTAGGAGTATTTGATTCTTGGACGTTGCCGTATTACTGAAAACTCAACAGTTGGACGTTTTTGTGTTTGGCAACTATAATGACGGAAGTGTCCTTTGTCATTAGGGAGGTAAAAAAACACGAACCCGCCATGAACCCGAAAAGACCTTCTGATGATAGGTCAAATTTGGGATGCACTTTTGAAAAATCGCCGGATTTTGTTAGGGTTCGCATTCATTCCGCCCCAATTGTTTATGAAATTACTTAAATGTCCTTATCATGTATAACAACTACAAAATTTACAATGAGTCTTTGGAGATGTAATATTTATGTTTTAATTTAGTATATTGGCAATCTGATTTTTTAACAGTATTGGTTTTTCTCTTTCAATGAGTTTCTAGAGTAAATTGTCTCTTTTTAAAGCAAGATATGTAATCAGGTTAAACGGGGCGGGGCGGGGCAGGACTCAGGTAAGGCATAACGGGGGCGGGGCGGGTTCGGGCAATGGTATCTCACTGTAGGGGCGGGTTTGGGAAACGAAAAACCCGTCTCAAATTCGCCCCGTTGATATCCCTATTTGTCATTGTCAAGTTATTTATATTATCGGGTTGGTGCAGTTGCACCTCTCGCGATTTCGTTCATCTATTTTGATAGCGAAGATTTATTATAAAGAGTATTTCGAAGATTTATTATAAAGGGTATTTTAGGCATTTTGATCGAGTTAAAGTATTTCATCTTTCTATTTGGCTCGCACAATATATCAATTGATAAATACAATATTTTTGGAATAATTCCTCGAAACCCCCTCAATCAAATCATTTTCCATAAAACTCATAATATTTTCAAAAACTCACTCAACTTAAGACCCATATCAAAACTCAACGCTATTTGGGATGGGTTAATGTAAATTTGAAATACCGAAACTATCCTTCTCCAACACACACATTTCGGTCTACTCCCTATGTCCCAATAATAACTTCACTCTCTTTGGATGGACACGCAAATTAAGAAAATTGATAAGTGAAGAAAATGCTGTGAGTGTAATAGTAAAATAGGAAAGAGAATGAGTGAAGGAAATAGTAAATTTGAAAAGTGTTATGAGTATGATGAGCCCGGATCTACTGGACCGGGCCCGCGCTCGGTCTTGTCCAAGGAACCAGTGACGTGGCAGTTCCTAGACCGCTGGAGGGAAGACCGCGGACAGATAGGCCCTTGTGGTCAAGACCGTGTCCCTCCTGGTTCGTCCCCGTCGAGGACCTTGGAACCCCGCTCGCCGGATTCGTGCCCGCATGAGTCATGCCCGCATCAACCGTGCTCGCGTCATATATCTTTGGCCAAGGCACAACGTTGACCGCGGGCACAGGCCGCTTCCCGGTTAAATGTCAAGCCTTACCGAGCAAGTTAGCTTACTCGGCTCGACAGCCACTGCCGGCTCCCCATCACGCATTCAATGCGGCTCACCCGGCGCCTACTATTCCATTTAATGCAATAAGCCGGCTACACGGCTCATGTCCCTTTCACCATGTCCCCTTGGATCGCCAATGTTCCCTCCCCGACAGACCAATTAGGCATGCGGACACGTGTAGCCGGTCAAATACCAAAGTGCCCCTAGGGCCGATCTCATTGCTTACCTCAACAAGCACCGTGGCATTGCTTATAAATAGAAGGCCTTTACCCTCGGCAAGGTAAGTTCCATAGATAATTGAGTAAGCTCTTTTACTCTCTAAACCTAAACACACACACACTCTAAAGGTATTCAAAGCCTTATTACTCAAGATTCTTACTCACACCCGAGGGCCCGAGTTGGAGTAACATCCAACTTTGACCTTAATCGGTGCTTGTTTGTGTTGTGATCTAGGTACATCAAACCACCAAATATATCCTAGCCGAGATATCCCGAACCGCTCCCGACCCCAAAAGCCGTGGCGTCATCGGTGGTTCCATTGCCGGGAACTCGACTTTCTTTCGTTTCTCGTTAAAAATCTTTTGTTTTCAAGGCACCTCACGTGTCCTAAACAAATTCAGTGCCGAAAGGCTCTTCTTTTTACGTCACTAAGTTTTTTCCGTTTAAAACTTTTGTTTTCGCACACACCTTGTAGTCTAAACAACCGACCGTCAAAAGACACTTCTTTCGCTATTTTCACCTTTCGAGACATGTCTCAAATTCGAAAAATGTCCGGTCATTTAACCATAGAGGAGGAGAACCAAGCCGAACCCTCCAACAACAATAGGAAAGGCAAACCAACTCGCTTTCAATGTAATGGGGGCCCATTCTCGGCCTCAAAAATCCCCACTCAACGAGTTCTCCACCGGTTAACCGAGGAAGCCCGTGGCCGAGAAAGCCCAAGCCCTACTAAACACTAGCCCAAAAACTCCCCAAGCTCGCATAAAAAACACCAATCCGACCACCCCACTTTCCCTTAACAAATCCCGAGAAGGAAGGAAATCCTAGCCTCCAAATCCAAACCGGTCGCGGAGGCCACGGCCATCAACGACGGAGATGGAAATATTTGAAATAGAGGCCAATGGAGGGCTACAGCTTCCTCAAGGGTCACAAAGGTTCTCCCAACGAGCTCCCGCTCACTCGCTTGCTAGTCAAGCCGCGTGGCAAACCGGGTTGACCCAGCCCTTGAGCGCGGACACCGGCCAAACGGAGCGTGGTGCATGTAGATGATAGCGAGGAAATGGGGGAGGAGGCACAGTCAAATCGCCGTGCGAAGTCCAAAGCCGACCCTCGGCTCCGCCAAGGAGAAGGCCGTGGCTCCACGAGCTAAAAAGCAAAAGGTTGATGATCGTAACCCCGAGTTTGTGGAATTCATGCAGAAGATGTGGGAAACCCATCGAAGGCCGCCCGAAGTGTGGCCGCACTATGGACGCCTTCGCCGATAAAATTGCGCGGCACCGATCCAGAAGGGCAAACCCCCTGTATGGACACCTATGACGGATCCAAAAATGCCAAGAGTCATATGGGAAGATTTGAGGGCCGATGGCTTTATTCTCCGCGGATGAGTCGGTGATGTGCAAAGCTTTGGCTGCGACCTTCACCGGCAAGGCCCTATCTTGGATGCTAGCCCTCAAGCCCCGCCAGTATCCAAATATTCGCCGCTCGTAGTCCTCTTCCTCAATGCCTTTCTGGAGCAGTGTGCCCGCTAGACCAAAGACAGATCTTGTCCGTGTCAAGGTGCACCAAATGAGCCTACAAAAGATTATATATCCCGGTTCAGAAGGTGAGCGAGGAGATTGTGGACCTGGACGAGGGGATATCGTACTATGTTTGAGGGCGGCCTCAAGAACTCCTTCCTCAAAATGAATTTTGCCTCCAAGAAACCTAAATCAAATGGAGGAAATGTATGAAAGGGCCTCGGCCATTGCCTCCGCCGAAGAGCCTAGTGTGCCCGCTCCCGAGCTTCGCGAAAGAAAGGATAAGCCAAGTCCAGGAGACCACCCTGCAGAGCCCGCTCATGCCAATAATCGGGGCAAAAACAGAGGCCGGATCGAAAGGCTCAAAAAGGCCGTGGCCGAAACAGCTTACACGTAGCTCACCGACCCAAGGGTGGTGATCATGAGAGCCTCAGACTTTCCTCCTCCTCCCCCATGCTTCGAAAGCCAAATGAGAGGAGTAGACTTAAATTCTGTGAGTTTCACAACGACCACGGAACTTAACCGAGGATTGTTTCCACAGCGAGTAATCCAGCAGAAAATTAATAACGGGAGCTAACCAAGTGGGTTAAGGGAAACAATACGCCCCCAATAACAATGATCGGCGGCGGGCACGACACACGCGGGGACCAGACAGAATGAAAGAGATAATAATGATGACGATTTTGGGGACTATGACATTAACTTCATTTGGGGAGGAACCTCCCTCTAGTAGGCGATTGACCCTCCAAATTCGGACATTAGAGAAGGTTTTCTCCATCCCCGCCCGGCCCCGAGGAAGAGCAGAAATCGGGTTCAAAAGGAGTGAACTTGCCTCCACCCTTTTTCATTCCACGCAGCCCCTCACCCTCAGAATGAGAATCAATCGGGCAAACAGAGGCCGTGTGTTGGTAGATACTGGAGCTGCCCGCGACATACTCTATTACCACACTTTGATTGGAATGAGAATGACGGAGGCACATCTCACTCCATATGCGGGCATGCTCGAAGGCTTCACCAACCACGCTGTAAGGGTAAAGGGGACGATTGTGTTTGCCGTAGCTATCGGGGAAAACCCATGCAGAAGACGGCCAAGATAACGTTCATGGTGGTCGATCTTCCTTCCCAATACAATGCCATTCTCGGCGTAACTGCTCAGGCCGAATTGGGAATAGTTGCGTTCGTCCCCCACCAAAGGGTGAAATTTAACACCCCGGCCGGGGTTGCTACCATCAAGAACCAGCCCGGGATATTCCTCCGAGCACTGGAGGAAAAAAGGAAAGAACAGAAAGGCCAGACATCCTGCCCGCAGATAGAGGGCGAGGACAAAATTATAGAGGGAAAGGGCGAGGACAAGTCAAAAAAGGGGAAAGCCCTTGCACTCCCGCCGCCACCCGTACCAATTGGCATGCTTTCTTTCCATTCCACAAAGGTGGAGCTCAAAATGAGCAGAAAATCAAAGCAGTTGGCCGCCCCTGTTGAGGGAGGATATATTGATCGAGGAATAGAGGGGGAAATTGACCGTGAAATCGTATATTCAATGGCAACACTGACCGAAGCTCAGGTCAACCTGTGACGACCCCAACCCTAGGCACTCATTTTAAATATTAAATTATATGCTTTTAATATTTATGTTATCTTTATATGTTCAATTATATCTTTATATTCTTAAGTTAAGATAAATTGGGTGAAAAGTAAATTTAAAACTCATAAGAATTTATTGGACATTAAATAAAGAAACTAAGGGAAATAATAAAAATGGAAAATGTTAATTGGTGTAGGAAATTTTAATGGAGTAGGATGATTTAATTGGGTAAAGGTTAATTTAAATTCTAATGAAAGCCTTGGTTTTTAGATATTTTGGAGGGGGGCCAAATGTCTTACTCCTTCCTAGGTTGCCAAGTGTCACCCCATTCCCTCCTCTTACTCCCTTCCCCTCCCCTCTCCTTCATTCATCAAAAACCTTCCTAGAGAAAGCATTAGGACTCCATTGAAGCTCCTTCTTCCAAGCCTTGAAGTCAAGACTTTCTTCACCAAAAATTCAAGTCCTAGAGCTCCATTGAAGTTGGGTGATCTAGAGGAAACCTTCTAGCTAGAAAGATCAAGCATTTCCTTCTAAAATCCAAGTAAGTTGTTATGACTTCTCTTCTCATGAATGTTCATGAATATTTCTTGTTATTCTTGTTCTTGAAATGTTGATTTCATACCTTAGAAACCTTATTGGGAATTGGATGGTTAGAAAATGAACCTTGTGAAGTTAGGGTTAATGAAAATGGTTTGGAATGGTTGAAATGGATAATGAGAGTAGTAATAAATAATCTAGAGTTAACTATTTTGGGGTTGCATGATTTTAGGATGAACTTGGTAAAGGCATGAAACTCCTTTGGTTGTTCTTGAACCTAGGGTAAAGGAAAATGGTAAGAAATGACTTAAGAAATCTGAGAAAATCGTGATCCAGGCGCGCGCCCACCAGGACCGGGTGTGCGCCCGCTCATTCTCGGTTACTCCCGTGCGCGCGCCCACTTGGACCAGCGTGCGCCCACTGCTTTTCAAAGCATTTAACCATTTTTCTTCCGAAATTCCCTTTAGGTCCTCCAATAAATTGAACCTTTGATTTCTTAAAATACCGCACAAGTCCTTTTTACCCTAAAAGGTCTTCGCTCCATTCCGTTCCACTTTGCTTCCTTTCTTCACTTTAATTCACCATTTTTTCCACCTATTAGCCTGTAGTCATAAAGATACTAGAAAATGCTTGGTAGCCTTGTTTGGCAACGTAACCAATGTGACTACAACTTGGTAAATTGAGCTTGGGCCCTGATAGCGGCCATGTATTGTTGTAGATCGATTGTGTAGGGTTGGTTAATGATACCTTGTTACCTTACTTGAATACATATTCATTGATTGTGTTATGCATAGTGTGTTGAATAAATGTTGCACTATGATATTGGTTGGACATGAGTATATTTTACCATGTGGCTATATTGTTATCCCTTTTTGTGGATTTTATTCAAGTATCTATTATGTGCTTGATATGTGTGAGTCAGCTGACGTTGGGGTATAACGAGAATACGATCAATTATGGAAGTGTGACCTAATGTGATCGGATTATGTTATATTCGTGACCGTCCCCGCCTGTGGCCACAGGTTGGGGTTATAGCGTCTGTATTGAGCCAAAAGCCTTACAGAGTTGCTACTGTCTTATATGGTTCCCTGAAAAACGGGTCTTATAAGACGTGAGTATTGCCTAAGCAGCTCACTGTAATTGGAGTATTATTATACCCAATGTTGTACGACTACTGTTCAGACGGGAAAAGGTAAACCAAGGTAATGGAATGTGTTTATAGCTTTTCCAATGTGTTATGTGTGACTTGTTATATGTTGCATTTATTTGGCATATTGCTGCATCCATAATAGCTTGCTGAGATTTATTCTCACCCCTCTCCCTTTACTGTTTTAGATCCCGAGACAGGAGGACCGCCCAAGTAAGGACGGAGAGGAGTTGGAGTAATCTTTTGGGGTATTGTCAGGGTATGTTTAGGGTGACGTATAAATTGTATTTTGGCAATTCCATTCGTGGAGTTTGTAATTATAAACCTTAAACTCTACGTCATAACCTTAAATCTTTTGTAACTAAACAGTTAACTATTTTCAAAGTTAGTTATCTCCTCCTCCGATGTGGAGTAGAGTGGAGTTCTTTTGAAATGTTATGTTATCCATGTTCATGTTTGAAAGTCAAAGTAAAGTTTTAAAAGTTTAGTGTTTTTGGGTTAGTTTGGGGACGCTCCAACTCGGGACACGTGTAGGTTCCGGGTCGGGGTCCTCACAGTTGGTATCAAAGCTCGGTTAGAATTCTTGGGTAGAGTCTAGCTGAGTGAGAGTGTGTAGTAACTGACGTCGAGTGTTTAATGCAGGAGTTTGTTGTAATGGCGGGAAATGAAGGTGATCCGAATCTGGGTTTGGGTGGTGTTGGTAATCCGAACGCCGAGATGATGGACATGTTCCGAGGGTTCCTTCAGCATATGGCAACGCAGAATCAGAATTTGAATCGAATCTAGGCGCATAAGGGCAACATGGTTTGGAGAAGTTCGTGAAGATGTCTCCTCCTAGCTTCAACGGAGATCCGGATCCGGTGAAGGCTGAGAGATGGCTTGAGGCTATGAACAAGATTTTCGCAGCTATGGAGAGTACGGATGCGGAGAAAGTGAGATGCGCCGTTTTCAAATTGGAAGGACCAAATGGAGCATTGGTGGCAAGTGGTAAAGGATGGTTGGGACCGAGATTTGACACCGCAGACGTGGAGAACTTCACGCTCAAGTTCCGAGATCACTTTGTGCCGATGGTTACTAGAGACAAGAAAGAAGGCGAGTTTCGAAACCTGGAGCAAGTGGACCATGACGATAGCGCAAAGATTCAAATAAGTTCACGTAGTTGGCCCGATATTGTCCCCATTTGGTGCCTGGATGAAGAGAGGCGAGTTTACCGGTTTGTGAAAGGTTTAAGAGTTGAGTTTCGGAAGCGCTTGTTGACGCATAACTTCGCCAATTTCCAAGCAAGTGAATATGGCGTACCGGATTGAGAACGACATAGAGGAGCATCGTGGTAAGAATGAAGGAGGAAACAGAATGCATTTCGTGGTCAAGGATCGGGACAGAATAGAGTGCAGCCGAGGACTTTCACCCCGGAGCGAATCGAGGAGGTCACGTAGCGGCTCCGCAAATCGTGCGACTTCCGGCCGCCTTGGGACAACATGTGGGTTTTGCAAGAGGATAGGGCATTCCAAGACAAATGTTGGAGCAAACAAGGCAAGTGTTTGGAGTGTGGATCGCCGGGCCATTTCAGAGGAATTGTCCCAAGTTACGTAATAAGCAAGCGACGGGTACCGGATTCGGGGGTCAAGGTAGTGGTGTGAAGAGAGATGTGGATGGGAAACCTAAGGATAAAGTCCAAGGTCGTGTGTTTGCTTTGGGTCGAGGAGAGGTCGATCCTAATGCCGTCATTAGAGGTATAGTTCCTGTCTCAGGAGTTAAGGCCCGCATTCTTATAGATCCCGGTCTTCCCATTCATTTGTGGCGTCTCATTTTGCATTCTCATTGCATATCTTGCCCGAATCTATGCCTTATGTGTTAGAGGTCTCTACTCCTATGGGAGAGAGCCTTGAATCTTCTTTGATATATCGTGGATGTGATGTGACTATATGTGGGCATGTATTGCCGTGGATTTGGTCGAGTTACCAATCCGTGATTTTGATGTGATCCTTGGTATGGATTGGTTGAGTCAGTGCCATGCTTTGGTAGACTGTCGTAGGAAGCGAGTTTCATTTGCTATGCCTGATGTGCCTACATTTATATTTGATGCCGATAAATCTATGTTCGGGTTACATGTTATTTCGCCTTAAAAGCTAGAAAGATGCTATCTAAGGGGTGTACGGGTTACTTAGCTTATGTGGTAGATTCCAATAAGAAGTCTCCCGAGTTAGCTCATGTTCCGGTTGTGAATGAATTTAGTGATGTGTTCTCTAGTGAGTACTCTATGCCTCCGGACCGTGAGATAGAGTTTTGTATTGACTTAGTACCCGGTACCGCTCCTATCTCCAAAGCACCCTATAGAATGGCTCCTACGAGTTAAAAGAGTTGAAAGTCCAATTGCAAGAATTGTTAGACCGAGGTTTTATTCGTCCTAGTGTGTCTCCGTGGGGAGCACCGGTCTTGTTTGTTAGGAAGAAGGATGGTACCTTACGATTGTGTATTGACTATCGTTTGTTGAACCAAGCCACCATTAAGAATAAGTATCCTCTTCCTCATATAGATGATTTGTTTGACCAACTCCAAGGTTCCGTTATCTACTCAAAGCTTGATTTGAGAAGCGGATACCACCAGTTGAAGATTAGACCGGATGATATTGCTAAGACGGCTTTCCGTACTAGATATGGTCATTATGAGTTTGTGGTGATGCCGTTTGGGTTGACTAATGCTCCTACTGCGTGTTTATGGATATGATGAACCGTGTCTTCAAGCCTTATCTCGATAGTTTTGTGGTGGTCTTTATTGATGATATTCTTGTGTATTCTAAGTCCCGGGAAGAGCATGAGAATCATTTGAGGATTGTCTTGTCCGTTCTTCGTGAGAAGCAGTTGTATGCTAAGTTCAGTAAGTGCGAGTTTTGGCTTGAGCAGATTTCTTTCTTGGGGCATGTTGTGTCGAGTTCGGGAATTTCCGTGGATCCTTCAAAGATTGAAGCCGTGGTTAATTGGAAGCAACCTTCGACCGTGACCGAAGTCCGTAGTTTTCTTGGCTTGGCGGGGTACTATCGGAGGTTCATTGAGGGGTTTTCTCGGATTGCTACTCCGTTGACTAGGTTGACTCGGAAAGATGTGTTGTTTGTGTGGGATTCCAAGTGTGAAGCAAGTTTTGATGAATTGAAGAAGAGGTTGACGACGGCTCCTGCTCTTACCCTTCCGAGTGGTCATGAGAATTTTGTTATTTATAGTGATGCCTCGAAGGCGGGTTTGGGATGTGTGTTGATGCAAAATGGAAAGGTTATTGCGTATGCCTCTAGGAAGTTATCACCGGCGGAACGATTATCCTACTCATGATATGGAATTGGCGGCGATTGTATTTGCGTTGCATAAGTGGAAGCATTATCTTTACGGAGCGAAATTCGAGATTTTCACCGATCATAAGAGTTTGAAGTACCTATTTACCCAAAAGGAGTTGAACAACCGGCAAAGAAGATGGTTAGAGTTTTTGAAGGATTTTGATTGTGTCATATCCTATCATCCGGGAAAGGCCAATGTGGTGGCCGATGCGATTAGCCGAAAGGCGTATGTGACACCTTGAGTTCTCGGGAGTTGAAGAGTGAAGTGATAGTTGCGAATGTTCGAGCCGTTCCGACATTGTATGGTGATTTGAAGGAAGCTCAACAAGAAGATCCGGAATTGAAGAAAATTTGTGATCAAGTGCAAGATGGGAAAGCCGGGGATTTTGCTTTGAATCGAGATGGGATTTTAACTTTCCAAGGGAGAATTTGCGTTCCGTCATCGCCGGAAATCAAGAAGCGTGTTTTAGAGGATGGCCATAAGTCCAAGTTTGCGATTCATCCGGGGAGTACCAAAATGTATCAAGACTTGAAGCGTGGATATTGGTGGAATGGAATGAAAAGGGAAATAGCGGATTATGTATCTAAGTGTTTGACGTGTCAACGTATTAAGGCGTAACATCAAAGACCGGCGGGACTACTTCAACCATCGATATTCCGGAATGGAAATGGGAAGGAATTTCGATGGATTTTGTTTCGGGTTTGCCTCTCACCGCGAAGAAGATGGATGCTATATGGGTTATTGTGGATCGGTTGACGAAGTCGGCTCATTTTCTTCCAGTATCGACCAAGTTTTCGTTAGAGAAGTTAGCTCAGTTATATATGAAGGAGATTGTGAGACTTCACGGGGTTCCGGTTAGTATTGTGTCTGACAGAGATCCGAGGTTTACATCTAGATTTTGGAGAGCGTTGCATGAGGCTTTGGGTTCTAAGTTGTGTTTTAGTACCGCGTTTCATCCTCAAACCGATGGTCAGTCCGAGAGAACTATACAGATACTTGAGGATATGTTACGGGCTTGTGTGATGGATTTCCAATTGTCTTGGGAGGATCATTTACCTTTAGTGGAGTTTGCTTACAACAATAGTTATCAGTCGAGTATCGAGATGGCTCCGTATGAGGCTTTGTATGGTAGGAAGTGTCGATCTCCGATGTGTTGGGATGAGGTTGGTGAAGCGAGACTTTGGGGTCCGGATTTGGTTCGAGATTCTACGGAGAAGATCAAAGTGATTCGGGATAGATTGAAGACAAATGTAGTCGACGGAAAAGTTACGCCGACAATAGAAGACGGGATTTATCATTTCGGGTTGGTGACTTTGTGTTCTTGAAGGTCTCTCCGAGGACGGGAATCAAGAGGTTTGGTAATAAGGGTAAATTGTCTCCGAGGTTCGTTGGTCCGTTTGAAATTCTAGAGAAGATTGGGGATTTGGCTTATCGGTTAGCGTTGCCTCCGTCTTTTTCTTTACTTCATGACGTTTTCCATGTTTCGATGCTTAGGAAGTATTGTCATGACCCCTCCCATGTTTTGAGCTCTCCTCCCGATGATGTCCAAGCGGACATGTCGTATGTTGAAGAGCCATTAAGAGTCTTAGAATTCCAAGTTAAAGAGTTGAGAACCAAGAGCATCCCTATAGTGAAGGTCCTTTGGAAGAACCACACCGTAGAGGAAGCGACGTGGGAGCTAGAGTCGGAGATGAGAGCAAAATACCCGTGGTTGTTTGAAATTTCAAGTAAGTTTTCTTTTAAAATTCGGGTCGAATTTTCTTTAAGGGGGAGTGAGTGTGACGACCCCAACCCTAGGCACTCATTTTAAATATTAAATTATATGCTTTTAATATTTATGTTATCTTTATATGTTCAATTATATCTTTATATTCTTAAGTTAAGATAAATTGGGTGAAAAGTAAATTTAAAACTCATAAGAATTTATTGGACATTAAATAAAGAAACTAAGGGAAATAATAAAAATGGAAAATGTTAATTGGTGTAGGAAATTTTAATGGAGTAGGATGATTTAATTGGGTAAAGGTTAATTTAAATTCTAATGAAAGCCTTGGTTTTTAGATATTTTGGAGGGGGGCCAAATGTCTTACTCCTTCCTAGGTTGCCAAGTGTCACCCCATTCCCTCCTCTTACTCCCTTCCCCTCCCTTCTCCTTCATTCATCAAAAACCTTCCTAGAGAAAGCATTAGGACTCCATTGAAGCTCCTTCTTCCAAGCCTTGAAGTCAAGACTTTCTTCACCAAAAATTCAAGTCCTAGAGCTCCATTGAAGTTGGGTGATCTAGAGGAAACCTTCTAGCTAGAAAGATCAAGCATTTCCTTCTAAAATCCAAGTAAGTTGTTATGACTTCTCTTCTCATGAATGTTCATGAATATTTCTTGTTATTCTTGTTCTTGAAATGTTGATTTCATACCTTAGAAACCTTATTGGGAATTGGATGGTTAGAAAATGAACCTTGTGAAGTTAGGGTTAATGAAAATGGTTTGGAATGGTTGAAATGGATAATGAGAGTAGTAATAAATAATCTAGAGTTAACTATTTTGGGGTTGCATGATTTTAGGATGAACTTGGTAAAGGCATGAAACTCCTTTGGTTGTTCTTGAACCTAGGGTAAAGGAAAATGGTAAGAAATGACTTAAGAAATCTGAGAAAATCGTGATCCAGGCGCGCGCCCACCAGGACCGGGTGTGCGCCCGCTTTCATTCTGGTTACTCCCAGGCGCGCGCCCACTTGGACCAGGCGTGCGCCCACTCTGTTTTTCAGCATTTAACCATTTTTCTTCCGAAATTCCCTTTAGGTCCTCCAATAAATTGAACCTTTGATTTCTTAAAATACCGCACAAGTCCTTTTTACCCTAAAAAGGTCTTCGCTCCATTCCGTTCCACTTTGCTTCCTTTCTTCACTTTAATTCACCATTTTTTCCACCTATTAGCCTGTAGTCATAAAGATACTAGAAAATGCTTGGTAGCCTTGTTTGGCAACGTAACCAATGTGACTACAACTTGGTAAATTGAGCTTGGGCCCTGATAGCGGCCATGTATTGTTGTAGATCGATTGTGTAGGGTTGGTTAATGATACCTTGTTACCTTACTTGAATACATATTCATTGATTGTGTTATGCATAGTGTGTTGAATAAATGTTGCACTATGATATTGGTTGGACATGAGTATATTTTACCATGTGGCTATATTGTTATCCCTTTTTGTGGATTTTATTCAAGTATCTATTATGTGCTTGATATGTGTGAGTCAGCTGACGTTGGGGTATAACGTATCACGATCAATTATGGAAGTGTGACCTAATGTGATCGGATTATGTTATATCTCGCGACCGTCCCCGCCCTTTGTGGCCACAGGTTGGGGTTATAGCGTCATTGAGCCAAAAGCCTTACAGAGTTGCTACTGTCTTATATGGTTCCCTGAAAAACGGGTCTTATAAGACGTGAGTATTGCCTAAGCACCACCGTAATTGGAGTATTATTATACCCAATGTTGTACGACTATCGTTCGTACGGGAAAAGGTAAACCAAGGTAATGGAATGTGTTTATAGCTTTTCCAATGTGTTATGTGTGACTTGTTATATGTTGCATTTATTTGGCATATTGCTGCATCCATAATAGCTTGCTGAGATTTATTCTCACCCCTCTCCCTTTACTGTTTTAGATCCCGAGACAGGAGGACCGCCCAAGTAAGGACGGAGAGGAGTTGGAGTAATCTTTTGGGGTATTGTCAGGGTATGTTTAGGGTGACGTATAAATTGTATTTTGGCAATTCCATTCGTGGAGTTTGTAATTATAAACCTTAAACTCTACGTCATAACCTTAAATCTTTTGTAACTAAACAGTTAACTATTTTCAAAGTTAGTTATCTCCTCCTCCGATGTGGAGTAGAGTGGAGTTCTTTTGAAATGTTATGTTATCCATGTTCATGTTTGAAAGTCAAAGTAAAGTTTTAAAAGTTTAGTGTTTTTGGGTTAGTTTGGGGACGCTCCAACTCGGGACACGTGTAGGTTCCGGGTCGGGGTCCTCACACAACCCCCCAACTATTGTCATTGACTCCCTGCACAATCGTGAAATCAGCGACCTTCAACCTAACGACGAGCTCGAGGAGGTGGTAATCAATCCCCACTTCCCCGAGCAAACAGTTAAGGTTGGGCTGGAAATTCACAGCGAGGAAAGAAGGATACTTATTGAGTTCCTTAGAGCAAATTGCGATGTGTTCGCTTGGAGGGTGGAAGATATGCAAGGCATCAGCGAGGACGTGATCCTCCATAAAATCAACGATGACCCCTCCTTCAAAAACATTCACCAGAAATCCAGATATTTCTCCCCGGAAAAAGAGATTGCCATCAAGGAAGAGGTGGAAAAGTTGCTAAAAGCGGGGATAATAAAGGAGATCTCCTACCCCAAGTGGCTGGCCAATGTGGTCATGGTTAAGAAATCCAATGGCAAATGGAGGATGTGCGTTGATTTCACCGATCTCAACAAAGCATGCCCCAAAGATTGCTTCCCTCTTCCTCGCATAGACAGATTGGTGGATTCTATAGCCGGACACAGAGTTCTAAGCTTCATTGATGCCTACTCCGCTACCACCGCATCCGGATGGCTCCCGAAGATGTCCGCTCTGTAGCCTTCATTCTTTGCGGGCAAGACATACCGCTACACTATGATGCCCTTTGGGCTAAAAAATGCAGGAGCCACATATCGCCGCATGGTCAATCTGGTCTTTAAAACCAACTAGGCAGTAACTGGGCAGGCCTACATTGACGACATGGTCATAAAAGCTAAGGAAAACTCCCACGAGCTCGATGTGGAGGAAACCTTCAAAAACTTGCGCCATAACAAAGCATGAAGCTAAACCCCTTAAGTGCGCTTTCGGGGTCGAGGCGGGGCAAGTTCCTCGGATTCATGGTCAACCAAAGAGGAATAGAGGCTAACCCGAGAAAATCCAGCCCTATTAGACATGAAACCTCCCGCCTGCGTGAAGGATGTACAAAAACTCAATGGTCGCATCACCGCACTTCGCCGCTTCATCTCGCGGTCACAGAGAGATGCCTCCCCTTCTTCAAAACTCTCAAAGGGGAAGAGAGCCGATGAATTTACATGGAGCACCGAGTGTCATCAGGCTTTTGAAGAAGTCAAGACATACCTCGGGCACCACCTCTACTCAGGCCGGTGCCGGAGAAGAGCTTTTTCTGTATTTAGCCAAGCATCGATCTGCGGGCAAAGAGCTGTTCTTGTAAGGGAGGAGAATAACTCCCAAAAACCGGTTTATTATGTAAGTAAGGCCTTTGTCCGCCGTAGAAGGGCGTTATCTTAATATAGAAAAGTTAGCTTACGCCTTGCTTGTATACGCTCGAAAATTAAGAGCCTACTTTTACGCACATCCTATAAGCTGTACTAACCGAGGCCCCGCTTAGAAAGGTTTTACATAAACCAGAGTCCTCGGGGAGAATGCTAGCTTGGTCTATAGAGCTCACCGAGTTCCGGATCACCTACTCCCTAGAAAGACAATCAAAGCACAGGCCTTAGTTGATTTTGTAGTAGAATCATCATTCAAATTAGCGGACGGCGACCTCGGAAAAGAAAGCGAGCGAGAATCGAAGATGACCCAAAGCCCGAGCACGTAAATTGTTCAACCAAGGGAGCGTCCGTAAGAGGTGTGGACTTTATATGTGGACGGCTCACGCGAGCAAGTTAATCGGTGGAGCGGGCATACTTCGATTGCACCTGCGGAGAAATTCATGAGGGCCTTGAGATTCAAGTTCGAGGCATCAAACAATCGGGCGAATATGAAGCGATCATAGCGGGCATGGAACTGGCAAGAGACTTGGGAGTTCGAATGTTGAGATCAATAGTGACTCTCGGCTCATAGTTAATCAAATTAGGGGAGTATGATACTATCAACCCAAGTACTAACTCGATCTTGTGACCTCGCAAAAACCCTCATCAAAAATTTCACTTACTATGATTTGAACCAAGTCATGAGAGAGGACAATGTGGAAGCCGACCTCCTCTCAAGAATAACCGAGCAAGAAATTGGTGAGTTGGAGACAAATTGCCGGATTGAATTCACGGAGAGACTGCTATAGATCGAATACGAGATAAACAATATTGAGGATCAAGTAAGGGGAATTTGGGTGGATGAAATGAAGGATTACATCGAGAAGCAAACCCTCCCGAGGATCCAAAGAAAGGCTAGAGCCATCGAACGGTGTCACGCGAAATACCTCGTCCTCGATGGGGTGCTTTTCGGCGATCATTCACCAAACCTTTACTAAGATGTGTTAAGACTCACATGGTCACCAACTTACTCTATGAGGTTCATGAAGGAGTTTGTGGCGGACATCCAGGTGCTCGCACCCTCTCGAGACAAGATCAAATTCCAAGGATTCTTTTGGCCCACAAATGAGAAGGGATGCGCAGGAGTATGTTAGAAAATGTGATAAGTGCCGGAGATTTGCGGACATCCCTAGACTACCATCAAGAGAGCAGACTTTGGTAGTACCGTCGTGGCCGTTTGATACGTGGGGATAGATCTTATTGGACCATTTCCAAGCTGCTAGAGGAAGCATCAAGTATGCTTTGTGGTGGCGTGGATTATTTTACCAAGTGGACGGAAGCAAAGGGCTTGGCCACTATTTCCGAGGATAACACTATCGCTTTGTCCACGACCACATCTATTGTCGATTTGGAGTTCCCGAGCAATAATTTCGAGATAATGGCACCCAATTCTCCGCAAAATTCAACTGCGAATGTATGAGAATGAAGGTGCAACACCGTAAGTCCGCGATTTGCCTATCCTCGGGAAATGGTCAAGCCGAGGCCGCGAACAAGCTAGTCCTAACTTGCCTTAAAGAAAAATTTGGAAGGACGAGGAGGACGTTGGTTGGACGAGCTCCGCATCGCATTATGGGTTGTCCGCACCACGATAAGAAATTCAACAGAGAAACTCCCTTCTCGCTCACGTATGGGTCGAAGGCAATGGCTCCGGTTGAGGTAGCCCTACCCTCGTACAGTCACATACTTCGACGAGTCTCAAAACGAGGCAAACGAAGGTGTGACACGGACGATCTCGAAGGAAAGAGAATGCGGGCACATGAAAAAATGGTGAACTACAAACGAAGCGAAGAAGCATCATGATAAAAGAGTAAATAAGAGGAGTTTTTCGGTTGAGACCGGGTACTCGAAGCGTAGAGGTCCAAGGGACCCAACCCGGTTTCAACAAGCTGTCCCCGAAATGGGAAGGTCCATATGAGGTCACAAAGATAGTCAAAGAGGGCACCTATATGTTGCGACCAAAAGAGGGAGAAGAGCTTAAGCACGCCTGGAATAGCGACCACCTTAAGAGATACTTCTTTTGAAGTCTTTGTAATCTTTTGGAAGGAGTATAGACTATATATATATAAGGGAGAAGTTATCATCATATTTTGATGCAAAAATCAATTCCCACCAGCCTCAAAAGCTAAGGTGGATGCCCGCGTGCGGATGCCAGTGAGTTCAAGAGCCAACATATGAGCTCCTACTTACTGATGCGCAAAGATCTAGGGATCCGCATGCCTATATATGTACAAAGATCCATTACGATCCGTACTATGATCGCGGGGAGGACTCTCTCCTGCTCGCGTGACACCACCAAAAATAAGTGGATATAGATGAACGTAGGTACAAAGGCCATGATGCCCGTGCCTACGGACTCTAGTGGGGACAATGACCCGAAGTCCGGACCCACTAATTGCGCGAAGGACCTCGTTAGGGCCGTTACTCGCATGCCTGTATGTGACAAAGGCCTACATATAAGCCCGTTCACCAGATCGCCACGAGACCCTCACGAAAAACCTTAGGGAGTTTTGAATAAAGGGTCAAATAAGTGAGAACCTCCAATAAGGGGATACAGATGCCAGGGGGTTAAAGGGCCTCTATGCTAAAATATGCTCCTACCTTTCATTGCGCGGACAATAGCCTCACGGCCACCTTCTCGCATGCCCTATGAAAGTATGCTTGCCTTGGCTACTTTTGACTTACACCACAGCCGCAAGGCCGGGAATAAGTGTAAATGGATGAGAGTGATCAAACTAGTTTAACAAAGCCAAATAGACAAACTGGGGTCAAGACCCCTAACTTTGCCACAAGGCTAAACAAACGCGATCATAGAAGAATAAGGTTGACTCTCACAAAAAACCTAAGGGTTTTGAATAAAGAGTTAGGAAAACTCAAAAATGCGGCGAAAGGGCCTACTAAGCCGCCGCCCGCGAAGGAGAGTATAAAGTTAAATGCAAGTCAAAAACGCCTGGAAAAAGTGATAAGGCAAGAATGCAAGTATTAAGATGCTCGAAGATTGCCAAACTACTCAAAATAGCCTACGAGACAAACAATTAAGATAAAAATAAAGGAGCCAAGTTGAGAAAAATGCTTCTATTTATATTAAGAAAGTATTTACAAATTCCTACACTATTACAAAAAGAGATCCTATTCTACTACAACAAGAAAAAGCAAAAAATTCTAAACTATAGGAGCTTGGTCCTCGGGCCGCATCTGCAGCCTCCCCGGCCGCACCATCTCGTGCCCGCTTCGAAGTTGGAGTTGGGGAAGGAAGACGGGTCATCGAATCTCTCGTTATGTGGTCGAGACGGGCTCGAGGCCGGAGCCGGAGCCGCCCGCGAAGGAAAGAGGTCTCCAAGGGCCGGTCCCCGGAAGAACCCGAGCCAGGGCATCCCCAAGGATAAAGGGGTTGTCCCCGAAGCGCAGAGCATCCAGTTCGGAGATCGGTTCGAGGGCAGATCACTTCGGCCACCGGGGCAGAGAGGCCGCCTGCAGGAGATCCAAACCACTTGACCTCTTCCTCGGACAGAGGAACTAGCGCATGCCCGGGCACACACTCCGCATCGCAGCAACCAGTGAGCCAATTACGGCCAACCGCCGCACGGAGAACATGCCCGTGGCCGCGAAGTTCCGGATACGTGTCCGACACCCGCCTCATACCGGGCCAAGCACTCCGCGGTGAACCGGTCCGAGTTCTTATACTCCTCGACAGCCTTCTTCGCGAGCCTCGGCCAAGATCCTCTCCCTCTCCGGCTCAAACTGCGTAAGGGTAGCGGTTTCTCGGAGAGCTCATCGGCCTTAGCCTCCAGGAGTTTGCCCGACTCCTCCGCAGCTCCCAGTTTTGTTGCGAGCTCTTCATTTCTTTGCTCCAGCTTGGTCTTGTGCCCGCGGAGCTCATTCCGCTGACCCTTTGCCTTTTCTAGGCTCTGCTCCAGCTCGGTCACCCGCTCCTGGAAGCCCTTCAGATCGGACTCCACGGTCGCGAACTCCTTTTCCTTGGCATCCGGAGGGAGCTCGAGTACCCACCTTCTCCCGGGCCTGCTCCAGCCATGGAGTTTGCCCGCCAGTGTCCTTGGTGTTGCCGGGCAAGCTCAGACAGTGTCACAAGTCTCCCTGAGCCTCATGGCCTTGTTGCCCACCTGCGAGGAAGAAGGTACGAATTAGGTGGAAAATCAAAGGCTAAGTGAGGGAGCCGGAAGAAAGGTCCCTACCTCAGTAAGGGCAACCCCAATATCCCCCATCGTGGCCGACGGGTTCTCCTTCTGCCACCTGGTTGTGCCGGGAGGCAATAGTACGGCCGAGATGATGCCGGACAAAGAAGCTGGGCGTGGAGGACCCCGGGAGGTGGAGGCAGATTCCGGTTTTGATGATTCTGGGAACAGTGTAGAGGATCCCCGCTTTCCCGCTCGCAACAGTGCACCTGCCTTGTCTTTTGTGGGAACCCCTCCCATCTCATTCTCGCTCTTCAGTGGCAGCCTTCTTTGTTGGCCTTCATGTTCTTGGCCTTCATTGAGCAACGCTTAGTGGAGGAGCCATCGAAATTGTACAGTCCTGATCTACTCTAGGGAAAGAAAAATGGTTAGCAAAGCAAGTTAAAATCAAAAGCAAAGTAAATTGGCAAACAAGCTTCATAGAGGAATCGTAGACCAATTATTTCTGGGATCGCACTCGCCGCCCAAAGATACATGTCTTGCGCCCGCCTCGAACCGGTAATGTTCGTGCACCCGCCAATCGTGGTCGCGGGCGTAGGCTCTATCACTACTCGGGGGCATGTGGGCGCCTCCTGCGAGGAGCCACCCCGAGTAGATCAAGAGGGGCTCATCCTCCACTACGGCATCCACGTCATATACGGGCTCATCCCCGCCGTCCAAGTAAAAGGCCGATGCCTCTACATGGCGGTGCGCGGTGCATCGGGCGAGGAAGGGTCCGGATATTTGCTAGCGGCCACCTTCATAGGGACAGGGGTGTGAAGGTTTGGAAAAGGGCCATCCGAATCTAGACTCGATCACCGGGATGTCCCTCTGGTTCCATTGGTCAAACTTGTTGGAGGGAGGAGAGAAGGTCCCGGTGGAGTAGTTCCTAGCCTTCAGGCTCGAATGCCGCGGCTAATTTGGTTCGATAGTAAGCGTAGAGCCCAAAGAATGGTAGGTTCATAACCCATGAATCTGCACACTGTGAAGGAGACAATGGCCCGGATGGCATTGGGAGTCGTGCGTGGGCAAAGCGGGAATTGAACTCCGTAAAGAAATAGAAGAAAGGGTCCAGGGCGGCCTCAATCCGTTCTCAAACCGGGCCCCATAAAAATGCAGTTCTATTGTCCTCGCGGACATCGCCTATCGTCTCGGCCGCAGCTTGTCCTTGTCCTTCGATGAATATGTCCTAAGGTGCGGACACGGTATGCTTTGCGGTCCACATTATATACTTCGTATATGTCCTCCTCCCAATCAATGGTGGCCACCTCCTTGGCCTTCTTACGGCCACGGCCAGATTCACCTCCCTCGCCGGGCTCTTGCCTTTGTTTCGGCAAGGGGCCACAATCACTTCCTCCTCCTCCTGAGTCGAGCTCTCGAAGGCATCCACTATATTGGTGGTCTCGCGGCCTTCTTGGAGGTCCCCGTCGCCCTCCTATCCCCCTCTCCTTGGTCATCTTCTTCGGTCTCCGAGCTCGAGGAGCCAAAGAGACCGGTGGGGTCACTACGAGCAGGGCCACCTCCGATTCAACTTCACCAGCCCAGTCACCTCGAAGTCAAGGGGTCAAGTTCCTCGGCCGCTCGGCTCACTCAATTGTCCTCGCCACTGCCGCGGGCACAACGGGGGGAAAGATGGTCCTTATGGGCGTAACATCTAAAGTGGTCATTCAAGTTCGTGCCGGTGCCCGCGCATTAGTTTGTTCGGGATCCGTCAGTCGCACTTTTCCCGCCACAAACTACTTCGGGGACGCGAATCGCTCTCCTCACTAGTTCAATGGCGTTCGTAGCCGAGCCTCTCTCGCGGGAAACCCGCACAAAACCCCCATCACAAAATTTCTCGACTTACCGGTATCCCCCAACACCAAAACATCACCGTTCCTTTTTACCCTTTTATCCTTGGCCTCCCACAACCGGGGTGGGACAAAAGGCCCCCATTGGGAATTTTCGCAGAAATACTGGAAGCACTCAAGGGATAATCTAAGCCACCCACGGCCTACCTTCCTAAATATCCCCCGTCCGTTTACAAACAAAGAACAGATCCGGAGTGCTCCCATCTCCTAACTCTATGGGACGGCGGGGTCCAAACTCTCGAGTGGTCATCTCTGTTCAAAACCCGTAAAAGGAAAAGAAAAATAGAGGGAGATGAAGAAGAAAAAGCACCCAACAAATTACTTACGAGAGAAAGAGTGAGTGGTGGATTCGGAAAACAGTAGCACGGAGGTCGCAGCAAGATTTCTCTCTCAAAAGCTCTCTGAAGGTTTGGAAACGGTAAAAAGGGTTTGAGGTTTAAGGGTTTGGTATTTATAAGGCCTACCTATACGGGTTAACCCGTTAACCCGTATTAATTAGCCCACAAATCCAACCTCGGACCATGAACCGTTTCCAACGTTTGAAAATTCGAAAAATTAAATACCTTTTGCATTTATTACCCCCCTTGGATGGCTGACACGTACCCCTGACGTACCACTAACCCGTCTTTTCATCTGCCAAGGGGCCCACCTGTTAACCGGGAGGCACGCCATGCAAGGGACCACGTGTCACTCACTGGTGCCTCCCGAACGTTCCCTTTTGGCCCATGGGGCCAAGCAACAAACAAGGAAAACGCCAACACCGGGTGCTCGCGCGAGGAGCACCGAGGCAGACCGAGCTTCTAGTAGCTCCTCACTCAGACCATAAATAATCACACTTGGAGCTAGGGGCCATTGATGAGCCGGATCTGGGACCGGGCCCGCGCTCGGTCTTGTCCAAGGAACCAGCGTGGCGTGGCGGTTCCTAGACCGTGGAGGAAGACCGCGGACGAGATAGGCCCTTGTGGTCAAGCAGTGTCCCTCCTCGGTTCGTCCCCGTCGAGGACCCTTGGAACCCCGCTCATTTGGATCTGTGCCCGCATGAGTCATGCCCGCATCAACCGTGCTCGCGTCATATATCTTTGACCGGCACAACGTTAACCGCGAGCACAGCCGCTTCCGGTTAAATGTCGAAGCCTTACCGAGCAAGTTAGCTTACCGGCTCTGACAGCCACTTGCCGGCTCCCCATCACGCATTCAATGCGGCTCGCCCGGCGCCTACTATTCCATTTAATGCAATAAGCCGGCTACACGGCTCATGTCCCTTTCACCCATGTCCCTTGGATACCAATGTTCCCTCCCCGACAGACCAATTAGCCGCGACACGTGTAGGCGGTCAAATACCAAAGTGCCCCCTAGGGCCGATCTCATTGCTTACCTCAACAAGCACCATGACATTGCCTATAAATAGAAGGCCTTTACCCCCTTGGGCAAGGTAAGTTCCATAGATAATTGAGTAAGCTCTTTTACTCTCTAAACCTAAACACACACACACTCTAAAGGTATTCAAAGCCTTATTACTCAGTATTCTTACTCTCACACCCGAGGGCCTGAGTTGGAGTAACATCCAACTTTGACCTTAACGGTGCTTGTTTGTGTTGTGATCTAGGTACATCAAACCACCAAATATATCCTAGCCGTATATCTCGAACCGCTCCCCGACCCCAAAAGTCAGGCGTCATCAGAGTATAAAAGTGAAATAAGAAAGAGAATGAGTGGGTGAAATAGTAAAGATATTTTACCATTTTAAGAAAGGTGAAGCTTCTAACGAAACGCCATTTTAAAAATTGGTGAATCTTTTATTGGGAGGGAGTATATATCTCTCTCCACCTCTGGCGCCCTTCATCTTCGTCAGTGAATCCCTTCAACCCAACATCGTCTTTCGATCGAAACCACCACCAGATCCGGCTCCCCTTCCTCGTCGCTGACTTCGTTCCTCTCAGATCTGGTCGAAATTTTTCAGGAAAATTAACAAATCTAATATTTTTTTTACAGCCTCCTCTCTCAAGATCTTGATCTCCTCCAGAGGAACATCTGGAACAACAATCTCTGAAAAGAAACCACCGGAGTAAGAACACTTAACAGGATCAGCTCCTTGGATTCATAATCACAATAAATCAACCACAATATATATTAATCATTCATTACCATGTATATCAGCATCTTTCACAATAGTTATGAACTTCTCAACAAGATGTCCAAATTAGAAAACAGTTAATAAGAAACAAAACAGAATAAAGTGAAACAAAGGAGTTCACTTACTCCATACGTGTGTAACTATACAACACTATCATCATGATGGGAAATAAAAGAAGAGATTAATGGTGTTGGTTCCAATGGTAATAAAAATAATAAGAAGGCCACTACAACTATATTGTTGAACAAAACAAATTACTATACAAACTTGATAACGCCGCCACAATTTTCGGGGTCTCACAAATGATGAAAATTGACTTTGTATGAACTGGATACCTATATTACAACACAAACAATAAGCATCGTTAGAGACTAAGCCGGGGTTGATTTCGGCTCAGGCTCTCGGCCGTGAGATTAAGACATTTGACAGTTTGATAACTGAGATACAAGACTTGGAATGTCTTGGTGTGTTTTTGTGGTAGGGTTTAGACAATGTGACTTACCTTGCCTTATAGGACACGTGAGAGTATTTATATGAAAGAGGGAGAGCGGTTGAATGGATCTCAGTCCTTGAAAATAATGGTCTTGCCCTACACGTGTCCGCACCTGGTTGTACCGTACAATAAATCACATAATACTGTAGAGAGATGTCTTTGAATGGACAAGGAGATGGATGGCAGGCAGTTGGTGCGGTGCCTCAACGCGCGTGATAGGCGCCTGAGCCTCCATTTCATGCGATAGTGACAGGCCTGCCAGCTGGTGTTAGAGTTTGTACGGAATCATGTCCCACAAGTTTGATATTAACCGGGAGTCTGGTATGAGACCGCAGTCAATGCGGTCTGAGGGGACTCGGTCAACGGGATGCCGCGTCACATATTGTCCTTGGTCCAGAGTGAGCTAGGGCTCGATCAAGTATGAGACCGCAGTCAACGCGTACTAATAAGGCTCGATATTAGGGGTGCCACGTCATGTGTTGCCTTTGGACCAGAACGAGCTTGGGCCCGGTCTGAAGGGTCCAAGCTCATTAGTGGCCCATTGATTTGAGCACTGGGTCATTCATGGTCAGAGTGAGAAGCCATATACAAAGCTCGATCTACGATCTGGCCAATTTCGCGGGCATTAGTGTTGTGAATTTCAATTCTTTACGTGGACTCCCTGCTTAGAGGCACGTAACGGGCACGTGTGGGGAGTTAGGTAGAAGTTGGTGGATGGTTTAGGCAGCCTCCCTGATAAGGTTTACGTGGGCCCCATGAGCTGTCGAATCGTCAGCGCGAGACGTTTCACGAATTTCAAAAGGCATCATAAATGTCAACCGCAATTAATTCAAAATTTAAACTCCGCTGGTTCACTGTTCGAGAGAATATGGTTTGTGGGCTCATTGATACGGGTCAACCCGTATTTCTTTGGCCTATAAATACCAAACCTTTCTTCCCTTCCAACCTTTTATCACTCCCAAATTTTTTTTTTTTTTTTTTTTTTTTTTTTTTTAAATTCACAGCTTCCTTAAGCATCCAACTTGTTAGCTCCTCTTTCGTAAGTGATTTAGTTTCTATTTTGCTTGTAACTCCTTCTTTATCTGTCCCTCTTTGACCACCATGACTTATCGTATGTAGCGTCCCTTAGAGTTAGGTAACGGGATGACCCCTGATACTTTCGTCGTCGATAAGAGATCCGGTGTAATATATTGTAAGGTGGGTGGAGACTATCCCTTGAGTTATTTAGGTACATCGCCGTGAGGTATGACCAGGGAAATTGGGTCTCACCCCGATTGTGGGAGGCTAAGAGGTCTGTTTACTTGAATGGGGATATGTTGATTTTAGGGGACCACACCCGTCTGAGAAATTTTGTTATGGGGGTGTGTTGCAGGTTTCGCGACCAGGCGATAAATGCACAGGAGCTCGTGAGAAGAGCCCGAACTGGCCTTTTGGACAGATCCATGACCGACTGGGAGAAATTGGATTTTATGGATGAGACCGAGGAAGTTGTGGCCCCTGATGCTGCAACTGAGCCCGAGGCCAACCTTGATGCTCCTGAGACCACGACCCCTTTGGCAGTGGTGGAACCTGTTTTCCAAATTAGGGCGTAACCTAGGGCGTTCATAGACTTAGGGAGCAGCGGTGACGAGGCCGTATATATAGATGAGCTAGATGTTGAGGGAACTCGGTCTTCCTCCTCAGACTCTTCTTTAGACCTTTCTTGGTCAAGAAGAAGCACTGAAACAGAGGTTGATAATAGAGATTGTTGAACGAATGGCGGTGGATACTGCCCAAAAGGAGTTGAAATTGTTGATGCTTTCTCTGAGGGACATGTGGAGACCGCTGCTGTTCAAGAAAGCTGCTTGATATCGAAGATTCATCATTGAAATGTTCTCACCAAAGTGTTCAATGGTATAATCTGAGATTCAAAAGAATATACCTAATACTTTGATTTGGATTCTTCCGAATAAGGATAAATTGATTCAACTTGAAATGGATCACATATAAATGTAACTTCCAAACATTCTCTACATAGTAGTTTATCTGACTTCTCCCGATCATTTCCAATCTCAAAACAAATGTCCATATGATTATGTATGTCTACATCAACATATTTGTTGGGTTCTGACGCTGACGCCAACCAGCGAGTCGGTGATACGCTCCCCCAATCAACACAAACTCACTGGTTGGTGTGTCAAAGTGAAATGCTATCCAAACACATCTTTCAAAAGAAAACGCTAAGCGAAAACTACGAGCTTTTTATCAAGAGGAGCGGACAACAAGAATATGAGAAAAGAAGCCGCGCATTGAGCAATACAATACCTGATGAATACAACAAGATATTTTATACCATAACTTTCGAATCCACTCAAGAAAACCAAACTACAAGAGCGAAAATAAACAGAAAATAAAAATAAAAATCATTCAGTACATTACAGTGACAATCATTTCCCTGCATCAGTTTCAGATGGACTCTGCAATGTGCTCTAGTCGATTTCATCCTTCTTGTCAGACTGTATCTCCTGAAGATCACATATTTTCAATCAACCAATTGAGCGATTTGATTAAAAAAAAAAAATGTTTTGAATGACAAGTAAAGCTTTTACCTGTGGTTTGTCTTCCTTAATCTTCTCTTGTTCCTTTTCCCTTAGAGATCGAATCGGAGTTATCCTCTAAAAATAAGGGAAATCAGCTAGAAATTACATATAAGGGTGATTTTGATTTCAATTTTTTTTTTTTTTTGATGAAATTCGAGTATGTTCATAGAGCTTCTTACCATACATGAAGATCTGAGCTCATTTAACCGATACAGGCGATCTACCTCAATCTCAAGTGTCTTCTGCATTTCCCCACGCTTCTCGAGCTCATTCATCTGCATCTCCAGCTTCAGATCCCTCTCTTTCAGCATCTTTTCCGTATTCTCTTTGTCTAATCTTAATCTCTCCAACTTCTCTCGAATCGCGCTAAGCTCCTCCGCAAGAGATGAATCGAAGGATTCGATTATTGCCGGGGCAGCGTTTAAAGTAGTCGTAGGATGATTCTCTTTGTTTGAATCATCCGCCTGCGAGATTTCGATCCATCCCAGCTTCAAATTGGCCTTTACCTTGGCAGCATTGACCGGCGGGGTTGAGAAATTGGCTGGTGAGTTAATCGGCTGGAGTGGCCGCCGGGCAGATTTGATCTGATTGCCGGGGATCAGAGATCGGGCGGTTAACATGTCGGAATTCTTAATGTCTGAAAACAGATGGGGGTGGGGGGAGAGAGAAAATGTTGGAATGAGGGTTTTGAATTTGAAAGTGGAATGGCGGACTAACGGCTACTATTTATAAAATGCTTTTTAGACTGACAGGAAAAAAGGCTCCTCCGGCTAGATTCCCTCGCAAAGTCAGGGACAAATGACGTCACTTCAAAAATTTAGCTATTATTTAATGGAATAAAGTGATCCTAATTTTGAAAATATCTACTCCCTCCGTCCCACCAATTGCTTCACCCTTTTTCTCCGACACGGGAATTATGGTAATGAGAGGGAAAATAAAATGTTGTGAGTGTAATTTGAAAATAGGAGAGAGAATTAGTGGAGGAAATAGTGAATTTGAAAAGTGTTGTGAGTGTAATAGTGTTTTAGGAGAGAGAATGAGTGGAGAGAATAGTGAAGATTCTTTGCCAAAAAAGGAAAGGTGAAGCTTCTAACGGGACGCCCTTTTGGGTAATTAGTGAAGCTTTTATTGGGACGGAGGGAGTATAGTATAAATAAATGAGGGTTGTTTTTGATACAGTTCTTTAGCAAGTGCTGAAATTTTCATTTTGTCATTATACATTTGTCCCTTTTCCATTTTGTCCTTAAAAAAAAATATTTTTTTTAAATTAAAGAAAAAAAAAGTCCTCGAACACGGGCTTAATTAAAAATAATAATAATAATAAAAAAAATAACGTGTTCTCGAACACGGACTTATTCTAGTTTTATTAAAATATGAACAAGAACTGAAAATTGTACGGGAGCCTTGGGACATTTGGGACCTAAATGCTGACCTACTTTCTTTTCCAAAAAATCGTTGGGTTCTAAAATAAGTGTCGTTTTTATTAGATCAAATTCTTGACCCAAAATAATGGTTGGTACACGAGAACTGGTTGTTATAAGGACCATGTGCGATAAGTTTTAAAAATGTTTCATAATGCTCGGTAAGTTCCTTTTTCATGTTGTATTATAATGTTGTATTATGTTTCGAAAATACAACATCAATTAAGGTCATAATACTGCATTCCGGCGGCCGCCGATGATCGGAGTCCGAAGCCCATGGACCGGCGACCAGATTCCGACCTCCGGCGATCGTCGGTCGGATTCCGGCCAAAATTGCCGAATTCCGGTGAAAATTGACCGGATTCCGGCGAAAATTGACCGGAACCCGGCATGCGGCTATAGCAGACGGCGACGGCGGAGCTGGGCTGTGGCGGAGGCGGTGGTCCGGATGCAGTATTATGATTTTAAACTACCGCATAACTAAATGTTGTATTATACATAATACAACATGAAAACTTATGGGGCATTTTAATACAATGAGAAACTTAGTGGGAAGTGATTGATTCCAAAAGGAACTTATGGGGTAAATTCCCTTGATATAAACCGAGTTACGAACGTGGGTTATAGCTGGACAAGGCGCAATGAATTGACATAAAATATAATTCATACAAGTCTCAAATACGATGAATGAAGTTGACTTTCCATACCTTTGCTTGTCCTGCCCCCTCATCATTCTCACTATTTCGACATATACATATAAGAGCGTATAATGACTAAGGCATAAAATTTTTGTACGTCGACAAGGCACACTCTCATATGTCGAGAAGGGCATACAGCAAGGCCGACTTATGCCTCGTTAAAAACGAGTAGCGCCTCCTCAGTCACCATCCAGGACAAGGAAATGAGCTTCCCTATCCTTATTCTCATCTTTCTCGGCATCAAATCAGACATACCAAGCATAACATGCCGAGTAGTGTGCCTTCTAGGCAAATGTGCAGAATGATATTACCTAATCCTATTCAAAAAAGTATTGTGGGAAGTTATATCCCAAAAGGATTATAACATACTCATACACAACTTCCTAATCAAAGATGGACTCTATAATCAAATGCCTATAAATACAAGCTATAATTCACATTATTTTGGTAACGTATCTTTTGACTCTAAACTTTTATCAATTGATTTCTCTATCTAAACACAAATACTTACTCTCCCATCGTAGGGCATTCGCCGGTGAAGCCCCGGCTTAGTTTACGTGTTTGTTCTTTTTTTCAGGCTATTCAATCATATATGATACAAAATGTCGTTGTATTTGGGCTGATCTGAACGTTTTTTCGAATGACATTATCTCTCTCTCTCTCTCTTTTTTAATCAGTCTCAATTCGCCAACTTGCCTTCTCTTTTCTCTGGTCAAGAAATTTCATTTTGTTGTGAAACACTAGAGCACGGGCACGTATGAACATACACGTTGACACAAAAGAGGGAGGTATTGTTATCTGATATTACATCCCGCGTGGGTTGTTTTTGTATGAACTAAAAGAATGAGAGAAGGATCTAAGTTTGTGTGCTTGAATATGTACAAAAATGATAAACCCCGCGCTGAAAATCATAGATAATCCATGGGAAGCTCCCAGTCATCTGCATCTTCTCTTTGTTTCGGCTTGTATTTTTGTCTACTGGAACGTCTTCGCCTTCCCTTGCCATTATCAGATTCAGCTGACTCTCTTTCCAGTCCAGAATATCCATCTAGCTCATCCATGGAGTAACCGGCTCTTTGACCATCCCAAAACCCCTGGATCACCAACCCTTTAAACTTTAGTATGAAAAAAGTCATATAAATAGAATATCACATCTATTTTTTTTAATGATTTTTTGTTAATGAATGTCTTAGGGTATTACAGAATTGACGCTTGAAAGTATCTTTGGCGGGGTTTGAACCCCTGACCTTTCATATATAAAAAGAGATATGGGATGCGGCTTGAGCTAGAGCTCTTTGGCAAGAATATCACATCTAAAATCAACTACATAGCGTTATCCCACTTGGATAGTTATGCCTGTAAATAAAGCTCATTGGGCCAAGTTTGGCTTAAGCCAGGATTGCTTTCGATGGAACACATGAGCCAGCTTGGCCTGCTCAAAGAAGCTCAATCAATTAACCCAAAATATACAAGAGTTTTTATAGATAACCCCCAAATTATATCAGCTTCTCATTTAGTAAGAAATATTGCATTAACGTGGGTAGTACAGTAGAGTACCAAATTCAATGAGGTCCAAATGCAGGCATAAATGAATCCCTGTTTAAGATTAGCACACCAATGACACCTACAAATTTGGGGGGATCTAAGGTGGAACCTTAAGTGGAAACTACTGGTGGAAACTATGACGGAGAAATGCAGTATTTGCAGAGGAAGTTACCTTTGTTACCCTCTGTATGTGGGAGGCTGCAGCTTCGTGCACCACAACTATGTCAGCTATGACTTCAACTATATCTTCAACAAACAATGCATAGGTGCTAACCTGCAACAACGGACTGGTTGAGCTTAAATATAGTCAAGCAGCACCGGCATGTTCTAATCACGAGATATCACATAGCTGGAACAAGTACCAAATTACAAGGAAGGTTGGGCTAAATAAAAAAATGAAAATTTTATTGCATCATCACGTACGCAAATATTTTCAACCACATACTCCCTCCGTCCCATTACAAAGGGCACAAAATGGATTTTGCACATATATTAAGGAAAGTGTATAGTGGAGTCAGTGTTGTGAGTATGAAAAGTGATATAGTAGAGAGAAAGTGGGGTAGGGAATAGTAAGTTGATAGATGATTTGAGTATGACAAGTGGGTGCCATGAATAAACAAGTATTAAAAACTTTCCTTTTTGGGCTTGTGCCTTTTGTAATGGGACATCAAAATGGGGTTTATGTGCCTTTTGTAATGAGACGGAGGGAGTATTGATTTGAGGTGACCACCAACTCACCAGACTGGATGGAATGATGGATATTCCAAATGAATCTAATTCAAGTGATTCAATTGCCCCAGAGTTGATATTGAAACTGTAGCCCCTCACCTATTAAAATAGATGTATGGGTTTACGCAGAAAAGGGAATAATGAAGAGGCTAGTCCTTGAAGAAGATTTGATATGCATGAGACATACTCACCTTGCCGATGATTCGACCACTTGGTGTCACAACTTTGTATCCTACCTAACAAAGAGAAATAATTCAAAAATCGTATAAAAAGGGTGATTATTCATGTGAATTAAATAAGAAACCAAGGGAAACTATCAGGAAAATTTCGGTCAAAATCAGGTTATGTGGATCTACAAACTCGAGATTATACACATACCAGTGTCTCCAGTCCAATCATTTTAAATGCGTTCTCCATAACACTTTCATCCTGGATGAGCACAACATCACCAACCTGTGAAGAATTCCTCACGTTAGAGAGTTTCTGAAGTAAAGAAGTGAATATATAATAATATACCAGTCGAATAGCACACAGGATGCAAATACATCATTTTTTGGTCTAGCATTTTCTTTAATATTCTAATTTCTAAAGAGCCTTTTTAATTCTATACCTTGTAAAAGTAACTTATCTTTCGTCCCCTCGGTTTGTCAGGATTGAAATGTTAATCTTTATTTTTATATTTCATTCGATAATTTGTTTACAAAAAATCCTGACAGTTTTCAAAACCGACCACTACCCATCTTCACCCCTCCTCTTTTTTACTTCTTTTTTAAGAGGCAAAGTGGTTCTCCTACGAAAACTAAATGAGTAACAGAATTAACCATGAATTGACACGTGGTGATATATGTATAGGTTACAAGAATAAACTAGTAAGATTCTACTTATAGGGAAGAAGGGATAACAAAAATGAGGATGCTTAAGGCATGATTCAACAACCAAAACTCTGCCTTGGGAAGAGGATGTGGCATAAACTACAAGAAATCGTTACTTTCCATCATCAATATCCACTCAAAGAAGCTTACGGCTAACAGAAGCTGACTGCAGATATGTAGTAAGCAACGGCAGCACATATTCTAAAGGCAACACTCTGGTAGTGTTCAAAAACCCACATAAAATAAATCAAATGGTGCCTACTGATATCATAACTAGCATCATATCATCAAAATCCACTCAAAGAAACATGTGACGTGCAAGTGCAAGCAATTACAGCTACAAGGCATCATATCAGATTTATTCTAATTTAAAACATGAGGTGAACATTATCAAGATGGTAAATGCACAGATAACAGCAGTACCTGACTGACATCCTCCAGAAGAAACCTTTCCAATTCGCCGGAAAGCAGGTTTGGCCTCACCTCTATGACCATTACAAGCCACTGTGTTACAAGAACCATGAAGACATAACTAAATGCAGCTAAAAACAAGAGAGGCTTTCCCTTGTAAATTTACGAGGCACGACATGAATATGCAAGAAAAAAAAAATCAAAATCCGAAGCCAATAATAGAGCTTAAAAAAGTGATGTTTTGTTTGGCGGAAAAATGGGTTTGCAGTTGTTTGCTGTAACATATGGCTGAACTGGGAGTCATGTGCGCGCTCTAGAATCTCAGTTCTAACTAGTCTTTAGGATGGTAAGAGAATGCCACAGAGTACTACTTATCGTCTAAAAAGGGATGGGATAATACATACTTGCACAAATCTCATGACACCAAGAACTTGGCTGAATGGTAAGCATCCGTTTCACTGGCCCTTGGTTGCAGATACAAGTCTCGTTGAGAGGGACGGTTTGTCAGTTAGAAAGTGATCTATATACAGACCAGATATTATGCTTACTTTTCACAACAACTCCTAAATGTCCTGCATTACACTTGGTGATTCTTTGTATGAAAGTCCACTACAATACTACTCCCTCCGTCCCAAAATGATCTTCCCACTTTTTTCGTCGTTAACACGAAGGTATTTTGAGCAATAATTTCAGGTTAATTTTATTATCCTAATGAAAATTTAAAACTTGTAATCGATACACCATTATAAATGCCTAACTATTAGACATTTCAAAACTGCACCCAACTATAACACAAGGCACAAACCTCTCATAATACTGGTTTGAACCCCAAAATACAATCTTTCAATATCAAGTTAAGCAACATTTTTCAACAACGCCAGCCAGATGGAGCTTCACTCTAATCACAATCACAACTTTTGTAGTGATCAGCCACACGTAAGGAGACGAGTTGTTTGAAATAGAAATCATGCTTGTTGGTTGATAGAATTTGGCAAACTATACTTAGCAATAACCTATATAATCAGCTAGTTGAGCTAAAAATTTCATCTTTTTCGTACATAGTTAACGAATATTTCAGCTAAAACAAAGCTTTAACTAACCGATTTTGAATCAACCCAAAGCTGCGAAACGAAACCCAGGCTGAGCGCAGACTGCATACTAATCACTTGCTTGGCAACCAAGTTGGACCTCTTCATCACCTGCCTCCTTCCCATCCGCGCCTCGCTCTTGCCCAACTCCTCCAATTTCAAACCAACGCTGCTTTCCGACCCTCTAATTTTAGCAAAATTCTTCTCATTGTCGTCAAATTGAAGAAAATTTGGGTCTTTCCCCGTTTCATTTTGACCTAATCCAATCTCCTTGAATCCTAATTTTCTGTGAGGGTCTTGTTCGTCCGACTCTGATGCAGCGCTCGAGTTTCGACCAACTTTGATTGAACATGAAGATTGGTATTTACTTGCATAGGACCCAATTGATACCAAGGTAGTAGTGCTTTGTATGTACCGACGATTTGTGGATGCTGGCATTTGTAATTTGATGGTGCATGAGAACTGGAAGAGAGAAGATGAAGCGCAATCGCACATGTTTGGGCTCGGTTTCAGTATCTTCTTGGATGGACTTCCTCAGTCTAGGACTCTAGGTAGAGTTTGGCTTATAGTTTAAACAAGATAATCATTTACTCCCTCAGTTCTAGGGGAGTTAACTAAACCATTCAAACTGTAATTTGAGATTGAACTGAATTAAATTATTCAATTAATTCAGTTTTTAAGCATAAATGATTTGATTTGGTATCAAAAATTCTCAAACTACATAGTTTGATTTGATTTGTCATTTTACTTATCAAATCGAACCAAATCAAATCACAGTTTAAAACCGCCAAACGAATCATCAGACAGAGTCAAACCAAACAATCAGACCAAACCATCATATCAAACCACTATACCTCATCTATTATACAATAGAGAAGGAAAAAACTGTCTCTTATCCCGGATATAAGTGGTGGCTAGAATTGATCCTCCCAAAATTGATCCAACGACCCACAATTATTCCTCTCCCCCACGATCTCCACTCTCTCTCTCTATACGTTCTCCACTCACATCCAAATGGAATCAAAACAATGGTCTCATATCAGGCAGGCACGTGATGGGCACACTACCAAACCAACCACTAACCACACTTGCTTTTCCGCTTCTTCATCTGATTCCTCACCACCCACCCCACCCCCCTCACAATTATATCCACTCCAATCTTCACTCATAAACCCTAGAATTTTCTTTCTTCCTGCAATTACATACACAGATTTCTGTATCTATATCTTCCCGTCGATTATACATATACACAACCGCCGGATGACGACGGCGGCGATTGGAGGTGGAAATTCAGGACTAATTAAGGACACGAACTCGAAGCATCAGTTTTCGAGTTTTAATGGCGGATTCCGAAGTTGTTCTTCTGCTCATTCATTTCTTCTCTATAAGCGCTTGCATGTTCTTCCTGTTTCTAATTGCTTGAATTACGCACTTTGTTCGTCTTTGTTTCTACGGTACTTTCACTTTTTTTTTCAAATTATCATTTCCTTTTTTGTTGTTGTTTTTTCTTAATTCGATATATATTTAAATGATGCTTAAGGCTTTTTAAACATTTTAAGGTTGCGTTGTAAGATTTAGAAACTCGGTGATTTTAAAAGGTTAATTTTAGGGGAATGAGACTAATATTTTGGGACAAGCGAAAAAGGGAAATGAGAGTATCGTTTTGGGACAGAGGGAAGATGATGTTTAATTATATCGGATTTTGTTTTTTGGTTAATTGAGTCACTTTCATTTGACAACATTTAATACAGGAAACTTGAATTGGAATTTCTGGATTGTTGGTTTTGTATGAATGAGTACATACTTTCTATGTAATTTAGACCATTACTTATTAATTAAACCTTCAAACAACTATTAACATGTTTGTTTGTGGCCAAAATTTTGTGAACTTAATTATGTGCCCCTAGCATTGCTCGGAAATGGAATATGCATTCTTAGATACCACTCATTGCCTAAGAGTACAATGATTTCTGGTGGGAATTAGCTCCTCTCTTCGGTCTAAAATTACTGTCGCTTTTTGGGTTTTCTCCGGTTATAAGGAAAGCAATTATTACTATGACTTAATGAAAAAAATTATCAATTTTGCCCATGTAATTATTTCTATTTCCTACATACTCCCCTCAATAAAACAATTACTAATGAATTGTTACAAGTTTCAATGCAAGGATAAAAGTGGAAGTTCAATGATTTTAACTCAAAAGTGAAAATTATTTTGGACCAAAATATTTTGCACAAAAGTGACAATCATGTTTTGATTATGTTTTTCTGCTTTTATTGGATTTGCATTTTGGAAAAATTCCTTTTTAACCACAAATTCCAGATCATATTCCATCAAAACCCAGCCCAGATAAAAAAAGACTGACTCCTTTGTTATTCCAAATTGAAATCCCTTTAAACCCCATTATACCATGGAACGGCCAAAACACCGTTAACTTCCGTCAAATCAGTATTTGTTCAAACCTGTTACAATCCTCAAGCCACATATCAATGGCCGCTCCACCAAAACTCCATTTCCTCTTTCTTCTCCTCACTTTCCCTTTACTAGCAATTTCCTCTACCGCTAACCAATCCAAATCCAAATCCACAGACCCAATTCCAATTCCAGCCACTTGGCCCCTCCAATTCCATTCTACCCTCGTAATCAACACCAATGGAAGCCTCCAGAAGACCGACATCTGGTACGACTACCCAAATGGCCGCAATTTCAACATCATTCAGAAACAATTGGGCGAACTCCTGTACGACCTCGAATGGAATAATGGGACTTCTTACTATTACACCTTGACGCCAATAAGAAATGCGGGGTTATGAGCTTTTCGGTCGGAATGCAACGGCGGATTTTCTTAAAGATGCCGTGTACGATGGAAATTTCATTGTCGGTTTCAATTATTAAATAGCAATCAATTGAAATATTTCTTCAAAAATCTCTAATACCAGGTCCTATAATCATTGATATAGGACATTTTTTAGTGTGCATTTGTTGTGGAGATGACTTGCTTCATTTTGATTGTGTTTGTTGATGTGTTATATGATGCGTAACAGTCTTATAACACTTGCTATAGGACTCGTTCGAGTGTTTATATGATTCAGAGTAAATATGAGTTTTTTTAGTCAAATAATTATTAATGTCGTTTTGTACACTTTTTATTTGACATTTTACACCATTGATCTGAATATTATACATTTATATTCTTTTTAGAATTTTGATTACTGGAGTTTTTATATCCTAAAATAGTATGAGAATTTTATTATTAATGCTTTTAATTTTCTTTTCTATAGCAATTGGTATAGGACCTGCCAACTTCATATACATAGCTAATAGCCCTTTAATTGGTCATATACTAATTGGTATAGGACCTGTAAACATCATATACATGATTTTATACAATTTAGTGCAAACTAGTACATCCCCTTTATAAAATCATAGGCAAAACAAGTGGACATACAATGAAATGCATAATAGGCGGAGTCCTATATCACTTGCTACTGGGACCATTAAAAGGTCTTAAAGCTTTGTATATGATGTTGCCAAGTCCTATAGCACTTGGTATATGACCATTTAAAGTTCTTTTAGGCTGTGTATTTGATGTTGCCGGTGTCCTATACCGATTCTTTATAGGACCATTCAAAGGGCTTATATCGTGTATTTGATGTTGGCGGGTCCTATACCGATTCTTTATAGGACCAATTAAAGGGCTTATAGCTTTGTATATGATATTGACAGGTCCTATAACAATTGCTATAGGACCATTCAAAGGTCTTATTGCTTTGTATATGATGTTGCCAGGTCTTATACCAGTTGCTATAGGACCAATTAAAGGGCTTATAGCTTTGTATACGATATTGACAAGTCCTATACCAATTCTTTATAGGACGATTAAAGGGCTTATAGCTTTGTATATGATATTGACAGATCCTATAACAATTGCTATAGGACCAATTAAAGGGGTTATAGCTTTGTATATGATATTGACAGATCCTATAACAATTGCTATAGGACCAATTAAAGGGATTATAGCTTTGTATATGATGTTGCCAGGTCCTATATCAGTTGCTATAGGACCATTCAAAATTGAGTTTTGAATGGTCCTATACCAGTTGCTATAGGACCATTCAAAGTTCTTATTGCTTTGTATATGATGTTGACAGGTCCTATACCAATTGTTATAGGACCAATTAAAGGGCTTATATGTCTTCTCTCTCTCCCTCCCTCTCTCCAGCTATTTCTCTTTTAACACAGTGGGCCTTTCATTATGACCACTCCCTCTCTATTTCGTCAACAATTGATTCAGACTCCCCTACTCCTTCACGTTATTTCCTTTCCTTCTCTCCCCATTTTCATTTTTCTCTCTTTCTAGAAAACTCACACACACTCCTCTCTAGAATACAAACAAACACCTTCCTCCTCCTCCTTCTTCATCACCCGTGAACTTCTCCGACGCCGGTCTCCTCCGATTCACTCACTCAGGCTAGATCTACAGTCATATACATATGAAATCTCTTCTCCGGCGGCATGCTAACCACCACCACCGTCTCATCTTCTTCTTTCCTCAGATCAGAGTTCAATTCGTTTCTGCCGGATGAAGATCGACCTATTGATTTTCGTTTTCGATTTGAAATTTTGATTAAGATTTGATTACGTGATATTAGGAAGAGATTTTAGGAACTAACGTCCGTCTACCTCTGTTAACGGTGGGTTTATTTGGGATTTTCATCTCAAATGGGTTTAAATGGGTTATTGATTTGTAAGTTGGGTCTTTGGGTCCTTAGCTCTTGCATTTTCCAATGTTAAAAGTAAGCCAATTTTATTGGTACTGCATCACTGTATCGGAAGAAGATGCTTATGTTATCTACATGTGTAAAATTTTGGGTTTAGGGCATTATAATTGGCAATTTGGAATAAGAAAGATGAATTGGGTGGAAATTTTTAGAAAATGAAATTATAATGGGTGCAAAATTTTAGATAAGGCTGGATGTTGGTACTAAACTTTCACATTTGGTTTTATGAATGTTTCTGATGGTCTTCAACCACATTAAGAGGTTTTGTGAAGAAGTTATAAGGTAACACTTGATGCTGGTATATCTGTAACTTTCCAATTTTTTTCACTCGAATTATTGAGATTTCTCTGTTGTGATGTTTTTGTTATTGTGAAGAAGTTATAAGGTAACACTTGACCGCCTTCCCTGAAAATTTACGCTTCGCCACTGCACCCACCCCCAATCTCCCCAAATATATTTTTTATTTCGTTAACCAAAGTAATATAGGAAATAGAACAAAGAGATTATACGAAAGATTGTTGTTCCAACCTTGAACCTATTTGATGTGCACTGTATTATAAGAATATGAATTTGGAGGTAGGCGATGTTTGGGTAGCTTTTGCAATTCACCTATGTTCAATAGTGACTTGGTGTTGAATGGCTTTGAAGTATGCAATATATTCTTGGGGAAGGGAAGGGTCTGTAACAAAGTTGGGCAATTCACCTATGTTCAATAGCCATTGAGAAAGGGCATCTCATTAAACTCTTTCCATCTTGAAGTCTCACAATTTTTTTTTTTTGTTCATGTGTAAACTCATTCAAAATTGTTTGTATACAGTAGTTTCATACCTACAGTAGTTTGTTTAATTAATTAGTCATTTAAATTTGATCCCTCACTGGTATATCATTCCAATATGTTTGATCTATCACTCTCCCGTCACAATGTCACCTTTAAAATATATACTTCCTCCGTCCCATAATTAATGTCCCACTTTCCTTTTATGTCGGTTCTTCCGTCCCATATTAAGTTTTGAATGCATGCAATATTCTTTATATCCGAATGTGACACTCAAAATGAAACATTTTCATTTTGGGTTTGCTCTATTTTGAATGGGACATCAAAAAAGAAACACTCAAAATAAAGCAAAAATGGAAATGTATTTTGGGACGGAGGTATTCTTATATATATGTAATCTAATTTAATACATCTAATATAGTTAAATTATTGTGTTTAATATCTTTTTTTTTTTCAATGCTCAGGTTGAGGCTGAGGAAAATGCTGTCGCATTTTTTGCCGCTAGAAATGTTGTCGCGCGTTTTTCTACCACCGTCAATGATGTGAAATCAGAACCTGAAGACTAATAAATGCTTACTTTACATTTTTTATTTTTTTTTCATAATTAAACATTGATTTTTCTTTGGAATAAGTGAGGCGTAGAATTCTTCCAATTTATTTTTAAATTATAAATTTTAAATATTGTTTTCCGTGTTTTATATATTCCAGCTATATTTTAACATATTTGCAAGTCTTTGCTGGTATTTATGAAAAGGCGGCTTTGAATTAGTCCTCTTTGTTGCAATGTCGTTTGAGGCTATTGATTTCTGTTATTTTAACTTTTAGTAGTTAGTTTTCATGTGTCTGTTATGCCAGCAATGGACGGCCAGACTCAGTTTTGTTTGTTTGATTGTCTATTTGGTGATCTTTCTGTGGGTATTAGGTTTATGGCGGTGTTCGAGGATCTAAGCGTAATCATGGACCGTAACTTGAACTTGATATATGGAGGGCAACGACTTCTAGCTATAAACATTAGTATATAAGTGGAACAGGTAGAATTAAACCTTGCGCCACGCACGATCTCTGACTCATTAAGCTACTTCTTTATGTCGCTATCTAATGACTCTCTCTGTGTGATCTGTATGTTTTAAATAGAAGCATGGATACCGCCAGAGAAGATGGCAGAATTGCTTTGTGATTCAGATTTTTTGCCACACCTTAATGTGGTTTGTGCGTATGTATTCATCCCCAAATAACCCTAACACCTGGGTTTTCTAAAGCAAAAAAGAATATTCTCAATCTTTCTTGTGAGTTACTTTTACTCCCTTTTCTAATTTTATTTTCTTGATATGTGATTCATGTTTTTTAATCTTATCCTCCGTCCCATAAAAATAGCCTATTGGTGCGAAACTATATGGGCTTCGTGAGATGAAAGGTATAACCTGCTAATCAATGCACAAACTTATACTCCCTCCGTCCCACCTTAGTGTAGACTTCTTTCCTTTTTCGTCCGTCCCACCTTAGTGTAGACTGCCAAAATTAGAAAGTTTTTTATTATTTTTTATTTTCCCTACCCCACCCACTCATTCTCTCTCTTCATTTTTCACCATACAATTTATTCAACCAACCTACTATTTACTCCACTCATTCTCTCTCTTCATTTTCTACCACACATTTTCATTATCTTAATAATATTCCTTAGTTATTGTGCCCACCACCTTAGTCTACACTAAGGTGGGACGGAGGGAGTATTTATTATTGGAAACTCTTTGCCTCTGATGATTTTAAACATAAGAAGAAAAGCACAAGAGCAGGAGACCAAGGTAACCGAAGCTCACCTTTCCAAGACTTTTAATCACCTTAGTGGTGCAATATTACTAAATGCAAGTTTATGTACATGAACCAATTACTCATTGCTTTGACAAATAAATGTCTCGGGAAAGAATGTGAAAGGTAGTTATTGGTGAGTAATGGAGTGCTTAGAATAATGAGAAAAAGAGTATTTGATGGGGGTGAGGATATAAGGGGGGTACTGGCCCGTGCGGTCCCGCACGGGCTCGGAGTACTAGTATATTAACGTACATTGTATCAATAAAATAACATACATTACATCATACCAATACTAACCCCCGTTTTGCATCTTATTCAATACTCCCTCCGTCCTGCCCGACTTAGGACATTTTTCCATTTTGGGCGTCCCATCCGACTTAGGACAACCCCAAAATGGAAAGTACTTTATTAATGGGACCCACATTTACACTCACAACAAATTTTCACTCATTACTCCCTACCCCACTTTCTCTCACCTACATCACTTTTCATACTCACAACATCCACCCACTTACACTTTTTCCTTAATCCCCGTGCCCAACCTAAACGTTCTAAGTCGGGCGGGACGGAGGGAGTATTAATTTCATCATTTATTATATTCATTGTAATAAATAACTAACTAAGTTATTTTCACGGTCGATATTATATAGTGTGTTTTCTTTCCTTCCCCCTCTAGTCTCTCTTTTCCTTCGACATTTCTCTTCAACTCTCGCATCCCTTACTCTTCCTTCATTATCACGGAAGATTAAAACAAAACTGATAATGAGTTGCAGTATGAAGCGTGATTCAAACCACGATTTGAATCACGGTTTAAAACATAGTATACACCATAGTCAGAATCACGTTATTGATTGCGGTCTGAATCACGGTTTGAACTACATAACTGAACCACAGTTTGAACCAAGCCATGGCGGTTTGGTTCGATTTGGTTCGAACTTTTTCATGGTTCGGTTCAATCTAAAATTTTCCCAAATCGATTACTAGTGTTTTGGTCTGTAAAATGACTGAGACCGAACCAAACTGAACCATTTACACCCCTACTCCGTTTCACACAATTTTTTAGCAAAAAAATTAAGTTAATCTTATTATTACAATAATAAAATTAAAATTTTTGTGATTGATATTGTTATAAATATTATTAATAACAATTTTTCATTATTCTGAAATTATTATTCAAAATATCTTTATGAACAATAAAAAAAGTACAGAAGATTATTTTGAAATGAAATATCAAAAAGGGTGGGATTAATTACACATACACCCTTCAAACAAACCTAATTCTTTACGAGGATAAGCCTTTCTGTGTATTACCCTCAGGTTCATGCACTACGAGAAATATTTATTATCCTAAAATCCCCAGCTTATTTTATGAAATAATGAAAAGCCTAAATTACCCCTTCCCTTAAAGCCTAAATACGCTCACCCTTACACATCTACCTCATTTTGTGCATATTCTCCTCTCTCTACCCCTCCTCTCTCCTTGTGACGCTTCCTCTCCCACCGACTACCTTTTTCATCGATCCACCCCACCTCCATCGTCTTTTCCAACTCACTACATCTCCATAGATTCGTCCAAATCGCAGCCCCTAGAAGTTTCGTCGCCAACGCCTCTAAATTTGATCATATTTAAAAGGATCGACCAACTTCCTACTACATCCCAAACATCAAACATCTTCGAATCAAACCTAGTTGTGATGACGAGGGAATAGGGAGGCGAAGATAAAATTGCTACAATTAGAATTAAGTTAGAAGACGAACTACTTCCAACAACATCTTTCTCCTTCTCATATAGTCTTCTCTAAAATTACAATTGAAGTATTTGTATTTTGGTTCTAAGAGATATCTCTCAGAGAGTCGACCTGCATTTTTGAATACGTAATTTTTGTTGAAAATTTGTGGCAATTTCAAAAAATTTGTTGGTGTCTGGATATTTTCGTTACTTAAGGGCTCACAATTATTTTTGTAGGTGTTTGAGTTTGTTTAATTTATATTGTGGCTACAAAATTAAGTCAGATAGTTATCTCTTAGACTAAATTGAAAATTGTATTGAGATAACTGTCACATTTTTCCCCCAAAATCTCTTTTTTGTTCTTATTTTTCTCTTTCTTTAAGAGACAACTATCAAAAAAAAAAAATTTGTCTACGAGAAACTAGAAAAAATGTTTGGCCCAAAAACATAATTACATAATTATCAGAGAGTCTGAGACATGGCTATTAGAACATAGTGAGTTGAACGTAAAATTAAATATTTTCACCCAAAGGTCTACGAGAAACTAGAAAAATGTTTGGCCCAAAAATGTATGAGAGAGAGAGAGAGAGAGAGAGAGAGAGAGAGAGAGAGAGAGAGAGAGAGAGAGAGAGAGAGAGAGAGAGAGAGAGAGAGAGAGAGAGAGAGAGAGAGAGAGCCAATTATTCACTTTCAGTTGATAAAAAAATTTAATTCCACAAATTTTCCATCATGAAGTGTAAGTCAACATTAGATAAATAATTATTTTATTTTTTGATATTTAAATTGACTAATTTAACATTTAAATTTTGAAATGAAACCATTTAGGGGTAAAAAATAATAATTTTTGTTTAAATAAAAAAGACCATAAAGGAGAATAAAACAAAACTAATCTTCAATTGAACTAGGTAAATGGTAAATACTAAATACAGGGAACGAAAAATACAGGAAACGAAAAATTTCAATCCTACCCTTGCCCGTCTCGTGTGGATATACACGAGATGTTCGGTACCATTTCGCTTCAATCTACACGAATATTGATGAATCGCCATAGAAAGAGCTTGCCGGTGCAAAAGCTCCTTTCGGTCGGCACCAACTTCAGTTGAGATTGACTATCCATTGAACTATGGTATTTGTGAATCAAGTATGTATTACATTAGTGAATTGTTGTGAGTACTTTTACATTCATATAATTAGATTAGATTAATCTTTACAACATCTATAATTAATTTAATTAATTATTTAAACTATTGATTGTAAGACAAGATCACCATGTAAATTGCATTAATCTTTGAAAGGAAATATTTAGCTAAAACTCAAAGGTAATTATTAAATTTAACATCATGAATAACTAATTTTATTTATAATTATCATTTATGAATAAAGGCTTGGAAGGGGGACCAATAGCTTAAAAAAGAATAACACAATACATACCCAAAAATATGCAAAAGTAAAGTACAGGGGCTGATTTTGTAATAAAAAATAGTAGAGGGACTTGATGTGTCTCTTTCAAAAAAAAAAAAAATGGGAATCCGAGATACACCAATAGGAAATTATCACGTGTGGCCTTCTTCCTAGAAAAGTGCAAATAAGAAGTGGCGCAACGATAGGACTTTTGGTTTTTTATTTTTGAGGACTCCATTCCTAATTTTGACCGGAAAAACTCCCTCTACCGCCGCCGATCCCTTCCCAGGTATCTTCAAGATAACCATTCTCATTATTGCGTTTTCCAATTTTCGCTTTCGTTTGCCAAGATTATATGTTGATTTGATTACAGAAATGATTTCGATTAAGAGATCTGAGACGTGGATTTTATTAATAATTTGGTTTTCGATTTTAGGAGCTCAAGGTTAGGGAGGGTGAGCTTGATTTCATTTGTTTCAGTGACAACATGTTTTCTTATTGTTATTAAGTTTCAATTTTGGTTTTGATTTGTTATTCTAACCAGATTTTGCGATTTCGACCAATCTGATGTATTGCCGAATTTGCCGTGCTGCTAAATTCTACTCCCCCATCCCAGAATGGATGTACAAAAATATATATTCAAATTTTCTCTTGATCAAGAGCAAATTTGAAAATATTTTGGACATTCATTTTGGGATGGAGGTTTTAATAATATTAAAACAAATCCTTCCTTTTCTATTTAAGAACCCCCATAAAAGTTAAATTTTGATTTTATAAATATAGCTTATATGTCTCTATTGTGATCATTAAACCTACATTAACTACTTGTTTATTTTATAAGGGTTAAATTTATGTTTGTTTTTGAGATAATATGAATTAGGTTGCTATGTTTTATGCCATTTACATGCTGCTCTTACCAGTGTGAAAATTCTTTGTAGAAAGCCCTTTTTGCTTTTGTAGTAATCGCTTTTTGTGGCGTGTGGGCAGCGTAGGAAACCTCATCTAATGCACATTATGTTTCTTGGGTTCGACCAGCTGACATAAATATTGAGAGATTTGCGTAGGAATATTTCTTATTTGCAGTATTCTTTGTATAGCTACATGATTATTAGACAATCAAGCTGAATTATTTTATTTTGGGGTTATTGAAGTGCTGCTAATGATGCCTGAAAGTTTTTCCTCTTTATCATTTAAGTTCTACACTTGAGGTGCCTTAAAATATTTAAATTTTAAAGGAGTGCAGCTTGTGTCTTGATTGTGGCATGCGTGATGACCTTCCATGCACTAGATAGAACTCAACGGTGAAAAAGGTGTCATGTTGCCAACCCCAAGTACTTGGGGTTTAAGGTTGGGTTGATTTGAGTTGTTGGGGTTTCTTGATTTTTTGCCAATGCAGTAATATATGTATTGTGATGAGCCCATTTGAAGAATTTTTGAGGGCTAAAATTTGGATGTGTTTCATCTTATGAAAATTATTCAGAAATTGAAACTGAAACTGAAAAAGGGTTATAATTATTGTACATAAACAAATGCGTTTTGGCAATAATCTATCACTCTAGACTTCTTATTTATTTTTTAACTTAACTATAGGTTCATCCAAACAAAGATAGTCTTAAATGTTAAGAGTTTTGGAAATAATCTATCATACTAGATTTTTTTTATACTTAATTATGTTTTTAAAGGTTAGTTGTGTCAAAACTAAGTAGTCTTGAAGGATACCTTGAATTGATTCCTTGCCTCATAGTGAACGTACTTTAAGCATTTGGGGAGTGTTTGGTGCCAATGTTTTCTGCCCTTACCAGCTTGAGAACTAAGAGTAGCTTGACGCTTTTGTGAGTGTGTTATCAAAGCCTCATTTATTGCACATTGGGGATCTTTTTTTCTACAAGCCAATACAACTATTATGAGTCTTGAATATTTTGTTATGTTCCTTGGTAATACTTTTTTTTCTTGAGTTACTAGTTTTTATCTCTAACTTGTCATTTTCTTGTTCAAGCAGATTTGTAACCAGATCTTCATGAATTCAAGAAACTCCGTGGCATCAATCGTTTCCTGTGAATCGGGAAACAAGAATAAATTTTTGGTTTGCTCAGTTGTAAAATCCATTAAAAACCCATCTGCATACTTGAACTTCCTCCTAATTAAGGCTATCGGTAGAAGTCTTTCATCAGCTCGCATCTTGGTGTCCCTTGATTCAATCCATCCATAATCGTGACCTAAGTGGCCTTCCTCACTCCCTGCTTGCTGTTTGCCAACATGGTTTCTTCTCAGTTGACTGCTTTGAGCAAAACCTCTACATGCAAGGGTTTTTCGAGCAAGCTACTTTTACCTGTGAACCTTTCCAATGTTGTGCTCCCAGATCCTCTCGAGCTAGACTTCTCAGATACATTTGGTCCTCTACCAGATGAGGCAGATGAAGTTACATTCGGAAATTCAAGTGAGCTTCTTTATGAAAGCCCGTCCATCATTCAAAGCCGATCACATTCTCTAGTGGGCCCCGCTGCACTTGTCAGCCAGTCACTAAAGCTCAGCAAGCTCACAATACAGGAGTCAGAAGAATCGTTAGATTTTGAAGACTGCAACTGTGATGAAATAATTAGCGAAGATTTTGGTGCAGATGTGGCGCTTGCATATGTTGAGATGAAGGCTAAGAGTGTGGGGCTTGATGATTTTGAGGTCCTGAAGCTTGTTGGACAGGGTGCATTTGGGAAAGTATTTCAGGTGAGAAGAAGAGGTACTTCAGAAGTATATGCTATGAAGGTCATGAGGAAGGACAAAATTATGGAGAAAAATCATGCTGAATACATGAAAGCAGAAAGAGATATTTTGACAAAGATCGATCATCCCTTTATTGTCCAGCTCAGATACTCGTTCCAAGTAACTTGCTCTCAATGCTCTACTGCTGATTAATAGCTGGTAAGTAATCATACCTATTAACATATGAATGCTTCTTGACCTGCAGACAAAATATAGGCTTTACCTAGTGCTGGACTTTGTCAATGGAGGACACCTCTTCTTTCAGCTTTACCATCAGGGGCTTTTTAGGTATAAATCTACTTTTTGATTTGATTTGATTTTTTTTTGTAAGTTATTGAATTACTAGAGATGCAAAGTTGATAAGTTCTGCTTCTTTATTTTAGAGAGGATTTAGCTCGAGTATACGCAGCAGAAATTGTTTCTGCAGTCTCTCACCTTCATGCCAATGGTATCATGCATAGGGATCTTAAACCCGAAAATGTCCTACTTGATGCAGATGGACACGTAATCTCTCTCACTCTCTGCTTGTCTCTGTGTGTGTGTGTGTTTGTGACTGTGTGCTGTAATTTTCTAAAGATTACACTTCTATTTAGGCTTTAATCACGGACTTTGGCCTGGCGAAGCAATTTGGAGAAAATACGAGATCAAATTCACTCTGTGGAACCGTTGAATATATGCCACCTGAAATTATTCTTGGGAAGGGTCATGATAAGGCTGCAGACTGGTGGAGTGTTGGAATATTATTGTTTGAGATGCTCACTGGACAGGTTAGTAAGCTTGAGAAAATCATACACTCGGAGTACTATGGATAGTTCAACAACTATCCATAGTACTTGCATCATTTAACATTATAGCTTCCTAGAACAAGTTCTTTCTCATTTTGTTCCTTTTTTGTAAGGGAACTTCTAAGTTTACTTGCTGAAAGAGACACTCACATTACCTTTTATAATACTCTTTTTCTTTTATGAAGCCTCCTTTTCATGGTGGGAACCGGGAGAAAATTCAGCAAAAGATAGTAAAGGATAGAATCAAGTTGCCTGCTTTCTTAACGAGCGAAGCACACGCTCTGCTGAAGGGGGTAAGGTTCTAACCTTATTTTCAGATTCATAGTGCTTGTCTAGTGCAACACTTTCTTGAAAAAACATAGCTTTTCACCCAAAAAATGTGTATTAGTGCAGCATTTTCTTCTTGATAAAGCTTCAAAACGACCATTTTAACTAGAGAATTACAAAAGTTGAAAGTTATCATGAAAACTGATGAAATACTGCATTTTGCATTTTAGCTGTTACAAAAGGAGCCAAGTAAAAGACTTGGCAGTGGATCAACCGGAAGCGATGAAGTGAAGGGTCATAAATGGTTCAAGGCAATCAACTGGAGAAAATTGGAGGCTCGGCAAATCCAGCCAAGTTTCCGCCCCGAAGTTGCTGGGACCCATTGCATTGCTAATTTTGATAAAAGATGGACAGAAACACCACTATTGGACTCCCCAGCTTCAAGCCCAAATGCTAATGGAAACCCCTTTCAGGGATTTACTTATGTCAAGCCTGCAGCTTCTTTTCTTCAGAGGAACAGTCCCTTGTGCTAGCTACTTTACTCACTTGAACTTCTTTAGGCATGGATTGCTTCTCCTCTTCTAAGCTGTTTGTTATTTATTTTGGATTTATGATCCATCCTCAATACCAGATATGGTTAAATTTTGCTGCAATTGCAATCAATCAGCCTATGATCCTTGGCTTTTTTTTTTTCCATAAATGCTACTCCATCCATCATCTGTTCCAAAATGAATGTCCAAAAAATTATCAAATTTTTTGATCTTAATTGAATTAATTTTTTTTAGACATTCATTTTAAAACGGGAGAAATTAAATTAAATTTTTTTGGACATTCATTTTCTCGGGACGGGGCGGAGGTAGCAGTGCAATTATACTCCCTCCGTCCCGTTCGAAGTGTCCCAACTTTCCTTTTTGGGTGTCCCATTTAAAATGTCCTAACCTAAGAAAGGAAAGTTTTTTATTACTTTTTTTATTTGTGGGATTCACTTGTCATGCTCACAATATATATCCACTAACTATTCTCTACTCCACTTTCTCTTAACTACATCACTTTTCATACTCACAATATTTATTTCACTATACACTTTTTCTTTTTCCTATTCCTACATCACTTTTCTTAATTCCTGTGAGCCATTTTGATTTTGAGACATTTCAGGAGGGACGGAGGGAATATTGAAATACTAACAACCACCCCGTAAGGACCTCTAACTTGAAATAGTTTGGGAAAGTGCTCCGCGTTTTCAAATGATTGTCTATAAGTAATATTTTGAACTATTGACTTTTAAGAAAATCTGGAGCAAATAATATTTTAAAAATAAAACACTATTTTCCCTTTTTTCTTTTTCTGTTTCATTAGAAAATACATAAAATTAATCTAGCACATGAATTAAGAAAAGTAAGTAATACAATAAATAATAAATGTTGTGAGTACTAAAGGCGAAATAAGAGATAAGAGAGAGAAAGTGTGATAGAAAATAATCAATAAATACTCCCTTCGTCCCGCTATAATGTGCACATTTACTATTTGCACACATATTAATATTAAGGAGAAAGTTAGTGAAGTAAGTGTTGTGAGTATAAAAAGTGGAGTTGGAGAGAGAAAGTAGGGTAGGAAATAATGAATTGATTGGTGTTGTGAGTATAAAAGTAAAGTATGAGAGAGAATTAGTGGGTGAAATAGTAAAAATTATTTATCATTTTAGAAAGTGTACAATTTATAATGAGACGTTCAATGAAAAAAGTGTACAACTTGTACCGAAAAGGGAAGAAGGGAGTAGTTATTGTGAGTATGGTTAATTGAAAATAAAAAAAAAAAAAATCAAAAAATCAAATAATTCGGTGATATTGATTGGATTTTCAAGTGGGTGAGTGCCGAAAATACTTAACAACTCAACGCCAGCTTCGACCCACCACTAACGTGATTGTGGGACCCAGTGAAATACCGACGCCGTTACAACTCACAAATGGAAAGACAAACGCGTGGAGGGAAAGTCCTCGTCTACCATTTTTTTATTCTTTCTTCTGCCTTTCTCATCTCCATCTCCATCTCCCTCATTCATACACACACAGACACAAAAGAAAAAGCCAACATTTTTCTCTTCCCTTCCCCTAAACATACACAGATACACGCACTGTAATTCCTTCTCTGTGTTCCAAAGCAAGCATTGAATTGATCATCTTCCATGGCAAAATGAGTTGAAGCTTCCTTTATCTATTATCAACATCTCTTCATACTTCTAAAAGGTACTGCTTTCATCTTCTTCATTTACTTTTTTCCATTTTCTCCCCCATTTTTGTGCTGCTTTTTAACAGATCTATTATATTCTCTACTTGATCTCTTATGTTTTCACTTCCTAACAGTTGATCTATCTGAAATTCAATTAGTTAAACCCTAAATCTTCTACTTTTTGCACCTTTTATTTTAGGTCAATTCGTTTTATATTACGTTTGATTAAAGATTGGATTTTTATTCTATTGACATAATTGTTGATGTGGTTTGTGATTGTTACATATAGTGGCTTCCTGGGATATTGTTTGATTTGCTTGATTACTGTTTTGAAATGTGAAATCTGATATGTATTTATTTGCTTAACATTTTCAGCAAAATTGTGCTACTGTATTCTGAATATTCTCCATGGGGAACGCCGAGATGTTTTGCTTTCTGGTGCTGGCCTGTTTTGTTAGTGTAATCTCGGGTGCCGATTACGTTCCCGCAGATAAGATTCTCCTTAATTGTGGTGCCAGTGGCGAAACTACTGATGCTGATAACAGGATATGGACCTCTGATATTGGGTCAAAGTTTTTATTGGCTGGTGGGAGGTCATTAACTTCCCCAGCCGCCACTCAAAAGCCTTCTGTTCCGGAGATTCCATATATGACTGCTCGGGTTTTTCAATCTGAGTTCACCTATAGTTTTCCTGTAGCAGCTGGTCGGAAGTTTGTTCGTTTGTACTTCTACCCAGCAATGTATTCTGGCCTGAATGCGTCCAATGGAGTTTTCTCTGTGACTGCCGGAGGTTATACCCTTCTCAGCAATTTTAGTTCTGCCCAGTTCACTGATGCTTTGAACTTGGATTTTATGTCCAAGGAGTATTCTATCAATGTTGAATCAGGGAGTTTGAATATTACTTTCACTCCTGCTTCAAGTCCTAACTCGTATGCATTTGTGAATGGGATTGAGGTTGTCTCTCACCCTGATATCTATTCTTCCCCTAATGGCCAGCTTATTGGAGCAAGCACATCTTTCCCCATCGATAATTCTACTGCTCTTGAGAATGTTTATCGGCTCAATGTTGGTGGAAATGCCATTTCCCCCTCTGGGGACACTGGTCTTTTCAGGCCTTGGTTTGATGATTCCGCGTATATATTTGGGGCTGCAACTGGGGTTTCAGTGGCTACTGACCCTAACATAACAATCACATATCCTTCGGGAATGCCGACTTATGTTGCACCAATTGATGTCTATAAAACTGCCCGATCAATGGGTCCAAGTCCGGATATCAACCGGAATGCCAATTTGAGTTGGTACTTCGACGTCGACACAGGCTTCTACTACCTTGTTAGGCTCCATTTCTGTGAGATTGCTCCAGATATGACTAAAATCAATCAAAGGGTGTTTGAGATATTCATCAATAATCAGACTGCAGAAACAGATGCAGATGTGATTGCTTGGACAACAAAAAGGGATACTCCGTTTTATAAGGATTATGTGGTGTTTCTCCCTGTCGGGGTTCCCAGGCAGGACCTTTGGCTTGATCTGCATCCAAACACTGCCTCAAAGTCCAATTATTACGATGCAATCTTGAACGGGTTGGAGATATTCAAACTTAACAGTTCTAGCGGGAGTCTTGCAGGAACAACTCCGCTTCCACTTCCAAGGCAAGACGTGATTGACTCATCAATAGGTCCTTCCAGAGCAAGCAAGTCCAATAACAACAGCAAAACAATAGGCGGGGGTATTGGTGGTGGCATTGCTGCAATCCTATTGGTTGGTCTATTTGTTTGCTTCCTTGCCCGTCGCAAGAGGCAGGGTAAAGAAGCCAGTTCAAGTGATGGACCGTCCGGGTGGCTCCCTCTTTCTTTATATGGAAATTCTCACTCATCAGGCTCCGCCAAGACCACTACAGGAAGTTATGCCTCTACTCTTCCTTCAAACCTTTGTCGCCACTTCTCTTTTGCTGAAATTAAGGCTGCCACCAACAACTTTGATGAGGCTCTAATTCTTGGAGTGGGTGGTTTTGGCAAAGTTTACAAGGGAGAAGTCGACGGTGGGACGACTAAAGTTGCAATTAAGCGTGGAAACCCACTCTCTGAACAAGGTATCAATGAATTCCAAACTGAGATTGAAATGCTCTCGAAACTTCGGCACCGCCACCTCGTCTCGCTGATTGGATATTGCGAGGAAAACACGGAAATGATCCTTGTCTATGATTACATGGCATATGGAACCCTCCGTGAACACCTGTACAAGACCCAGAAACCTCCTTTGCCTTGGAAGCAGAGGCTTGAGATTTGCATTGGTGCTGCTCGTGGCTTGCACTACCTTCACACTGGTGCCAAGTACACGATTATCCACCGTGATGTTAAGACAACTAACATCCTCTTGGATGAGAAGTGGGTTGCAAAGGTATCAGATTTTGGATTGTCTAAAACAGGTCCTACATTGGATCACACCCATGTAAGCACAGTGGTCAAAGGTAGTTTTGGGTACCTGGATCCAGAATACTTCCGACGTCAGCAACTGACAGATAAATCTGACGTGTACTCATTTGGAGTTGTTCTTTTCGAGATCTTGTGTGCTCGGCCAGCTTTGAACCCAACACTTCCGAAGGAGCAAGTCAGCCTGGCAGAGTGGGCCTTCCATTGTCATCAGAAGGGCATTCTCGATCAGATTGTTGACCCTTATCTAAAGGGAAAGATTGCTCCAGAATGCTTCAAGAAAGTTGCTGAGACGGCAGTTAAGTGTGTGGCTGATCAGGGAATCGACCGGCCATCCATGGGTGATGTCCTGTGGAACCTTGAATTTGCACTGCAGCTTCAGGAGAGTGCAGAGGAAAGTGGCAAGGGTATTGCGGGAATTAACATTCAAGAAGAAGATTACGATGTACCCCTTAAAGGAAAGAGTGATCCAAACGCATCCCCAGGTTTTGATGGAAATATAACGGACTCTAGGAGCACTGGAATGTCAATGAGCATTGGTGGTAGGAGCCTGGCTAGTGAAGACTCAGACGGGTTGACACCTAGTGCCGTGTTCTCACAGATCATGAACCCAAAAGGACGTTAGAGGTCAAAAACCCATTGCATTTGCCACTGTTACCCGGTAAGGCAATGTGCTTTCGACTACCACTCTTGTTAACCATGGAAATAACCTTTTTTATTTTGTTACCGTATTCTTTTTCCCCATATTTATTACTTCGAGCTCTCGCACAGGTTTTCCGTGTTTTACATTTATAACAAGTTTGTATAATTAGTGTACCCTTTCACTTCATCTTGTAAAGGTGTTCCATTGAGCCTTTTCTAAGGTATAAAAGTTGTTTATGTACTATGAATCAATATGTTTCTGCTTTCAACTCTTGAGAATTTGTATCAGAAGTCCCACTTTGGATGGTTTTCATTCCATTGTTTTTAATCTTCAGCTGTTGGCATGTTTGTTTGTGCCAGTTGTTTTATGTTTGCGCTTATTTGAGTTGAAAACAACAGCACATTAAAGTAGTATGAATATGTATGGTGCTGTTGGGGGGAGGGGCCGGCCAATTTATGCAAAAAGCCAAAAAGGAATCCACAAAAGTCGTGCCATTCCACACTTTTCTTCCATTCCATTTGGGGCCGGCACATATTTTGTACTCTCTCCGTCCCAGCTCCCGACCAAAAGATTTTCAAATTTACTCTTGGAATGAAATTGTCTTTTTGGAATGAAATTGTCAAATGCACCCTCAAGTGGAAATATGGTGTAATACGAGACGGAAGACAAAGTGTACAGATACATGGTATTTCGGCAGTGGAAAGGTGCTCGGCCGAGCTGCTTCAATGACTCGGCCGAGGGAAGAGGGAAAAGAAGGCAAAAACTTGGATTTTGATAATGGCTATGCTCAGTCGAGCCTAGGCAGTTGCTCGGTCGAGCCAAAGCAGTTGCTCGGCCGAGCGAAGTCGGTGACTCGGCCGAGGGGCTCCTGGAAGGGCATATCTAAAGTATTTTCGTGTCCTTTCGTTATTTGTGTCTTTTCGTTAATTTGTGTCTTTTCATTTTGGTACAGATTCATGGTCTTTAGTTATGTCTAGAATGTTCTTTTGATTAGTATAAATAGTTATGATATGGCTTTGTAATACATAGACTTTTACGAATTAAACAAATTGATTGCTTTGCACTTGTGTCCCTTCTCAATAAACTTGGTCAATTTATTTTGGCTTGCAGAAGATCTCTTCGGAGTTCTTATCAAAACCCTAATTTGTGGATTCGTATTAGGTCAAGTAATCGGTAATTCGATTATTTGTCTATCCCGGTTACTTTATTATTCCGCTGCGATATATCTGTTTACATCAAAATACGAGCCAACCAATAAATAGACAAAAACTAACTTCTTGTAAATTAACTGCACAAAAGTAAGACAAGTCTCCGAAGCCGCTTTTAAAAATTAAAGGTGCTCTTGCCATAATGGACAAACTCAAAACACACAGAAGAAGAAGAATAAGAAGATGTATAATGTTGGTTTGCCATTTGGTAAATAACAACAACATATGGAGTGACTGGCATCACTCAATTACGTCTGAGCTGCTGGTGGCGGCTGTGAGTCGACAATCACAGTTATTTTCTTGAGCAGTTCTGGCTTGTTGGCTCCCACAAGTTTCTCAATCTGTTGTCCATCTCTAAGGAAGAAGAACGTCGGTGTAGCTTTAATATCCCATTGTGTACTGAATTCCTGTATCAAAACAAAATAGATATCAGGGAATATAGTGTTGTAAACACCCAGAAATTCAAAACTCATTCAGTATAAGTATTCCAAGATAACTGGTTGTCCAATATCCCCTACTGCAACATCAGAAAGGTGCAAGTGAAATTCCTCCCCAAGTATAACCAACAGCAATTTCAGCTTTGAGGGAGTTCGTATAGTGACGACATATGGGGCCAGGTCGAAAAAAGAGTTCAGGCTTTCGTATAGATTGCATTACTTACAGTTAGTTCGTCCACATCGACAGTTAGAAACATTAGGGAAGTGTACTTCTCAGATAGCTCAGAGTAATATGGTGCTATCATTCTACAAGGACCGCACCACGATGCACTGAAGTTGGCAACTACCTGTAGAAAGTAACAAGTTAAAAAAAAGCCAGTCCACATTAATCGAGGATGAAACATCTACGGTAATTCATGGAGATTTTTTAAAGTCAACTTCATATTTCATATACTCTCTCCGTCCCATATTGATGGTCCCCATTTGACTATTCAAACATTTTAACAACCTATTTTCATTTCCATCACTAACCTTAATGATTCTCTATTACTCATTACTCCCTGAGACGGGCAAGGCCCAACAGGTCGAGCCCAACCTTCGCTCCCAACAAACTGGTCCAATAGCCCATCTCCGTGTATCACGACCGGACGACTAACATGCCAAGTCGACCATGGCATGATCCAACCTGATAAGGTCCCGACCTATCCCGGTCCGACCTACAGCCTATGGCTTATTCCGTCTCAGCCTTCATGAACATGCTCGAACTCATGTCGACCATACCGAAATGGACGACCTCGATTAGGCCTACCTACGTCTTCTCAACAAGATAATAAAGGAAAGCTACAATCACGGAGACAATCAAATCCCTGAAATCTCTCCTAATTTCCAGCTACATTCCTTATCCGGCCAATGGACTATAAATATACTCACATTATCCCCTTTCATAGGTAAGGCCTCATTTACATTCTTATACTTTGAATAAAGTTTCACAAATTATTTAGACACATACTTATTATCACGCCGGAGGGTATTAGCCGGATACCTCCCCAAGCTAGCCGTGTGTTCATAGTTTCAAGTCAAAGTTGCTGGATCATCCGAACCGCTAGACTAAGGGTTGATCCATACCCTTTTTGGCATCATCACTCCCTCTTCTTCATTGGTCGTCTCTCATCCTCTCCTCTCTCCCCCTTCTTCCTGGCTGACAATTTTGGAATTTCAATGATTTTAGCCTAACAATTTTGAAAATGAAACTATCTTTATGGGACAAAAAAAAAATCGCAAATGGGAACATCTATATGGGAGAACTGGAGAAGGTACAACGAGGGGAGGGGATCAAACCCCTGACCTTCCCAAGAGAAGGCAAGGGCCTATACCATTTGAGGCAAGACTCATGGGCAATTTATGGAGATTTTACCCGTACAATTTGGTATAATAACATACTCTCTTCGTCCCATCCGACTTAGAGCTTTCTCTCCCGTCACGGGGATTAAGAAATACTAATATAATAAGAGAAGAGAGAATGAGTGAAGGAGGTATTATTAGTATGAAAAGTAAAATAGGAGAGAGAATGAGTGGGATGAATAGCAAGGGGATTGTTATTGCGAGTATAACAAGTAGGTCCCATTGAATATAAAAATAATATAAACTTGCCATTTTGGGACGTCATAATTCGAGTAGGATGCCCAAAATGGCAAATTGTCCTAAAATTGTCCCAAGTCAGGTGGGACGGAGGGAGTATTTTGTAGTTGTGTGTTTGTGTTGCATAAGAGATCACATGATCATATATTATGATATCCATTCATGTTGAATGGTAGGTCATTTATGTGTGTGTGTGTGTGTGTGTGTGTGTGTGTGTGTGCGTGTGGCAAAGAAAGATCACTTACTATCTTGCCTTCCCTTTTCGCTTCTTCCAGCTTTGAATCCCAACTTTCCTTGGTCGTTATGAGGGTCACATTTCCTCCAGCTAACTCAACATGATGATCAGACTCGTCTCCATCATTAGACTAACAAAAACACAAAGCAAGTATTACATCATTCACCCTTTTGCCAAAACCTTCAAGCTTCAACAGAGATGTGGCAATCAACAAAAAAGAAAAAAGGGAAGCTAAAAACAGATGCCAGTCTCTGCGGCAACTAGTGGACTGAATATATGTGGCAATCAATTTCTATATGCTCTACGGAGGAGAGATTATATTAGAAAGCTATCTTTAATATATTCCCTCTGTCCAAAAATAAGCCGCGTTTTCCTTTTTGGCCAGTTCCAAATTAAATGCCACGTTTCTAAAAAAAAAAAATAGTTTTAGTGCAGTTTTTCAATGGTCGAAACAAGGTACAAAAAAGTAAAGCATCATCCTTCGAATGTTTGACGAGTTCAACACGACATTTATATTGAGACAAAGGCAGTAATGCATTATATGCAAAATAAATAGCTGCTAGAATCCATAAGAATATGCATTCCATAATGATTTCTTGAGTGAAGCATAAAAAAATGGAGAAGCAGGATAGCTGACTAAGGTCCAAGGGTAGGAGTTAGGTTGATCTTATGTAGAAACTAGACAGCCAGAAAAGAAATGTTGGTCAGAACTTAAAAAAAAAGGAAAAAATGCTAGGAATATAAGGTCTCTTCATTTTACAAGTGAAGGTACAGTTTTTAACACAATTCTGGTCCTACAGGGAATAAAATTAGATAGCGCCACAATGAATAAGCAAGCAACAGCATATCAATATCTTGCATCTTTTCTCGACACATTTATCTCCCTAGAGAAAAAGAGGGGGGGGGGGAGAGCGGCTTAAAAATATTTTTTCACACACCATATGAACCACATAGACAGCAGCCCACAACTACTTAACTGTGACATACGGTAATAAGGCTACTAGAAGTATCAACAGAAATGGTAAAGTGCATGACATTAAGTACAGAGGAGAAAAGCATTCGCCTTTTTCTTTCTCTTTCCCTATTGGTACATGGGAGAGAAAGCAACTGTCTTGACTCTTGATGTACACGATTTGCTTTATTTATAAAAAAAACCACATAAATAATCTCCTAAGCCTCCTTGACGCCTCAACAAAAACAGTAACAAAAAGTGAAATGAGTCACAGGAAGACATCGAAAGAATACGTAAACCCCCCATCTTATTATTGCATACAATTAATGAAAGAAGATTTCATTCTGTTCATCGTCAATTGGGTCTATGTTAACGTAAAAAAAAGGAACTTACCGAAGAGAAGCAAATTCCCATTTTGATGTTTAAACTTGTCACGAGCAACTCTAGCGCCGCAACCTGAAAATTGAACTAGAAGCAATATAAAATAAGTACTCCATATTAACGTCATTACAATGTTAAGTGCGTCAAACTGTCAGTTTCCTAAATTTCAGAAGACAAGCAACAATTGCTCCATTATAGACAGTCACCCCCAGGGTTTCTCTTTTAGAATGAAAGAAAATAACCTTACAAAGTTACAGCTACCAGCCGGTGACTATGATAAAATGAACTAATCGATGATTAGTTTATCTAGAAATTACACAAAAGAGCACTTAGTCATTTAGTCAAATAAAGCTATACTCCCTCCGTCCCATACCTAGGTGCCTAGTTTGACTTTTCACGTAAATTAAGGAGAGAGTATTATATTGAAAGTGTTGTGAGTGTGAAAATAAAATAGGAGAGAGAATGAGTGGAGGGAATAGTAAATTATAATGGTGTTGTGAGTATTAAAATAATGTAGGAGAGAGAATGAGTGGAGGGAATAGTAAAGATTCCTTTCCATTTTAGGAAATGTGCACGTAGGTTTGGGACGCCCAAAATGGAAAGTGTGCACGTGGGTATGGGACGGAGGGAGTAGTATTTATTAAATTGCCAAAAAGTAGTTTAAATTACTTCAATTTATTCTGTGACAAATGTCAGTTGCAGAGATCTTCTTAAATAAATATTTTGCTTAGTTAATTATCTATTCTACTTGCATGAAAAAGAAGCTCAAAGCAATGTTCTAGAAAAACATGATTTATTTCCTGAACCAACAATGTTGCTTCAGAAACCATCTTAAAGAAAACACTCAATGCACAGTCAAATCTATTTATCCCCTCTATTACCTAAACCAGCTCAAAACAATGTTATACCGAGTACATACAAAACAATAACAAAATATAACACCTGAGATTCCGAACCGCAAGGAATTTAATGAAATATCCAATGGCATGCTACTAATAAAAAAAAAAATAAAAAAAAATGAGACTAATAGATTCTAGTAAAAGCTGTGGTCAGTGGAGAAAAAAATTTAACAGGAGAAGGCTAGCTAGATGCTTAGAGATTCTCTGGTAATATGATATCCCTCTTTATAACTTTTCTTTCATGGAAAAAATCTAGCTTTCTAACAAAAATTGAAGAAACCCAGAACAAGGAATCAACTTTCAATGCTAAATTATTAACATCTGCAATGCATGTACGAACTTGAATTAACTTGAATTCACCAAAATCAAAGGCAATTGCAGGGAAAAAATTCTACAAAATTGGGGGTAGAGAATGAAATTAAGGAATTACATAAGAATAAATCAGCAGAGTGCAGAGATGTGAAATTGACCTTGAAATGAGCTTCCGGGCAAGGATTTAACAAGCTGATTCACGGCGAAAGGAGTTGAAAATTGGAATCAAGAACCTTGACCTAGATCCCTAGGTTAACGCTCTTTTACGTAGGGTTTACAAAGATTCCTAGCGTTGGATTAGCGAGGAGGAAGATAAGTCGCCATCGTCGACCTGGTTATGGACCACTTATACCTTCTCTCGTCCACCATTGATACCTAACTACGGTTTGTCCAAAAAGACAGCTTTTTTTTAATGTAATGTACGTTTTTAATAGGCGCACATCGTAAAGTTCGGCTTTTAAGAAAGCGTACAGTTTCAAAGTCTGCTTTTATACACAATGAAAGCCGTTATTATACGCACGCTACCTCTCTTCCCCAATTTCCCCTCTCTAATTTGGTCATTCTGAAACCTTCAATCCCTAGCGAAAATTTGAACATTTGAATTACTATTTTCTTTTGGATCTGCTACCTACGTAAGTTTCTAACTCAAATCTATTCGTAGTTCAATTAGGCGTTTTCGCTTTTCTTTCTCACATGTCGATGGTGTAAATTTAGGTTTTTTATTTGTTCTGTGCATCGATTGATTTACATTTCACTTTTTGGGCTCATGTAATGGAAACCCTCGTTCGTGGTTGATTTTTATATTTAATTTCGTTTTTGCTCGTTTGATCTTTGAAAATGTATGTATTTAGCTTTTGATTAATTGGTTTTTCCTACATTGAGATTTTGATGTTTCGTTAGCTGGATTTGAAGAGGTTAAATTTAATTTGGATTATAAAAATGTGTTTTTTGATTGCTGATTTAGTGTTGAGGTTAATGATTTGGATTTTCAAAGTGGAGTCTTTTCGGTTGGTATTTGACTTGTATTTGTTAAAATGTACAGAATTCAATTTGAACATTAAAGTACTTGTAGGATATGATCTACTCTCTCTATAGTTTGGAGAAAACGGAAATAAGTTCCTTTGAATTTTTTGCTTAAAAATGTTTATTTACCTTAGAAAGTCAAAATGTGAATAGTTTTGGGAGGAGGATGGAGTTGGTTAACTGCATGTGCATTTTGGTGCAGTCTTCTTTCGTAATCGTATTCTTTTCTCTGCATTTTAGGAACTTATATATGTCATGTGAGAGTCATTTAAATAATGGGTTTAATGCACCATGCATCCATATGAATGGTTGGATTGAGTAGCGCCTTTTGTTGTTTTCAGGTGAGAAGTGCTGGTATAGTATTAGGTTTAAACTGAAATAGTAGGTGCAAAAGTGTGAATTTGGTTTTGATCAATGGACGACGAAAAGAAGAGGAAGAAAAATAAGAAAAAGAAGAACAAGCAGACTAAGTCAACCAATACCGTTTCTGGTGCTGTTGGGGAATCAGCTTTTTCGAATGATAACCATGTCAATGGGACTGAACAGGATGAGAAGAAGCTAGTTTCAGAATCTGCAGATGTTCAAGCCGATTATGCACAGAGCACAGAGGCTAATTTGGATAGAGATTGCAACAATGGCACTGATGGAGTAAGTTCTGCATTAACTGATACCAACTTCTTCTGTAACAAAATTAGTCATCTCATGTATGTCTTTCAGAAGTATTATACTGAATGAGGAGTAACCAAGTGTGCAATTAAAATAAAGCATGTAGGCATGGACAAACTATAGATGCCAGCTGAGAGATGAAAAAGTTACATGTGAATGATTTGAAACTCGCTTATATTTTACTCTTGAAATTTATTATGTGCCATTTGTAGTCTAATAGCAACATTTCCTTCTACGGGAACTTGAACGAAAACCCTTTCACTTGCCAAATTGAGAGAAAAAAAAACTACTGCACCAACATTTCAATGCTGTTGTTACATAACAATTTTTAGTTTTTGAGAGCATGATAGAGAAAAAAGCACCAAACAGACAGAATTTCAATGTTGTTTAACACAAGGGGCTGTGTCCATTACCAAGCTCTCTAGTATACTCACGGAGTTACAACTCTATGGAAACCCCTTCACTCATTCTGCTGTAAGGGTCCTGTTAATAAAGCATGCATTTACTGTAACCACCAGGTAGAAGAAGTTATTCCCATAGCCACATGCTAAATTTGTTTCATTCCCTTACCTCATGACGTCTGACTCAAAATCACTTAAGGTACTAAAAATGTAATTATAAGAGGCAGGAAACTAAAGATTGCCAAGGAGGCGATAACTATATGGGACAGGTTTCATTCCAGTCAAAGTTCGTCTAGAACTCTTCGATTACTTCAATACATAAGGATTAGAAATTCTATTCTGCCAGAAATATGGGCCACCTTGCTGACAAAGCTCATTCCCTATGCTACTTCATGGTATTTATGGGTGGTTTGTAAAGAAGTAGTTGGTTTATAATGATCAAAACTTCTCACGGGGTTGAAGCTTTTAAGTGATGCCTTTCTTGAGGTTCCCCTTGGTTATGCATTTCTTGGGGTTCCCTTTATCAGAGAAATGGAAGGTTTTTCTTTTCTATTTTTGTGTTTTTTCAGACGTAAGTTTTTCTTCTTCAGTGTTCTTGATAGATTTTTAATCCATCTTCTAATTTGTGTTTAAATTCATATTTATATTCTGATTTTTTTTTTCCTGTTATTCAATTAAAGATTCAGTTGTTGTGCGGCAATGAAAAGTTCAGAATTAAGTATTCTGAATTCATCAATTTCAACCTGTAATTAACTTTAAAGACGAGGATACTTTTTTTGCTACTTTGTATTTGAGGACGAGGAGCTTTAAAGAACGATAATTTTTATTTTTCTTGTTTTCTTCTTTTAATAAAATCTAGGAGATACATGGCTTATATATATATACATATATATTTTTATGATTTACAATTAAGTCGATACACATTCTCTTCGTGCCCATCTGCTGATGTGCTTCTGATTTTGCAGTCACTAATAACCGAGGCTGAGAAACAACTCTGGCTGGACCGAGAGGTAATAAGTAGTTCAAATGTTATTAAAATATGTGAATTCATGATGTATGCTGTCTTTCATGAACTATGAAGTTTCTTTTTTTTTAAAGATGCTACTTGATTTACAGGCTACCCTTGAAGGAAAAATAAGGCAATTACAAGAGGAGTTGGATGCGCACAAGCACAGAGAGGTATCACAAGTTTGCTTTGTGTATCTAAGGCGTCGGATGTACCCATACATAAAGATACACCAGAATATATAATGTTTTGATTATCTTCATGATATGCTTCTGATATCATTATACTCCTTGTACCTGTTTGGTTACTTTTCTTTTAATTATTCTGTTGGTCTAGGAGGCACATATTGCTTACATGCTGGTTTGTCTCTTATTTTTTTCTACTATTTCCACTGGATAATTTTCAGTCTGACCTTGAATCGAATATCTTACAAGCCCAGAATGAATATGTCTCCAGCTTTCAGAAACAGGTTTGTAAGCGATAGGATTGGGTTCATAATGGCCCTTTTTATTTTTTTATTATTAAGGGAAAATGGTCTTTGGATGATGTTTCTTTTGTTATGATTTTTCAGGCTGATCTAGAGAAAACACTTATGCTATTACAGACTGAAAAAAGTTTGTGGATTCAGAAAGAGGTAATTGCGAATGATTGCCATGTTAAAGTTAGGGATCAGCCCTTTGATTTCACAATCTTACTTCACCTATCAAAATGTGTCATTCCAAGTGCCTTGAAATTTTATCACGACTTGCGTTCCAATATATTGCTTCACAGGTTAGCTATGAGAAAAGATTTGATCAGTTGGTGGATGAAGCAGCCAATTCAAGAGCAGAAAGGGTAAGAATATCTGTTCGTTCTTCTAACAGCTTTTAGTTCCAGTCCAGCTGAGGCTGTAAGTTTAACTGGGTAGTTCTGCTACATGTCTTGATTTACCTAAATGGTTTGTACTACTTGAGATGATTTCTTTGGGTTTGTTTGGCTTGATCAACTGATTGAGTTTACCCAAGTAAGTCGCTGGACTTGTCTCATAGTGTACCAACATGACAAAACTGGTTTTTGTTACTCTAAGATTGAGCATATTGACTGAGAATACCTTGAAAACCTGACTCGAGTTCGAGTAGATTAGCAAGACTGGAATGTTGTACTCGAGGTAAGGCTTGAATTCATTACTTGAGGCAGTTGGTGGACTTTGGTACTACTCCATTTGATAACTTCTATAAAGGTCAACTCAAGCTCAACATACTCTTTTGAATTGACTCAACTAGCTTGCATGCATAGCTCCATCGTTTGAAGTTATGGTGCTTCCATTTGGTTCTCTTTTGTTTTATCAGCAAATTTCTTGTGAGATGAGGGTTTTTAACGTAGTGATACATAATAAAAACAAATCCTTTTTTTGTTCCCCAGTTGAGCTTAGAAGAAAAAATTGATCTGCTGGAAAAAGACAAAGATTCCTGGCTACAAATGGAGGTAGGTGCTACACAGAACTTTCTTCCCTAGTTTTGCCTTAGGAATGTGTATGCCTTTTTCTGTCAGGTTGATGTGGATTAGTACTTCAGAGTTCAGTTTAACCCCTCAAAGAGAAGTCATTCATTCTTCGTGTGAAAGCATTAGTATTTTTCTTATTTTCCCCCTCTTGCAAAGTGGTTTGTGTCGCACAAGTCAATAGTTTCCGCTGTTTTCATTCAAGTAGTGGTATAAAAAGTATAAAAATGACATGCAGTATTGCTTTTTGGCAGTGTACAATTTCTGAAAATTAGAGGCATCAGAGATCTATCCGTTATTATTTTTTCCATTTTTTATGTATATACTCTTTCCTTTGATTTTCCCACTTTGTGCTGGAATCCTGTCCCCTCAGTTTGTTCACTCTTCTCTCTTCTAATAGATTTTTTTTTCCTATCAAAAGGAAAGGAAAAGCAAGATGCTTTATGTCACCTTGAATTATCACTATGTTATATAAAGGCTCTAAAACTTGTGTAACTGATCTGGAGCTTTCTTCTTATCAGAACGTTAACAAAGAAACATTTGCTTCTCTGAATGATGATAACACAAGACTAAAGGCACAGGTATGGAACTCTACTTAACTCATGAAAACGGATTTGCAGTGATTTTAGTTCTTCAGCATGGATTACTGTCTGCTCATCTTCCTTCAAGTCTGTAAGCATATGTTTTGATACATCAGATCACAGTACATCACGTCGTCAAAAATGGAGCATTCTCATCTTTGTGCTCTTTGGTGCGTGCTGAGTGCAAATTGGTAACTTAGAACCCTAGGCTTCTGAAAACGCATCAACTTCCCCAAGCTTTATTTCAAAGTAGTTGGCAGTGTGATTACACCAATGATATGTACTTGAATCGACTTGACATACTTAAGAGAGAGATCAATTCAAGTAAATGTATATTATTCTTTGTTGAACTTCAGAGATATTTCGATAAAAGTACAATTGGAAGATCAAAAAAACTTAAATCGCTTCTGATGCGCATGGATACTCCCTCCATCCCAGCTAAATTTACACTTTTTGCCAATTTGGTTGTCCCAACTAAAATTTAAATACTTCTTTATTCAATGTGACCCACTTGCACACTCACAACAACTATCTATTTACCATTCCCTATCCCACTTTCTCTTTCCTACCTCACTTTTCATACTTACAACACTTGCACCATTTACAATTTTTCTTAATCCCCGTGCCCAACACTTAAGTGTAAATTTAGCTGGGACGGAGGGAGTATATATACTTTTTCATGAAACACCACCTTTTCATTTACCGGAACTTGTAGGACTAACTGATCTCTAAATCCACTTTCTTGTCATCCTGATACATTACCCATTCATCTTGGGCCTTCTACCAAGCATTTTATGAAGTTACCATCCTCAGGAAATTTATTAATATCACATTGCTTCTTTACAAGCCTTATATTTTCTTCTCATCTTTCCTTATATTTTCTTCTCATCTTTCAGAGGTGTAGTTTAACTTTCTTACTTAAGCTGTAAATACAAGAATCACATGCTAAAACCATATGAGGTCCACTTATCACAGGTGTCTTTATATGCTCTGATATTAAAATTAAAACCAAAGCCTTGCAGGTATTGGAGTTGGAAGCATCCAGGAGTAATCTCTTTGATCAAAACGAGCAACTGAGGGAAAATATAACCGGTCTACGGATGCACGCCCAGAATCTTGAAATTGCTAATGCTAATTTATCAAGTGGGAGCACAATGGTAAGTTTCCCTCTTTAAGCTTGTAGCCTCACTAAGCAACTTGTAGTTATATATATTCCACTCTTTTGTTTAATTTTAAGCAAGCTCAAAGACGGATAGACTGATGTGCATCAGTAATTGAATCACGAAAAAACGGACTGCAAATTTGTCATATTGCCTACGGGATGACCTAAAATCCATGACCTTCTTCAATCAGAGCAAGTTCTCTTATACTTGTGATGTATTAAGTACATGTAAAAGCTTAAGCTGTGTTGAGTTGTCGGTATGCCACATATAATAAATCTTAGGTGCTTAATACTCCTTCCATTCCAAATTTCCAACCAAAAAGTCCATGTCTGAAAGATCAATAATTACGGTTGTCACAAGTACAAAAACATTTGAGTCTACACAGAAATTACAAGAATGTCTGAATGGGACAGAACATTCAGATAGAGTCAGTGAGGTTCTTGGATGAAGTCTGCTTTGTGGAACTGTAAAGTGAATGTACTTCTCAGATGGACTGCATTCATTTCTTAGTAGACTCTCATTGGTGCAAAATTTACTGCATTGAAATAAAAGCTGTTTGCCTTTCCTCTGACTCTATAATCTAATGAAAGTTGTCCTCCCTGGTGCAGAGTGTGTCTGAAAGTCAGCAACTGGAAGCTGCTCTAGCACTTGTTGAAAAACTGCTATCGGAAAACGCTCAACTTGTTGAGAAGGTAAGAGGGGATGAAAGGAGACTTACTGCAAATCTGATAATCAATGTCATTTGTATGTAGAGAAGAGAAAAATAAATGGATCCCAGCTAAAACCATATATTCAGAGGATGACTTTTCTTTCCATATATTAACAGACTTCCTTTTCCTAGTTCAATGATTGCTCTATTATTTTCAGGTGAACGAATTATATATTGAGCTTGACCGAAGGAGTGTAACGGAGGGACCATCTTTATCTGCCAACTCTGATCCAATAGCTGGAAGTGACCAAACTAGAGTTAAAACTAAAAGTTTGGCTCATGGAACTGATCCAGTGGTTGGAAGTAGTGAAACAGCCAGCATTGTTAACCATTCAGCAATTCCTACAAAAGGTGAAGAAGGACCAGCTAGTGGGACCGATTCCATGACTGCAGCTGCTGAAAGAAGTGACAATGTCCGTGTTCCTGGTCCTATGTTTGAAATTATTAAGAGGACACTATCAGTTGAGAGACTGGACTCCATTGAAGACAATGTGATTAAGCCAATCAACGGTGGTAATTACCCGGAAGTAATTCCATGTTCTCGAGATAGTGTAGAGTCATCAGAAATTGTGCAGATCCCATTGGATGAGAATGAAGTCAAAGAAGTTACAGAAGTGGAGTTTCCAGAAATTGATGAAAAGACTGATGTACCCCTGACGGATGCTCCACTTATTGGTGCTCCTTTCAGATTGATATCTTACTTTGCGAGATATGTTAGTGGTGCTGATCTCGTCAACAAGAACTCTGTAAACTCGTAAAGGTCCCATATTTTTGTTGGGTTGACTTACTTTTACAAGTTGAGGATACAGTTTTCCGAATTAGGACACTAGTTTTTGTTTCTCCGGCTCTTTTTGCATTCAACAGAGAAGAGATAGAAGCTAAACATGTAATACAACAGTTACTTACTACCCTCCGTTTCATAGAAATACGCACAATTTGACTTTTTATGAAGTTTGACCATACAACTACGAGAAATTGATATATTATAATTAAATTTTAAAACTTTTAATTGTTAGTGGTGTCAGTAATAAATCAATATCAACTTTTAAAATTTCATTAAAATGTTCTAATTTCTTGTTATTGTATGGTCAAATTTCATAAAAGGACAAACTGTGCATATTTCTATGGGACGGAGGGTAGTATATACAAACCACCCAGGAGTCAGGGTCGATGAGTTACAGTAGCAAGGACCTTTTTTTATTGTAATTTGACCATCTTGACATTGCTCATTGATTATAAAAGTTCTGAAGAGATTTCACTTGAACCCAATTGTGAACAAGCCCACCTCAAACCAGCTTAGTATAAAGAAACAAGATGCAGACAACACCCTCTTTATATGCAAAATTGATGCATTCTCTTTTCTTTCTTCTCTCTCTTCCTTTTAGGCTATTTAAATTCAATAAATAAAAATTGAAGAAACATAAAAAATAAACAACAACCAAGGAGGAAGAGGTTATAAGGGTGGTCCAAATGGCTCAGGCAGAGAATCGAACCCGTTATCAAACAAGGATCCTTGATCAGAGTTGTCATCAACACTGTGTAACCAACTTGTGTTCTTCAAGTCCTCTTTGAGAAGCATTGCATCGTACCTTGAGCTCTCGTAGATGTTCACATCTGTTAGTTTTGATGAAGTTATATATTTGTCTTCTATAGCTCCGTTTCTTGGAGATCCATTTATGTGATTTCCATTATCTGGAATGAAACCGTTGCTGCTGACGGAATAGTTTCCATCTACGGATAAAGCACGGCCTGGTTGGCTTTTGGAATTGGCAGCTCGAATGCTCTGAGGGAATAGGGCTGAGCCAGTAAGTGGCCGACTGCTCCCGTTTCTTATATCCTGCGTAAGAAGAGAGATTGCATCAGAGATCGATGCTTAAAACTTTTGTAAGAACAAAAATATTCAAGACTTGAACTCATGACGTTAAAACTATAGTTAAAACTATAGACTGGAAAATGGAGGAGAAATCATACCATATGTCTAATAGCCATATTCAGCGAGTTTTTTGAGATACTCCTCCCAAAGCCTGTACCGCTATCTGGAGGTGATGGCCTCACAGCTTTCCTTTGTGACAACTCTGAAGCATGTGAAGTTTTTCGAGTCTCCAAAGTATCAACCACATGACCATTGGAAAGGGGACGACTCCTTCCTGGGGGTTCTATGAGCCTTCCCCGATTGACGATGGGAGATGATGGCCTTCTTGGGACGGCTGCAGGACTTGTACTCTCTACATTCCCTTTCATAGTGACAGCTGCACCTGGTCTGGATCTACCAGCAGAAAGAGGTCTGTTTGGCAAAGTTGTACGCAGGTTTGGTGGCGTGTCATGTGGGAAATCTGGGAGGACAATAGGCTGTGGTGGAGGTCGCACTCGTGGACCTGGGGAGCTAGGACGGGATAATGGAAGTGCTGCATTGCGCCCATTAGGGGTAGTACGTGCAATAGAGGCTGAAGATCCTGTTGATGGAGTTAGAGAAGGTGCTGAATTCCGACGAGTGGGTGTTGATGGCCTGGATACAGATCGAATGGGTGGGGAACTCAGATTTGCAGGAATCTGTGCCCTAGAACTTGGAGTTGAAGGCCTTGAAGTTTGCAACGGTCTGGGTTTTTCAAGGGGGTTGCTAGTGGTGGATGATGGACGGGTTCTAGAAGGAGTTGAGGATCGTGATGGCGTTGAACGGGTAGATGGGGTGGATGGTCTGGCAGTCGAAGAAGAGCGGTTAGTGGGGGTAGATGGTCGTAAGTAAGAGGAGACAGAGCACGAGCTTGTATTCAGAATGTTGGTTTTGTTGGAGTAAGAACTATATTGGGTAGTAGAGATAGAAGTGCGAGTCACTGAACTGCTTCTGGCTGGTCTGGAGGAATGGTTGCTCTCAGATTGTGACACGGAAAGCTGCAATTGAAGGATAATGTAACTCAGTCAAATGATACCATTTCATACAAGTGCCATAGAAAGAAAGAAATATGGTGAAGAGATTGCAGAAAATTTAAGCATAGACAACTAACTAGGCTAATGGAAAATTCTAAGAGACTAAAGAAATGAAGGACAAACAAAGAAAGTTAAGGTGGCATTACGCTCCTCACAGCTCATCACAGAGATATGTTAGTAGAAAATGCGCATAATAGGTTAAATTCAGATAAGACAAAAAACATGGCATGTGCCCAAGGCTGGATTTTCCATTGCCAAATTAACACAATGTGATGCAGAGCTAAGCAAGCTGAAAATCACCACGAGCATCAATTGCAGCAAGGTGCTAAATGGTCAAGACTCTAGAATCCACACCCCAGGCAACTCCAAAATATTACTCCTTTTCATCTCATTTAATATCAAAGTCTCATAAATACAACAAACAAATGCACAGAGAGGAATTTTGCCTGTGTGCTTCTGTTACAAGGTATTAGAGAAGTTCTGTTGCTCTTCAAACATTTTTTAAGGTTTTTTTTTTTTTGCAACTACTTGATCCCAATTGAGCCTATGCAGGATTCTCGTTTAAAAGTGCCCTACAGTGCATATTTTTTCCTAGTCCAATCTAAGTAACTTCCCTAAAAGAATGTCCTTAAATAAAAGTTGTAACCTTGAACAAACACCGGATAAGGCCATTCATCACCAGGCATTAAAGAATCTTGTCCAAGAAAATTAAAAGAGCAAAACTTAAATTGATATCATTTAACTACTTTGAGTGCCTAATTTCTGCGACAAGTTGGATGACATAACAAGTCCAATGCAATCTATTCCGGTTTTGCATCATCATTAATGTCTTAGAGATTTCATCCTTTACCAAATCCCTTGGCAGCAAGCACTGAACGATATCTCCTACTACCATTCAATAGGTTCACTTCAAAATAGGAACATTCATAACTGTGTACTCCACACTTGCGTGAACCGAAACGGAGGTGTAGGGACCTCCTACATGCACTAATTACAAATATCTAATATCATGAGTTGGGAAAGAGCTTAAGTACAGTGCCCTGTGCCCTAATGATGCATGGGGCCCAGCACCATAACTTTTAGCATCTCATTGCAAGCGGCCACTTCCAAAGGACAGAAGGGAATGTACAAATTATTTTGCCAAATAATCAGACATGGTTAATTAGCAACTGAATCTAAAATAAAAATCTTTTGGTCTACTCTATATATACGATAAAAACACACCCTTGATGACTTTGTTGTGGAGACTGATCTAGCCAAGGAACTACTTCTTGGTGCTGCTGGCGTTGGTTGAGATTCTATCCTGTCCGATGAAGGAAACTCAGGAGTTCCAGGAGGAGTGAGAAGCCTGTTACCAGAAATAGATAACTTAATGTTGGAAATGCAAACAGTAGAAATAGAAAATCAAACCATTTTCAGAAAGGACTTAAGTTCATAATTCGACTCAATTTATTTAACAACCACTCAAGTGCATAGATCCAGAAATGTCAATTTTCCAACTATAGAAAACAAACAAGAATTCTAGCTTTACATTCAGGACTTCCAACGATGTCTAGTTAAGGTCAAACAAACAACTCCAACATTAAAAAGATGATACAAGATGCATTTGGAATTGTTCCTTTCCTATTTTTCTAGAGAATCAAGTTGAAGTGCCAGTTAAGTAAAGCTGTGGGAATATAACCTCATTTGAGTATTTTACTTAACTAGCAATGAACTATTGTTGGGCGGAGAGCGTGGTATCATAACCCCCGGAAATAGCAATCCAACTACATAAGGACTTTTCTAGCAGAGAACTTGGACATTCTTTCTCCATACATTTGAATAGGAAGATGATTATTCTCTGTCTCCTGCAAGTATCATACTTTCAAGCCCAGTTTTGAACTAGATTGTGAATATGAACAATGCCTTGCATTGTTGAGTTAAGTCCACTGGGTACCGAGGTAAACCATAAAAATTATATTAAGGACCATATGGTACCAATTTATCCTTCATCTGCAGATTGCATTCAGGTTCCCTATCCTTCCTGCATTAACTTGTGCCTTTTATCATAGTACAGTATCATGCCACAACACCGAAGAGATGTACCAAAAGTAAAAGAAAATCCAAAATCATTGCTCCGCATCTGCATTTGCCATCAGTTTTTATGTAGAAAATACTAGCAATTTATGGTATTGCACAAGTGGCAACAGCAAACATTACTTAACAACCTGGTTTACAGTTTCCAACTGATTCAACATTAAAATGGATGCTAAAGTAATGATGAGAGTGGAGATTGCTTTTCAAATATATGCCCATTTCCTTACTAAAACTCTAATTCAGCACTCAGCAAAAATTATATGGAGTATAACAGATAAAATCTCAAAATAAGCATGGAATATTAATTCTTTAAGTACAGATCTAAAGATAGTGAAAACACGTGGTGAAATCTGTCACTTTAATTATCACTGGCCAATTCTCGATAAGGGTTTATTCTCATCCAGAAACCAAAGACGGGTGGGAGGAAATCGTTTGGGCTCGCAGATCAAATAGAACACGATAAATGCATTAATTTGTATAGAATCAACTAATTTTACCGGTAACGACAACCTAACAGTGTCATTTAGTGCACACACAGGTAGCAGGTGAAGCTAGATCTGAGCTATTTACGGAATACTTGAAATTCAAGTAATCATCCAAAAGATGTTTGGTACATACCAATCATAGTCATGCTTTCCCCCTTCGGTAGAAGCTAATAGATCATCCAATCCATTCCTTGGTTTTGCTGATCCAACTGATAGTCTTTCCAATTTTGCTGATACTGAATCGAGCAAACACAAAAACAACAATCAGTTTCTATCATCAACACATTTCCTAAGCAAGCAAACTACTAGAAGAAATGAATAAACTAATGTATTATAAATTCATCTATAACAAGCTGTCAACAACTAGTTGCAATGAAGGCTTAAAGCTAATATTTCAAACGATGTCGTTGCAGAGATTTCTAAAAACAAATACAAAGCCAGAAACATCAATCGTTTTCAAAACGTTCATCACATCATCCAATCTATCTCCAAAAAGGAGATGATGTTTACTCAAGTCCGACAACTAAAACTAAGCAAATATTTATAGAACAAATAATTAAACAAACAAATAAAACTTTTAGTAATGACCTCAGATACGGACTACGATTGACAATTAGAAGTGAAAGAAAAAAAAGGAGTTGAGGATTTTGATAAGGAGAGGTGATTTGAGGTAAAATTGGAGTGGAACTAAGAAGGAAGTGAATCGTACAGTCGGATTCGTCGGAGGAAGCGACGGGGAGACTGGGGCGATTCCTAGAGAAGAGCTCGATGTTCTCATCGGCGTCCTTGGAGACGGAGAGACTGAATCCTCGACGGTGAGGCAATCCATACCTGCCGACGGTGAGAGATTCCTTGATGCTCCGATTCATTTTTGATCAAATGAAGAAGAAGACAAGCATCTGACAGAGTTATGGATGGGGAGGGGGGGAGAGAGTGAGGTTTCGTGTGATGTTTACGTCATAAGAACAGATCTGTTGAGTGTAGAGTAATTCACAACAACTCAAACTAAATAACCATTTTAAATTGTGAATTTAAGGTACAAAATTTTGAAATTATTAATTTTTAATAAAAATATCATAAATATTTTTGCTATTTATTGTTAAAATTTTAGTTTTTGCAAATTTAATGAGCTATGAAAAAAAATAATTATTTAGAGACAATCTATAGTATCTATAGTATAAATGAGGGAAGGGGATGAACAGTTCTATGAACAGTTTCATCCGTCGAAATTTTCACTTTGCCCTCATGTATTTGTTCCTTTTCCATTTTGTCCTTAAAAAAAATTTAAATTAAATTTTTTTTAAAAAAAAAACGTAATCTTGAACACGGGCATGTACTAGTTTTTTATAAAAAAAAAATCTTATTAAGGTTATTCATTTTGATTTGAAACAAAAATGATTATTCAATTTAATAAGATAGAGTACATGGTATCATAAGTAGGGATTTTGAACGGTGAAAATCTAGGAAAAAACACGATTATCCTAATTTTAGTTTTAGGATAAAACGTGATTTTAAATTTGCGGTGACATTCTAAAAAATAAGAAAAACTTTGTGTGTGGTGATATTCTTGTAAATAAATGACGGTTTGCGTGTACTGAAAATGAAAATCAAGGTCGTTGCTAAGTCAATGGTTAGCAAACCTTGTGTATATCAACCTCAAAGGATTTTAAATACACAATATTTTGGGGGAAACTAGTTTCTCCCTAAGTTATAAAAAGTCCTGTTTTTTTAAACTGCTCTTATATTCGTCAAATATTTGCAAGTTGAAAAAAATTGGACTTTTTATAATTTATGGAGAAACTGGTTTCTCCCAAAACTTACTCTTTTAAATAATAATATCAAAGGCTTTTGGATTAATTTAACAAGAGCATTTGAATAAGGCTTTGGCCAACAAATATTGGGGATATTAACGTCAAAAAAAGTTTTGAATATTAGTAATAAAGCCTTCGGTATAAAATTTAACAAGCACATTTGAACAATATTACGATCAACAAACCTTTTAATTATCAATTTTAAAGATTTTTGAATATCAATAGTGAAGCTTTTGTATACGTAATTGAATTGATGGAGTCTTTTGAGCTCATGTGCCGTAATTTCGTATCTTTTGACTTCTGATAAACCACGAAACGTACAAAATATCAAATCGGAGAAAATTTCAAAACATTAAAAAAAACATGGGGCTTCCCCCTTGATATAGGATTTAAAAATCTCAAAATACGTCATTTATGCTCTTAAAAAGATGATCAGTGTTAATGTTTATAATGATCGATTATGATATTACAAAAATCCGATTACTATTACTATATACTAGTCCAATTGCATATTTTCCAAATCCTTATTTTATTTTTGGTATTATAATTAAGCATGTTCATCTTTATTATTTTAATATCTCTTGTGAATAAAATAAAAACAAGTAGAGTAAAAAGTTCAAAATAAAATCCTTTCGATAGTGTAGTCAATTGACGTTGCAACAACATGTTAGTTTAGTAATCTCTATCACCGTCAACTTTTCCTAGAGTAATGATATTTATATTTAAATGTAAATACTGTATATACTTGTATATTAAAAGTCAAAGAAGACTAAGGTTACTGTCACTGAACGGTATAAATCAAGATACGAACATGGACTTGTTCGAGCTGGGCCCAAATGGATTGGGCCATAAACATAATCCCACACACAAGTATCAGGGCCGAGGAACACTTTCCTCGTATGACGAGGATCATCCGCCTCGACCTTATATCATCATGTTTGTGCCCTCATACTCTGAGATATCATTAGGTGACGAGGAGAGAAAAGTTCTTACCTCGGCATATCATAAAATGCCGAGGAGATAGATTTGTTTACCCCGGCATATTACCTTGCCGGCCAAGCACCAAATAACGAGGAAGCAGAATCATTTACCTCGGCCTACTTGCCAAGGCCGAGATAAAACCTTTCTGTTCCTCGGCGTTCCGGCTAGCAGATTACACAGTCCTTATCAAACAAGGATTCTACAGTCATGACCCAATCACGATTACAATCACCAACACCAATTCAAGTCAAATAATGACTCTTTAGCAGATATAATTCTCTTAGGATTATATCTTATCTCTTTACAAGTTCACTTCAACATGGATTCTATCAATCCATCCCTATAAATACAAGGCTCATGGCTCATTATTTGGTACGTTACTTTTTACATTGCAGAAACTCTGTCAATTTGTTTTCTCACATACAAACCGTGAACTTACTCTCACGCCGGAGAGCCTTTAGCCGGATCCGCCCCGGCTTAGTTTACGTGTTTTCTCTTATTTTCAGACCTTGCAATCACCGGAGTATTCATCGCTTGGATTTGGGCTGATTTGACGATTTTGGCATCGTCAATTGGTTCCATTGCCGGGAAATCGATTCAAACACCCTTTGTTTGGCCTGGAATAGTCGCCTGAAGCCCGTTTTCGGCCGAAAATTTTCTAATTTGAACGAAATTTTCTGTACCGTTTTGGGCTTTGTTTTTGATTCGGCCGAAATCTGCAAATTTTCGCCGGAATTTGCCCAGATTTGGTTGAAATCGTTTTAAGCGTTGGAATTTCGTCCCAATTTTGGCTGGAAAAATTGGCAGTGTCAAAGTTGCCAAATTGCAGTCTCTTAGTTTGCGTCAAATTCTGCTCCGAATTTGGTTGAAAATTGTGATTTTGGGATATTTGCTTGAATTGGTAATTTGTTGATTGATTTGCTATGGACGGACAATCTGCAAGTGTTACAGCTGGGGACCCAACCCAAGTAAATGGGGGAAACACTGGAGCCGAGGAGCTGCCTCCTCCTCCTCCTCTACCTCAGCCAGATGCCCCTCCTCCCCTCGCCATGACCCTTCGTTCCAAGGGTCAGGCAAATGCCGAGGGAGAGGGTGCCGAGCTTCCTCGGCCCACTCGTACTCGTGGGAAGCAAGTGGGAAGGAAGAAGACAAAGAATGCCGACGTCGGTCAAGCAGTAGGAACTCCACCCGTTGATCGACGCTCTTTGTTACATAAGCAAATGGAAACATTGCAAAGAATGTATGAAACACAGACTGCTCTTTTGCAATTGGACCCAGAGCATTCCATGGCTGAATTCATTAGGCCATCTATGGGAAATCCTCTCGTAAGGGAACAAGGTGAGCAACGAGCTCCTCTCCTCAAGACCGCTGAACTACCAAAGCAAGCACCCCGGGAACCTACCCGTCCTCGGCATGACAGTAAGAAGAGGGATCAGGTAGTTGACCTGAGAAGCCAATTGACTCCCAGGGAAGAGGAGGTGAACTCAAGGGACCTAAGGACAAGGCTCAGTCTGAACAGGCGAATGTCACCACCTCGTCTAGTCGCACTTCCCCGGCGTCCTGATTCTCCTCGTCCTCGTCGATCCCGCCATGATTCTCCTCTTCCTCGGCATCGCCGGGATTCTCCCCGTCCCCGTGTTCGTGAATTTGCTAGGCCGAGGACCCCGGAACCATATAGGATGATACTTGGTGGCCAAGACCTGGAACTGAAGCGTGATAAGGCCCCCTCCAAACGGGACAGCCACCGACATGACGCGGAGCACAGTAGGGTGAATGATCGCCCCAAGGATAAATCCATCAGAAGCTCCCAACGAAGCACCCGCCAAATGGGCTGACAGAGGAGCGGGAGACCAAGCAATGGGAGCTGTTGAAGCAAAGACTGGATGACATGGAGATGGGAAAGAAGTTCAATGACGATGACTATGACTGGGCAACTCGTCCGTTCTCCTTGAGGATAACTGCGGCTCCACCTAATCCTCACCTCAAGCTCCCGAATTTCGAGAAGTACAACGGCACCACTGATGCAAAAGACCACGTGCAAGGTTTTGAACAAACCATGAATCTCCTCACCACTGCTGATGACCTGCTCTGTAAAGCTTTTGCGAGCACCTTCTCCGAATGCTTTGACCTGGTTCCGTGAGCTTAAAAGAGGTAGCATCGATTCTTTGGAGAGGCATGAGGAGAATGTTCTTGGACCACTTTTCCGCCGCCGGTAAGAGGAAGATGAGGCCGCCGACTTGGCCAACATCGAGAAGGGAAAGGGAGAGACCACCCTCAGCTATTATAATCGGTTCCGAAAAATGGCAGACCAGGTTGAAGAGAGCCTCACTGATAGGGAGGTCATTGTTTGTTTCAACTCTGGCTTAAAATCTGGTCCCCTCGTTTATGAACTCTCAGCCCGGGAACCTCAAACAAAGTCCGAACTATACAAAGTGGCTTATGCCATTTCCATGGCTTAAGATAAAACAAAGAAAAGGGGAGGCGACAAGACGGAAACCGAAACGACGGGCACTCGCCAGAATGACAATGGGAATGGTAAGGGATCCAAAGGGAAGAACAGAACAAGAGGCACAGAGAAACCTGAGGTATTCACTCCCTTGACCAAACCCATTTCAGAAATCATGCAGCTAGTAAATCTCCCTCCCCCTCGTCCACTAAGTGATAAACCGAAGTACCCTCGTGACGCTTCAAAATACTGTGATTTCCACAAAGACAACGGCCACACCACGGATGGTTGTTGGGCCTTAAAGAGGATAATACAACGGTGGGTTGACGAGGGAAAGCTGGACCGCTATGTCATGAAGAAAGACAACAACAAGCGGAAGCGAAAGGAAGAGGAAAGCGAAGATGATGATAAAAGTGAAGACGGAGAACGTAGGCCTCCTAGAGCCAAATTGCACGTAATCCGTGAAGAAGTTACTTCTACCAGAAAGCTGAGGGACCAGATCCATGAACTAAGCAAAGTTTACCACGTTCCTGCTTGGATTCATAAGGCGGAAGAGGTCATCAGTTTTTCACCAAACGAACTGGCAGGGAGCCGTGCTGCCCGTGAACAACCCTTGGTGATAAAGGGTCGAATTGACAATGTAGAATCGGAAAGATTACTTGTGAACACAGGGGCCTCCCGTGACATTCTGTATTATTCCGCTTTCCAACAGATGGGATTGAAAAACACTGTACTGGAACCATATCACGGTAGGCTCGAAGGATTCACCAACCATAAGGTTGGAGCTAAGGGGACCGTGGAGCTAGAACTTGAAGTCGGTGATCATCCCTTCCTAGCCAAAGCCACAGTCAATTTTATAGTCATGGATTTGACTAGTGATTATCATGCAATCATAGGCATTCCAAGTCAAGCTAAACTTGGGATGGTGGCCTCCCTTCCCCACCAACGAGTTAAATTCCCCACTCGTGCTGGGATTGGATGTGTGAGGGCAACCCCCAAAGACTTCTTGGAACATGTCGTGAAGAGCAGAAAGAAATCCAAAAGTGTGGAGATAGATACCCCCGAGGAAAACATCAAGATCTCAAAGTCTCAGAAAACCACAGAAACTAGCTCCAGAATGAGCTATATCCGTGAGGTGCTTGATGATGAGGACGATCCTATGGTCCTAGAAATTGCAGATGACCAAGGCATAGTCCTACCTGTACCTGAGGAAGATACTATGGTCCAAGAAATTGCAGATGACCAAGGTATAGTTCCGCCCGTCTCCGAGGAAGACCCTATTCTCATCAACGGCCAGAACTCGGGGGCCAACCACGACCTAGGGAAGGTCAATCTCCCCGATGTTGATAAACTTATGGAGGAAGAAGGCCTCAATGCGAACGACAACGAAGGGAGAAGAATTAGAGAAATCATTATCGAGTCTCTAGAATTTCGTGACGGTCCTGAAATGAAGCCTGTAGATGAGCTGGAAGAGGTAGTCATCAATCCTGACTATCCTGAACAAAAAATCAAGCTCGGAGGCCAACTATCTCCAGAAGAGAAAGAAAGAATCATCTCCCTTCTGAAAAACAGTCTCGACGTCTTTGCTTGGAGAATCGAAGATATGAGGGGGATCAATGAAGAAGTAGCCCTCCACCGCTTAGAAGTTGATCCTTTGGCGAAAACCATCTCCCAGATAAGGAGAAACTTTGCAAGGGACAAGGAGGAAGTGGCGTATGTGTATAGACTTCACCGATCTAAACAAGGCATGCCCCAAGGACAGCTATCCTCTCCCCAGAATTGACAAGTTGGTTGACTCCATCGCTGGACACCGAACTCTCAGCTTCCTAGATGCCTATTCAGGCTATCATCAGATAAAAATGGCGGAAGAGGACATCGAGAAGACGGCCTTCCAAACACCTGGGGGAAACTACTGTTACATCATGATGCCTTTTGGGCTCAAGAACGCGGGCGCCACGTACAAACGAATGGTGAACAAAGTATTTGAAGCTCAAATAGGTCGCAACATGGAAGCCTATATTGATGACATGGTCATAAAAACCAAGGAGGGCAGTCACGCTCCTGACCTGGAAGAGACAATTAACAACCTTCGAGCCAACAACATGAAGCTGAACCCAAGCAAGTGCGTATTTGGAGTAACGGCTGGAAAGTTCCTAGGCTTCATGGTATCACAAAGGGGAATAGAGGCCAACCCTGCAAAAATTAAGGCGCTCATTGACATGAAGGAACCTACCACGATCAAGGAGGTTCAAAGACTAAATGGAAGAAAAGCGGCCCTTGGAAGATTCATCGCCAAATCTGCCGAAAAGTCACTGCCCTTCTTCAAGGTATTGAAGGGTACCAAGAGATTCTCCTGGACTCCCGAATGCTCTGAAGCATTCCTCCGGTTGAAGAAGTACTTGGGTTCCCCTCCCTTGCTCAGCAGTCCGACTACCGGTGAGATGCTATATGTCTTCCTAGCTGCCACTGATTATGCTGTCGCAGCTGTCTTAGTTCGGAATGACGAAGGAGTTCAGAAGCCTGTCTACTATGTCTCTAAGGCACTGTCCGACGTGGAAAGCAGATACTTTAATGTGGAGAAGATAGCGTACGTGCTAGTCATTGCCTCAAGAAAATTACGTGCCTATTTTTCTGCACATCCTATCACCGTATACACAAATGAACCATTTAAGAAGATACTACATAAGTTGGACGGCTCCGGACGTCTCCTTAATTGGTCCATCGCTCTCACTGAGTTTGATATCACTTACCAACCAAGGAAGACCCTCCTGGCACAGCCTTTGGTTTACTTCATGGTCGAGACTGCCTTTATGGGTGAGCATCTCCCCACCTCTCGGAAGCAAAACGCACCAGAGGATAAAGACTCTCCCATTGAACTCCCACCCAACTGTTGGAGCCTGTATACGGACGGATCAGCCACAAAGGAAAGAAGCAGAGCTGGAATTGTACTAGCAAGCTCAGAAGGAGAATATACTACTCAAGATGCCATCCATTTCAAGTTCCCTACCTCCAATAATCAAGCTGAATATGAAGCTCTAATATTTGGCATTGAGTTAGCCTCCTTCTATGGAGCAACTAAGGTGGCGGCTTTCTGCGACTCCCAACTCGTTGTCAAACAAGTAAAGGGAGAATATAATGCCCAAGACCCCACCCTTGCCAAGTATAGAGACCTGGTCCTAGATATGACGAAGAAGATGGAATTTTTCGAGCTCAAACAAATTGGCAGGAAAGATAACCAAGTCGCAGACGTTCTCTCCAAACTGGCAACCATGGACGTGTCTAAGACCAGTCCATATGTAGTTTATGCCGAGGAACCTGCATACGAAAGACTACAAGTCATGCTCTTAGATGGAGAGGAGATATGCTGGATCGATGACTACATTGAATACATTGAGAAGGAGAAACTCACCGAAGATGAAGCTCAAGCTAAACTCATCAAGAAGAGGTCTCCAAGGTTCGTGGTAATGAGCGGAGTCCTCTACCAAAGATCTTTCACGAAGCCCCTGCTAAGGTGTGTCTATCCCAAGGAAATTGAGAACCTCTTGGCAGAAGTACATGAGGGCGTTTGCGGCGGACACCCGGGGGCCAGAACCTTAGCTGACAAGATCATATCGCTAGGTTACTACTGGCCAAACCTAAGGGAAGACGCGCACGCCTATGTTAGAAAATGTGACAAGTGCCAAAGATTCTCTGACATTCCTAGACTACCAGCAGTCGAGCAAACACTTGTGATACCTACGTGGCCATTTGATATGTGGGGGATCGATATCATCGGACCCTTCCCACCCGCCCGTGGTAATTGTAAGTACGTGATAGTAGCTGTTGATTACTTCTCCAAGTGGATAGAAGCCAAGGCATTAGCCAAGATAACGGAAGAGAACGCGATCAACTTTGTCCATGACAACATCTGGTGCAGATTCGGCCTTCCACATACAATTGTCTCTGATCATGGACTGCAATTTTCTACGGCATTCACTACAGAGTTGGGAAGAGTAAAAGTCCGCCATGCAAAATCTTCGCCAGCGTACCCCAAGGCAACTGGGCCAAGCGTAAGCGGCCAACAACCGGTCCTAACCGCCCTTACCAAGAACCTTGAGGGACGCGAGGGTAGATGGTTGGACGAACTTCCCCTAGCCTTATGGGTTGTTCGCACAACCACCCGGGGGCCAACCGGGGAAACCCCATTCGCACTAACCTTCGGTTCTGAGGCTATGGCACCAGCGGAGATGGCCATCCCTACTGTGAGAAACTCCCATTATGATGAGAAAGTCAATAAGGTTAATAGGCTCCTAGACCTAGACCTGATAGATGAGAAACGACTAGCCGCGCAGATGAGGATGGTGAATTACAAGCAAAGGACCAAGGCATACCACGACAAAAGGGTCATCAGAAGAGTATTCCAAGTAGGCGATTGGGTACTTAGAAAGATTGAGGCCATTGGTCGAAAGGCAGAACAAAACAAGCTCTCCCCAAATTGGGAAGGTCCCTACATCATCACTCAAGTCATTCGAGAAGGGACCTACAGATTGAAGACCAAGGAGGGGAAAGATCTCAAGCATCCATGGCACTCCGACAACCTTAGAAAATATTATCACTAGTCTAGTTTATTTTACAGTAGATTAGTTTCTTGTTTTCTGTCTTTTATTTTTTGTTAGTTGATAGGATTGCAGTTCGATGTAATCACATTTCAATTTTACGAAAGCAGTTTCTTCCAACATGCAAAGCAACTATCAACTCTTCACACAGACACCAGAAGATGAGGACCTTATCCCCGACTCTTCGAAAAATATACTCTACATCCTAACAAGGGTCCGCCTTGACCTAGGATTACCAATCACAGTCAAGACCAAGGGTCCTCCTTGGCCTAATGACTCTACATCCTAACAAGGGTCCGCCTTGACCTAGGATTACCAATCATAGTCAAGACCAAGGGTCCTCCTTGGCCTAATGACTCTACATCCTAACAAGGGTCCGCCTTGACCTAGGATTACCAATCACAGTCAAGACCAAGGGTCCTCCTTGGCCTAATGACTCTACATCCTAACAAGGGTCCGCCTTGACCTAGTATTTCAAATCACAGTCAAGACCAAGGGTCCTCCTTGGCCTAATGACTTTACATCCTAACAAGGGTCCGCTTTGACCTAGGATTACCAATCACAGTCAAGACCAAGGGTCCTCCTTGGCCTAATGACTCTACATCCTAACAAGGGTCCGCCTTGACCTAGGATTCCAAATCACAGTCAAGACCAAGGATCCTCCTTGGCCTGATGACTTTACATCCTATCAAGGGTCCGCCTTGATTCAGGATTATAAACCAACAGTCAGACCCGAGGAGTCCTTCCTCGGCATAATGACTCGCCTCACGTCAAGACAAGGAAACACCTTGTCACTACGACTAGAAGGCATCACGTCTAAAACATGTGCACGAGTCATCTTCCTTGGCATAAGGAGACGAAAAAGAAGAATCACCCCAACAGTCAAAGCCGAGGAGTCCTTCCTCGGCCTATATGACTTGGAGAGTACAGTTAAGGCCAATGAGTCCTCTTCCTCGGCCTAATCACTTGCTCAACAATTAGGAAACGAGGGACCCTCCTCGGATCCCACCTTCACAAGTTTTATGCCTAAGCCTAGCATATGAACAAACACATTCATTGAAATAATATGAATTAAAACAAAGGAATTTTCATTGATATTCAAGGAAAATTACAAGTCCTATCATCTATTACAAAAAACGCGAAAGGAAAATCTATCCTAAATCTAATGACCATCATTAAAAGGCTTCTCAAGCCAGTCCTCCGTCATAGAGCCGGGGGGAGGAAGGATAGTTTGGTCAACATGGGCATCAGTCCTCTCAGCCTCCTCTCCCTCGACCTCGGCCTCGGGCTCCCCCTCATCCTAAATTGCCTCCACCAAGGCTTTGATGTTGCCGGGGACGACAGAAGCAGGCTCCCATGTTGCTCGGCTTTCTCGGGCATCCTTATCTGCTATAACTGCCAAGTTATAATCAGAAAAGGGAATCAGATGATGAAGAGCCCTGACCTCTTCGGCGTACTGATCCCGACAAATCAGCTGAGCCACCTTGTTGATATCCAAGACGGTGTAGGGGTCAGCCAGGATGCTACGAGCAAGATGGAGATACCCATCCTCAAACATGGTGGCCGTTTGCTCGTCCACGGCATCTTGAAAGGCCGAACTAGCCATCATGGCATCCTTGAAGGCCTGGCTTTCTTTAAATCGGGCAACGACCTCCTCTTCCCTAACAGGAAGGGTAGCCTCAAACCCTCGGCATTTTGCTTCAGCCTCCTCGGCCCTTGTTAGGACCTCGGCCTTAGCTTTCTTTGCCTCCTCCACCTCAGCATTTTTCAGCCGGAGTTGTTCCTCGGCTTTATCCCGGGTATCCTTGGCCTGAGCACGAGCTTCCTCGGCTCTCTTTACCTCGGCCTCAACCTTGGCACAGCGGCTTCAAGCTCAGCATCTTTAGCCTTCAAGAGTTCAGCCAAGTTAGCCGCTCGGGCTTCACTCGTCTTCAGAGCAGCTTTGGCATCAATCACTCGTTTCTCTTGGGCCTTGGCCAAGACATCCTCATAGACTGCAATGCTGGCTTGCTGCAAGGAAAACTTGTGTTAGAACCATGAGCAATCACAAGTAAAAACAACAAAGTTAAAAGTATGAAATAACTACCTCAGCCAACATGAGTCCCTTACGGCAGAGCAAATGGTCCCTGCTCGCCTCCCCCTCTTTACGGTGACGAGGGGAGATACCTCGTCCTTCTTCCCCGGCATCAGACCCGCCTGAATATAGTAATGATCAGAAGATTCTATCACCGACCAATCAAGGACCCCCACCTCGGCAAATGTCTTCAAACGCTGGATTAAAGCTTGAGTCCACTCGTATTGTTGGACAGGAAAGGATGAAGTTGGATCCTTGCAAGGAGATTGGAACTCCCAACCTTGGCGACTCTCAACCCGGATGACATGGTTATCCCAGCCTGCAACTTTGCTAGACATGGGGAGAAGAATTTTTGGTTTTGTGGATGCACTCCTAATGACGAGGAGCCAACTTTCCTTGACAAATTGGACATTATAGAAATGCCGAAAAGCTCCCATGGTCGGCTCATACCCTAAGCTACGGCAGAGGACAATGAAGCTAACAAGAACCCGGGCACCATTAGCTCCTAGCATGGCCGGCACTGCCCTTACATCGTCCAAAAATTCACAGATGAAGGGGTCCAAGGGAAGACGAAGCCCCTGTTGACACTACAAGAAAAAGGACTATTTACGGCGGTTAAAATCCGCCGTATATAAAACGCGCCCCCCGCCGTAAATAGTATATACGGCGGACTTTCTGCCGTAAATAGTCCAACGTATAAAGCCTCGCCGTAAATACTATATACGGCGGGGTAACCGCCGTAAATACTATATACGGTGGACACACCACCGCCGTATATAAATGTAGCATTTACGGCGGGTATACCACCGCCGTATATAAATGTAATACAATACGTATTTAAAGGCATATTTGAGTAATCTTTATACGGCGGTAGGTGTAACCGCCGTAAATAAGAGACGAGTCGTCCGCTCCGTAACGAGTCGTCCCAATTGCACCCCCCACTGGTTCCCTCGTCCCCCCTTTGGGCACGACTCGTCCATGGCCATTTTATACGGCGGATTTAGTCACCGCCGTAAATAACTTGATAGAGACGACTCGTCCCAAATGGCACGAGTCGTCCCATTTCTCGTCTAGGCCTTATTTACGGCGGATGAGGGGTTCCGCCGTAAATAAGCCTATTTTTTTTTCCCAGGCCTGTATAATTCACTTTCCCCAAAAATACGTTCACAAAAACCAAATTCAACCTGCGCACACACAAATGCAACCTGTATATAACCAAAAATACACAAATGCAATCAATGTTTACAATTTACATATTAACACAAAATTAATGTTGAATGTATCCAAACATAATAAACATTATACAAATAACGTTTGTCGTTTCCAAACATAATAACCATTAATGTTGAATGTATCACAAAAACCAAATTCACCACCTATTGATTACCGTCTTTTCCACGTTCCATCAAATGACGTTTCAAATCATCAATTTGTTGTTGTAACTGTTGTTGTAACTGTTGTCGTTGCTCCTCATTTTGACGGCGTTCCTCCTGAAGTTGCCTTTCAAAATCTGCTCTGACGGATGCCACCGCCTCCAATACAGCTGTCTGAGTAGTTGGGGATTTACCAAACACCTTAGTTTTGTTCACACCGCCTCCCATACATCGCACTCTCCCGTGGTCATCAGTGCCCATCATACTAACAAAAAACTTTTCACGTGCCGTGGGAGAGTTTTGTTGCTCCTCTGGCAGCTCATCAATTGCATCATTAAGCGTTTACTGTAACAAAAACAACATGTTCAATATAATAAATGTTTTAACTTTAATTAATATTATGAAAATGAAGTTAGAAATGAAAAAAGTATTCTATAGAATAACAAAACTGAAACAGAAAAGGTTGAAACTTTAACTTACAATCATTTGAGTGGTTTCTTGATCTGCAGGTGTTTTGCCCGTGCGCGTAGCTATGAACAAGCTTACGTGATCAGTTGGTAAACCCTTGTCGTCTCTCTACAATTTATAATAGAATCATTTCACCAAAAAAAAATACATTTATATACGATACAAAAAGAAACATTAATTGACAACTGAGAACTAAATTGAACGATGACAAACCTCTTTTATGACTTTGGGATGGGACGTTTTTTCGGTCCGGTTCAGGCACGCTTGCTTTTCTCGATTCAATTTATTTGTTTCTGATATTTCCTGGAAAAAAAAAAGATAATATTAGTATTAATTTGACTACTTATATAAGACATTCACGATAATAGATTGAGATTAATTTGAAATATACTCGAGCCTTGTCCGTACCCCACATCGCAACAAGTGCAGCCCATTGATCCGCAATGCACCCACGGGGTGGGTTAGCCAATGCATCTTGGTCGGATTCATACATCTTATAATGACATTTCAACTGAGTAATATTCATAACTGAGTCAATATTCATAACAAAGTCATAACTGAGTAATATTCATAACTGAGTAATACTTATTATATGCTTGTCTCACGTGGTATTTCCAGTCACGCCACGCTTTACCGAGAGAAAGAATCATAACCGGGTAATACTCCGGAGGAGCATTTGTATTATCCTATATACACAATTCAACAAAGAAAAAAAAAACAATTGTTAGAGAATCATAAGACTTTTGACTACGTACTAGAGATTTATATAAGAAATATGGATTACAACTTACCAGAACGTCATTCCATACGATATTTATGCACTCATGGTCCATCTGAGACCACTCTCTAGTTAATGGGAAATGTTCCCCATTTCTAGCAAAAATTCCTATCTGAGTAGCTAGTTTTGTCATTTCCCCACCAACTGGTTGACCATAATTATTCCATATTATATTCAATCTCTCTTTACCCCATTTGCTGGTTGGTTTTGCCAACCCTCTTCCTTTAGGGTTCGAGCCCTGACCTGTTAATAAATTTTTCTTTGGCGGCATATCTGTCATATGACAATTCAATTATAGCACAAAAATTGGATAAACCAAGTAAAGGACCCAAAAAAACAGTCTTATAATATATGTATAAGACCTATAAATTTATTATAGGTCTTATGTATCTTATATAAGACCTATAAACAGCAACAACAACACCCAAAAAGTATTTACAAACTACACAAGTACACAGGAGTGGAGAAACATGCTTTATGATCACATAATTAGCATCAAATACAACTAGACAAGAACACTACTTAACCAACTATGTACAAAATCTGTCTTTTTAACACTCCCCTACTTCTGAAGAATCTGTCCACTCTTTGTAATGTTGATCTTGGGACTTGCTCACAAATTTCAGATATTGGAGGATACATATTTGAATCACAAAAAGGCATTTTATTATTTGCAAACAACCAGTGAGATGCCAAAATTGCCATCCACCCTTTGCTTCCAACCAAATATCTTTTGACAAACAACCAAACGAGATGCCAAAAGAGCATTACCATTTTGCATTTAGCATCTTGCTACCTCTCGCTTTTTGTGGACCTCCATTTCCCAATGGCAAAATTACACGAGTATCCATTATACAAACAACAACAAGAATAAAACAAGAACAACAACAAGAATAGAAACAAAGAACAACAACAAAGAATAAACAACAACAACAAATGTAAAACAAAGAACAACAACAAAGAACAAACAACAACAACAACAGAAGAACAAATGTAAACAACAACATGTAAACAAGAACAACAACAAAGTCGAGAGATGGTAAAAAAAATTAAAAAAACATTTGTTCTGCAACAACAACAACAACAGGCACATGCTGCAATTTAAATACATTAACTCGTCACAACTTGTGTTCAGTTGGCTTCATTACAAATGTTTTACTGAAACATTGAACTTAATTCACAACAATAATGCTTTCTAAAAATAAATAAAGGGCCTCCCAAGTGCATTTGATTGAAGATGTTTGGTTTTCATTGTGGTACAACAAGGTCCTGGCTATCCAAGTAACCTGGAGATAATTATTTGGAAAAAAAATACTAATATTTTTCAATAATTAGCAAGAAACGTGTCAAAATATTTTGGGTAACTCCTCGAGGCTTTAGCTATTGAACAGCCAAAAAAACTGGTGTATTAGATTTTGGCTGAATTTACTCCCAAGAATCAAAACATGAGAGCCAAAAATAGTTCATACAATGAACCAAATGTACACAACGAGATATGTTTAACGAGTAGCCATCAGGGACTTTGACTCCCTTTAGAACTTTCAAGAATGTGTCTTTATGCTTCTTACTCATTGTGAACTGAGCCGGAGGCATAATATCTTTGCCAGATGGAAGCTTTTGTAGATGCAATGGTTTCCGAATGTTCATCTCTTTTAGGTCCTTTCTTGCTTTATCATTATCTTTTGATTTCCCCGCAGTACCTAACAGAGTATGTAGCACATTATCACACACATTTTTTTTCAATGTGCATAACATCAAGATTATGACGAACATGATTATTTGCCCAATATGGCAACTCAAAGAAGATACTCCTCTTTTTCCAATTGTGACACAACTTAGGAACCTTTCTTTTCTCCAACTTGGCTTGTTGCTTCTCACCTTCTTCTCTTTTCCTCTTTTTAATAACATCTTCTATTTTATACTCTGTTTCCATAATTTCAACTTGTTTAAGCAATTTTGTTCCAAACAATAACTTGGGCTTATCTCTCACTTCATGAGTACCATCAAAAGAGCCTTTATCCTTACGAAAAGCATGACTCCTAGGCAAGAAGCGTCGATGACCAATATAACAATACTTGCCACCATGATCCAACCATCGTGCTTGAGGTCTCACATTGCAACAAGGGCAAGCATATTCACCTTTAGTGCTCCATCCAGACAACATTGCATATGCAGAAAAGTCATTTATTGTCCATAATAGTGAAGCTCGTAAAGTAAACAACTCGTTCCTTGATGCATCATAAGTTGATATACCATCTTCCCACAATTCCTTCAACTCATCAATTAACAGTTGGAGATACACATCTATCTTGTTGCCCGGGCCTTTTGGGCCTTGAGTAAGCACCGACAAGAAGAAATATGGTTGTTTCATGCATAACCAAGGTGGAAGATTGTATGGCATAAGCACAACCGGCCAAGTACGCGAGATATAGTCATTGTTTCGAAAGGATTAAATCCGTCGATGCTAATCCCAATCTAACATTCCGAATTTCACTTGAAAATAATGGATAACGTTCATCGAATTCCTTCCACGCACAAGAGTGCAGGATGCCTCAAAGACACCATCGTCTATTCTTTTCTCGGCATGCCATCTCATGAGTGTCGCGGTCTTAGATGACCAATACAACCTTTGCAACCTTGGCTTTAAGGGAAAATACCATACTTTCTTCATCGCTACCTGCTTGGGAAGTTTATTCTTGCCACTTGTTTCCGCACCTTCACCGTTACCCCCTTCTTCTTGTTGCTTATATCTAGAGGCTCCACAAATTTCACATTTAGTAAGTTTTTCAGTTTCATTTCGAAACAACATACAATGATTAATGCACGCGTCCCACGTTTTATAACTAAAACCCAAATTCGCAGTCATCTTGTACGCCTCACGATAGGAACTTGGCACTTTCGCTGACTGAGGCAATGCCCTAATGAAATTTTTTAATAAAGAAGTAAATTCCTTATCGGCCACTCAATAATTAGCCTTCCAGTGCATAAGTTCTACAATAAATGAGAGTACTGTAAACTTATCACACCCTTCCCACAAGGCTTGATCAGCATCTCTCAAAAGTCTAAGAAACTTTGCGGTGGATGCATCTGATTGTACGATTTCTTCAATTCCTGGCTGGTTACTATCCGGCATACCCATCCCTTCATGTACCATTCGCCTCATACAATCTTGCACGCCCAATTCAATTTCAATGCCATCTTCAGTTGTCCTATCATTATTATCATTCTTACACGCCGAAATGTACTCTTCCCCGTGCCTAATCCAATTCTTGTAATCTTTTTGAAATCCCACTTCAATACAATGTGATCTCACGGTTGCACGGTCATTTTGGTAACGATTTGCGCATTTTTTACAAGGACAATATATTTCTTTAACACCAACAGACTTTTTTGAGAATTCAAAATCGAGAAAGTTGTCAACCCCAGACAAATACTCATTTGAAATTCGATTATCCAAATCAATTCAACTTTTGTCCATATATGACTTGACTTGATATTTTTAACGTTAAAATACAACCTATATATAAGACCGAGAGACACAAATTTTAGAATAAAAATAAACTCATAAACAAACATAGTCTAAATATGTACAACTTTTGTCCAAATATAGATAATACACATTGTTGGAGCCTAGCCTATTAGTCGAACTTGGGCCCATGATATAGTATAACCCTATGACAACATTCCTTCGTTCTCTCTCACAAGCCCCCCCCCCCTAATTGAGAAGCTAATTTAAGGAACTAGGTTGATGTGCAAAACAACATCTAGATTGCTAAAAAGATTATGTGCTTTATCAAGTTAGGGCGTGTATATGTCAATGCTGGTTGCTTCTTCCTAAATTGTGAACAAGTTCATATGTCAATGTTGGTTGCTTCTTCCTAAATTGTGAATGAAATGTTCAAGTATATTCACTAGCCGATTGCAATGAATTTGTTGGAATATTGATCAGGACTAAAGATAAATTTATTGTTCATAAGAACAAGGCTAAAAATTGACTTGCATTAGCGCTGTTTAGCTGTCAACAGCTTATCCAAGCAGCTCAGGTCAGATGGAAAACTCTCTTATGAAGAGATGTATACCAGTACTTGTATCACTAAGCCGACGCAAATTCAAATTTTGGATTTGACTTTTGGTCCAAAGATTGTTGATGCAAAGACTGTTGAAAGTTAGGCTGAGCAACGTGATAAGGAGACACTAAGGGTTGGATAGAAAAATCAGGCCTCCCTAGTGATTGAAGGAAATTGATATTTCGATAATCCACTTCATCAAAGTCTCAAAACTGAATTACATAATTGTCCTTTTGAAGCAGGATGAAAGCCACTTCACACCAAAAAAGTATTCCCCAAAACAAAAGAAACCCAATTAATCCTAATGCACGATAGTGTTTAAATAGAGGGGATAAAGAAACAAATCACAAACATCATTTCTCTCTAGTACTCTAATAGACTATGCTCCAATGCTTATTATGTCTTTGATAAGAATCTATGCATATCATAACATGGATCTTTTGTCTTGGCTTATCTAGTTGCCTTTAGTTACCCATCATTTTCCCTCTTTATAAAAATTCTCATCCCGGGAGTAGAACCGCAGATTTTATGCCAATATATGAGGATCAATGTACAAATTACGCTTATAAGAAGCTCAAATAGGCAAGCAAGCGTAAAAAACTTCATAGAAAGAAGACACGATCAAACCGGTTGATAAGCATACAAAGAGAGGCACATGTATTAGACCCAAAAAAATCCCAACTCCTAAAGCATATGCATAAGCTAGGCTAATCAACATGTTTTGGAGTATTTTATACCAACGACAACAACAACAGCAACATCAACAATAACTCACAACACCAAGAACAAAAAACCCAGAAATTAAAAGTAAATTAGAAAAGGGGAAAGAAATGTATACCTGATTGTTGTTGATTGAAGAAATCAAAGCTCAATTTCCCAGGCTGGAGGAGAGAGAGAGAGACTGAGATACGCTAGAGGAGAGAAAGAGAGTGCGAGTACGTACTCAAGGCCAAGAACAATAAAAACCAAAAAATTAAAAGTAAATACCAACCTGCTGATTTGGAGGAGAGAAAGAGATCTTCGTGCCCTAGCTATGGAGATCTTCGTGCCCTAGCTGCTATGGAGGAGAGAAAGAGAGGGAGAGACGACAGAGACTACCGCGAAAGTGAATAGGGAAATTTGGTTTCCCGGTATTTAATAACATTTACGGCGGATATTGTACACCGCCGTAAATAATACACATTATTTACGGCGGACGCATATTAACTGCCGATAATAGTTACCTATATACGGCGGCTACTGATATACCGCCGTATATACCTTCATTATTTACGTCGGACGCGTATTAACCGTCGATAATAGTTAACTATATACGGCGGCTACTGATATACCGCCGTATATAACTTTGATCTCATACACATACATGTGAAATATACGTATTTACTTATTTACGGCGGTCTAGACCGCCGTATATATTATCTATATACGGCGGTATACATAACCGCCGTATATATATGATATATACGGCGGACGCGTGTCCACCGCCGTAAATGAGCGCCGTAAATAGCCTCCTTTCTTGTAGTGTGAAACTGTTTGAAGTAGAAATGGACATAATCTTGATTGTAATAAAAGCTCTCCTCCTCCTCCTTCTTCGTCTTAAGCTCAAGCTTGCCCATATAAGTTAACCTGTACTCAGCTTTATCTACCCCGTATTTGGAGTATAGCTTTTCCAGCATGGGATCCCCGCCCCTGGGGGCCCTCTCTTGTCGCTTTCCCGTACCTAGGCCTCCTCTTCCTTGGCCTCCCCTTCTTCGAACCAGGCGGGCATCAGCCTGGGCACCTTCCACAAAGGCATCAACTATGCTGGTGGACGAGGAGGGCTCTTCTTCTCTTCCCGTCATATCTGCATAAGGACAAGGGGACAAAGTTAGTTACCTCATCGATGACTGATCTTAGGATGGGGAAGGGAGATTCCCCTCCTCGTCATTTCATAAGGCCGAGAAGGGAGCCTTACCACTCAGACGCTCACGCATTTCACGATCTGAGGCCGGATAAAACAGTTCGATGTGCTCCACTATCTCGGCCCTATTCTCAAGCAACACAATATTACGAGTTGACGAATCAATTCGGTCTATTCTTGTGCTATCGGGGTATTGGATGAACATTCGGGTACGGCCATAACCCCTCAACATCTTTCCTATGTCATCCAAGGTGAGCATCAACCATGGACCTCTCTCCCTCCGATAAACCCTCAGGTTGCCGTTGTGATATCCGTAACGGAATCGGGGGGAATGGTCCCAAGAACGAGCCATTGCTAAGGGGAATCAAAGATTAAAGGGGGAGTTCATTCAATATTCAAAGTACAACAAAATGCAAAGAAAATCAAAGACTTGAAGTTTTGGGAGTTAAAGACAGAAATTTATGAAGAAAAGCTTCAATCTTCAACAATGGCAGATCATTTTTCTTGACTCATCCACAATTTTCTCCTAAAAACCCTAGAATGATCAAAATCAGAAGCGAGATGCGTAAAAGGGGAAGAATTTCATACCTGAATTTACAAGAACGGTTGGAGTCACAACGAAATCAACACCGCCGGAGAGATAGACCTTTGCCGGAAACTGGGTTCGAACAGACCAAGATCGCCGGAATATTTGTCGCTTGAACCTTGCTGTTCGCTCTCAAATGCTTGGGGTTTGTAAAGATTGAAATGAGAAGGGTTTTAGCTTTTTATAACCCCTTAATCGGGTCAAACCCATGGGTAAAGCAAAAAATCCGGGTCTGGCGCCCCCTAAATTAAATGCTGGTAACGATTTCCAAAGCATGACAAGACATGGGGGCCCCGGGTAATCATGAGAATATTAACCGTCAGATAATGAAGAGACACCGAGGAGACGTGTCAAAACCTGTTCGTATCCCATAAGCCGAGGACGAGATGACTTTCTACTCGTCCTAAGCCGAGCTAGAAAGTCGGGGGCCACTGAACGGTATAAACCGAGATACGAACATGGGCTTGTTCGAGCTGGGCCCAAATGGATTGGGCCATAAACATAATCCCACACACAAGTATCAGGGCCGATAAACACTTTCCTCGTATGACGAGGATCATCCGCCTCGACCTTATATCATCATGTTTGTGCCCTCATACTCTGAGATATCATTAGGTGACGAGAAGAGAAAAGTTCTTACCTCGGCATATCATAAAATGCCGAGGAGATAGATTTGTTTACCCCGGCATATTACCTTGCCGGCCAAGCACCAAATAATGAGGAAGCAGAATCATTCACCTCGACTTACTTGCCAAGGCCGAGATAAAACCTTTCTGTTCCTCGGCGTTCCGGCTAGCAGATTACACAGTCCTTATCAAACAAGGATTCTACAGTCATGACCCAATCAGGATTACAATCACCAACACCAATTCAAGTCAAATAATGGCTCTTTAGCAGATATAATTCTCTTAGGATTATATCTTATCTCTTTACAAGTTCACTTCAACATGGATTCTATCAATCCATCCCTATAAATACAAGGCCCATGGCTCATTATTTGGTACGTTACTTTTTACATTGCAGAAACTCTGTCAATTTGTTTTCTCACATACAAACCGTGAACTTACTCTCACGCCGGAGGGCCTTTAGCCGGATCCGCCCCGGCTTAGTTTACGTGTTTTCTCTTATTTTCAGGTCTTGCAATCACCGGAGCATTCATCGCTTGGATTTGGGCTGATTTGACGATTTTGGCATCATCAGTCACAAAAATTACGAAAAAAATACTCCCTCCGTTTTAGACCAAGGGTCCTAGGGGAGTATTTCACGATTTTTAAAAAAAAAATAAAAAAATGAATAAAAAATTAAAAATGAGTAGAACTGTAGAAGATTAGAGGAGAGAGAATGTAAAAGTTAAAAATATTTAATAGGAGAGAATGAGTGAGAGAAATAGTAAGTTAATGATTGGTTCTTTTGTAGGAAAGAGAATGAGTGAGAGAAATAGTAAGTTAATGATTGATTTTTTTGTAAATATGTTAAAATTATAAGGGTATAATGAATGATTTTTTTATAAATATATAAACATTATGAGGGTATAAATGTCCGAAATACTGTTCACATATTTTCATTTATGGAATGAGACTCTTGGTCTGAAACGGACCAAAAAGAAAAAGTAGGACTCTTGATCTGGGACGGAGGGAATATAACATTTCATGAAGTTATGTCGTTATCGTCCTAAAATCTAAGTGTCAGTTGATATTCTCATTATTAGCTAACTAGTATGCTACTCGTGCGTTAAACGCACGAAAAGGACACTTTTTAAAATATAAGTTAACCAATCAAAAAAATTCTAATTTTTAATTAACAAAAAAGTGAAATAGTGATGATCTTACTTAAAGAAAGAAATACTTATTTAAAAATTCCAAACATCTATGAATATTACAAATTTTGGAAAATTTTCTTATAGACAACATTTGTAGTTTTATTGGTGAGGTTTCCTTCGTCATCGCACATTAATATCTTCAATCCATGGCGATTTGTGACCCTAGACAATGCAACGTATAACTGACCATGACTGAAAACAGGCCTCTTCAAGAAAATGCCGACATTTGAAAGAGATTGACCCTGACTTTTATTGATTGTCATTGCATATGACACAACCAATGGAAACTGTCGTCTCTGTAATTTAAATGGCAACCGTATATCTGTTGGAGTTAATGTCATTCTCGGAATAAATACAGTATCACCAACATTACTACCGTTTAGAACTTTTCCTTCGAGAACATGATTTCCGAGCCTTGTAATAATTAATCTCGTTCCATTACATAACCCTGAACAATGGTCAATGTTTCTCAGCAACATGACTGGTGTACCGACCTTTAAATGTACTTCATGAGTAGTAGAGTTGTCAATTCGGGAATACGGGACGGGACGGGACGAAATTATGTTGTCCCACGACGGGAACGGGACGAGACGGGACGGGACAAAATGGGACGGGACTAAAATACTCCGTCCCATCCCGTCCCATTTGCGGGACGCGGGATCCCGCGGGACCCGTTGACTAGGAGGGATAAGCGTTGACTAGGCGCTAAGGACACGGCGAAGGCCAAAATCAAGCATTTTAGAACAGAAAATAGGTATCTGAAAGTGATTTCACCTTTAAGGTTCTGAAAGTGATGTAAATACAGGTATCTGAAAAATCTGTTTTTGTTATAAATGAGCAAGTGTCTTGGGGCTTTTTGCGGTGAACGAGTCACTAGGAAGGATTGCTCACTGCTATAAGATATTGTAACAGCAACTATGGTACTCCCTCCATTCCAAATAAGTGCCCAATATTTTCTTCTGGGTCGTTTCAAATGAAAGTGCGCTCTTTTGTAAACTTTCCTTTTCTGTACGTTCACATTTACCATTTCACCTTGATAGATTACTCCTATATTTTCTGGGTCCATTTCTTGCATGACAACACAGGAAAGTCCAAAAACACCAATATTTAGAGTAAATATAGTTTTCTTAATCTATGTGCTTAGTCAAAGAGGATAATCATTTTGAACTGGAGGCAGTATACTTCTCCTGAGCATGATAGCTAACTCTATCTTAAGTATCTAGCTAAACACTAAACCTTCTTTTTTTTTTTTTCTCTTTTTTAAAGAAGGGGATCAACACATTTCACCGCTCCCCCCTTGAAACACTAAACCTTCTTATCATCAATACAAGTAGAAATGCCATTTTACGAGGTATCTGTCCTTAAGTTTTTGGACTCTTTACTAAAAAATCATCATATGGCTTGAGATATGCGGGACGGGAACGGGACGGGCGGGATCGCACCATGTTGTCCCGCGATGGGAACGGGATGAGAGGGGACGGAACGAAACAGGACGGGACTAAAATACTCCGTCCCATCCCGTCCCAAATCTATTGCGGGACGGGACGACCCCATGGGACCGTCCCAACTTGACGGCTCTAATGAGTAGGTAGACCAGAACACTTGATAGTGTATAAAAACTCGGTCGAATGAAGATCAGCAAAGAAACTGGAGTTATCTTCAGATTTGTAAATAGAATCAGAACTTAAATAAGTCCTTTGTTCAGATTGATTGTACGAAACCATATAGGCATTAATATTCTCAACCACATCCAGGGTTGGAGCAAGAATGGCTCTTCCCTGTAAATAATCAGGATCATTAAAGAGATCAGTGAAATTGGGATATGTGCTTTCAACAATAGACTTGATGAAATCATCTGACTCATTAACAATCAAGTCATCAGGAATCGTTATTGTGGATTCACCATCATTATCATTACCATATGAACCATCCCCAATACTCAGTATCTACTTTGAGAAAGCCTTGAGTTCTAGTTCACTTTCATCATTTTCCATAGCTTGTAGTCTCATATTCTTGGAAAGCCTCAAAACTTTGACATGAGACCATAAATATGATGAATTGATCGTGGCCATAACAACATCTTGTCTGCTACCTTTTGGAATAACTGGAAGTATCTGACGGAAGTCTCCACCCATAACCAATGTCTTGCCTCCAAACGGTTGATTCAAGCTATATGTGTGTTTGAACCTCATTATGTCCCTCAACGTTCTGTCCAGTGCTTCAAAACAATATCTATGAACCATAGGTGCTTCATCCCAAATTATAAGCTTAGTTTTAATCATAAGCTCACCAAGAGGAGTACCTTGTTTAATATTACATGTTGAATCTTCATCCAAAGTTAATGGAATTGCAAACCTGGAATGACCAGTACGACCATTAGGGAGTAAGAGTGATGCTATACCACTTGATGCCACATTCAATACGATTTCACCCTTAGATCGTAACCCAGATGAAAGAATCTTCCACAAAAAAGTCTTTCCAGTTCCACCAGATCCATATAAAAAGAAAACTCGTCCAACATCAAGATCAATGTCATTCATAATAAGGTTGTAAGCATGCCTCTGTTCATCAGTACATATTCCAATAATCGTTTGTGCTCAGCCTCCAATGAATTTCTATCATAGTTCAACTCCTCTAAAATCATTCTATTATTGAAAAAAGTGGGATCAAAATTGCTTGGATAAGGCATATCAGGAAAGTCACGAAGGCTTTTTCCTCTGCTACGCAAGAGTTTTTCAATCTCCAAGAAAGTAAGATTTTTTATTTCTTCATCGCTGAGTTTTAGTCCTAGAAATAAGAATATATATATATATATATTAATTGGTATTAGAGAGTAAGTAAATAGTTTAGACTTGAGTTTTTCTGGGAATTTGTAGAAGAACAAAATAAATTAAATTTATTATAAATTGAATTGATTAGAGTATAATGAATTACCTTCATGATCTAAAAGACGTCTTTGACTGTAAATGATGTCCTCTAACAGAAGTTCAAAGCAGCTAGGCCAAACATATTCTGGCCGCGAGTAAGATCTTGACATCAATAATCGGACAAACATATATCTCAATGAAGAAGCACTTCCCCATTGACTTGCCTCTTTTATCCCATCAACGTATACTCCTTATCATCATCAAGCAAACCCAAAGCATAACATGCTTCTCTAAAAGAACCATGTTGTTTAGTACCAACACGTCTAATCTCCTCATAAGAAGTTGGACCTCGAACAAAATTTAGCAAAGTTCTCAAATAATATAATTCACCTTGTCCAGGAGCAACGAAAAATATACGTCCAATCTTGAAACCATGTGTTCTAGGATCCCACCTTCTTTCTCTCTAATTCCAAACAAATTTTGTAGGAAACTCAGCATATGTCAAACTCTTTTCTAGATCTCCATGTTTGTCATTTGCTTCCATCCATGCGGTAAACATACTTTCTCGTGAAGTTGAACGATCTAGAACTGTGTCAATTGCATCATCATCTTGGAAGACAATATTTTGTTCACCTGGTAGATGGAAAGACAGACTTTCAATAGAAGGATTTTTGTAATGAATTTCATAACCCAACAATCTCCAAGCAGCCTCACAAGGTGATATGAATCTACAATCTAAGTAATTCTTTATCTCATCAGCAATTGATTTGCTGCCATCATCATTAGCTCACTTGCCTACCTTCTTCCCGAACTGAGCAGAAGGACTCACTATCCTACATGTCGATATTCCAATCGGGGACTGATAAATGACTATTTTATAATCATTTATAATCTAACATTTACATCATTTAGTTTAGTTATAATTACATTTAGTTTAATTTAACTTGTTTTATTACATTATGTGGATGCTATGATTGGTTGGTAGTTTTGTGATTGAAACAAGATTTAAAGGTATTTTTGATGTGAATACAAGCTTGGGACATAACTTACAAGGTGGAACAAATGAATGAGAGCAAGGGGAACACTTTTGTAGAAGAAAATGGAAGAACCAGAGCAGTCTAGAGCTTGCACGGCCGAGTATGAAGCGAAGTACGATCGTACCAGCTCGGGGGCGCACTGGTCGTGCCATTTTTTATCTGGGAATGTCAGAACAAAAAATGGCATGCACGGCCGTGTATGTACTTTGGCGCGCTCGTGACAAAGCTGCTATAGCATTCTGCAGACATCTTTTAAAGATACCTTTTTGAAGAACCTTTTGGAAAGTAGTGCGACCTTAGGTTGCAAGGCCTATATACATACATGTATTCAGCAAATTCTCTAGGCAAAAATGTATATTTATGGGCTATCCTCTAGGCAAAAAGGGATGGAAATTGTTCGATCTAGAGACAAAAAAAAAATTTTCTCTCGGGATGTGAAGTTTTTTGAGACAGTTTTTCCTTACAATGACTCAAATTTGATACCTCATGTCCCAGATTATGTTGAGCTCATTAACCAAGAGGCTGATATTGCCTTTTTTACTATCCGAATGTGGAAGATATTGCATCTGCTTCTTTACCAGTGGTACCTGAAGATATTTCTGAGCCTGTTCCTATAGTTACTACGGATCCTACTTCAGCAGTCGTACAATCTGCTTCTACGACAGACTCTTCTCATGTTGAGCCAGAAAATTTAGGGAGGGGCTTGCGTACGAAAGTTCCCTCCGTTCTTCTTCGGGACTACATTGCTGCTACAGTCACTCCTGCAAGTCCATCCCCCGAGCACTCCACTCTAGTCGGCTCCTCAGGTACTTCTTATCATATAGCTCACTATATAAATTGTGACAGTTTTTATGTGAAATATCGTAACTTCCTTGCAGTTATTACCTTGTCTAAAGAGCCTAGGAATTTTCATGAGGCAATGACACATGATGGGTGGAAAGAATCTATGAAGGCTGAAATTTGTGCCTTGGAAGATAATGGAACATGGACTATGATTCCTCTACCCCTGGTAAGAGTGTTATGGGTAGCCAGTGGGTTTATCGGATTAAATATAAGTCTGATGGTACTGTTGAACGACTTAAATCTCGTTTGGTGGTTCTTGGTAATCATCAGAAAGAAGGGATTGATTACACATAAACTTTTGCTCCGGTGGCCAAAATGGTCACCGTTCGAGCCTTTCTTGCCATTGTTGCCTCAAAGAATTGGGAACTGCATCAAATGGATGTGCATAACATTTTCCTGCATGGTGATCTTCAGGAAGAGCTCTACATGAAACCTCCTTCGGGCTTTCATTCCTCTCAACCTAATATGGTTTGTTGCCTTCGTAAATCTCTTTATGGCCTGAAACAAGCCCCGCATTGTTAGTTCGCTAAACCGCTGGCTTCCTTGAAACACTATGGATTCTTGCAGTCTTATTCTGATTATTCCCTTTTCACATTCACAAAGGGTACAATTCATATGAATATACTTGTGTATGTTGACGATCTTATTATAGCTGGAAACGATTCCGCTGCTTTACAGTCTTTTAAAAAGTACCTGAGTGAATGTTTCAAGATGAAGGACCTTGGATCCTTGAAGTATTTCTTAGGCATTGAAGTTTCTCGTAGCTCCTCTGGTCTATTTCCGTGCTAACGCAAGTATACCTTAGACATTATATTCGAGGTTGGGCTATTGGGTGCAAAGCCATCTGGTTTTCCTATTGAACCGAATCATAAACTTGGTCTTGCCATTGGTGATCTTCTGGATGACCCAGAACGTTATAGACGATTGGTTGGTCGTCTCATTTACTTAGAAGTCACCCGTCCAGATTTGACATATTCGATTCATATTCTGTCGCAATTTATGAAGGAACCTCGCAAGGATCATTGGGATGCGGCATTACGGGTTGTTCATTATCTCAAAAGCACACCTGGTCAGGGTATTCTTCTTCGTGCTGATAGTGAGCTCACGCTACAAGGATGGTGTGATTCGAATTGGGCCGCTTGCCCTATTACTCGACGCTCTCTTTCTGAATGGCTTGTGTTTCTTGGTCATTCCCCTATATCTTGGAAGACGAAGAAACAAACCACTGTGTCTCGTTCGTCTGCCGAGACCGAATATCGTTCTATGGTGGTCCTTACCTGTGAATTGAAATGGTTGAAAAGATTACTGCTGAGTCTTGGTGTTCATCATCCCAAGGCAATTAATATCTTTTGCGATAGCCAACCCGCTCTAGATATCGCTAAGAACCCCGTCTTTCATGAATGAACAAAGCACATCAAAATAGATTGCCATTTTGTTCGTGATGCTATTTTAGATGGTCTTATTTCTCCTTCCTATGTTCCTACTAAAACGCAGCTGGCAGACATTTTTCAGACATTTTTACTAAAGCACTTGGGAAGCAACAATTTGATTTGCTCATTAGCAAGTTGGGCATTCTTAATCCTCATGCTCAACTTGAGGGAGGGTGTGAAGATGGCGTTGTGCAAGTGAGCGACCGCCCAGACGAAGTGGGCGACCTCCCAGCCTCAATTCTCAAAGGCGCTGAAACAACTGTACAAGTGGGCGACCGCCCAGGCAGAGTGGACGACCGCCCAGCTCCAAATCTCAAAACCTTAGTTTCTCCTTTGTTCAGTGTAACCTATATATTCAAAGTCAATCAAAAACTAGTTTTGAGAAAATACTAAATTGATTTCCTACTATATAATAGCCCTAATATATAATAGATATATAATAGATGAGAGATTAGAAGATGTCCAGACTTTTCTTTCAAAGTGGACTCCAAAAGCCATTTGTTATTATTTTATTTTATTTTGTTACCCAGGTTTCCAGCTTCGCCGGACTAATTCTGGACCACCAGGTATCGGCCCCTCAGTTAACTAGCGGAGGTAAATCGCGGGATGTGCCCCATGTAGCCAGGATGGCAGCACCCCTTATACTCCAGAGCCTCAAGGGAGCCCTCCTACAAGGCATTTACATCACTCTTACATCACCAATTGACTGCTTCAGCTGCTCCTGCCAAAGAGGCATTTACATCACTCTTACAACACCAATTGGCTGCTCCAGCTGCTCCTGCCAAGATTCGAACTCCCCACACTGAAGATACAAGCCCAGCAATGCTGCTTCCTTAGCTGCACGGATGTGCCCCGGAGGGCTCCTAAGGACCCTGAAACCAAGGTAGGAATTAAAGCCCAAAGAATCCCCTTGGGGGACTCGAACCGGTGACCTTTCCTTCGGAAAGCCACCATGATACCACAAGGCCAAGGCCCATTAGGTGCCATTTGTTATTTTTTTTTTTTCCTCAGCTTCGTCGAATCAATCCTGGACCACCAGGTACCACCTCCTCAGTATGCTGGCGGAGGTATCGTTCAATGGTTGGAGGGAATGTATTTAGGAGAATAGGGTGTGCGACTGCCACAATGAGGCCTACGATCTCCACCATTGTAGATGGGAATACCCCCAACTATTTCAACTAAGGATTAACATTGGTTTCGGCCAACCTCTCTAATTTAATTTATGTGGCTTGAAAAAATATTGATCAATTTTTTTAATACCGACATATTTATGCCTAATAACAAAAAAAATATTTTCTCCATTCCAAAAATTAATTTTGCTTTAGACTATTAGCAAATTAAAAATTATTATTATTATTATTATTATTTTATTATTATTATTATTATTATTATTATTATTATTATTATTATTATTATTATTATTATTATTATTATTATTTTTATTTTTTTTATTATTATTATATTATTTTATTATTATTATCATTACTATTATTACTATTATTATTATTATTATTATTATTATTATTAATTTTTATTTTTATTATTATTATTATTATTATTATTTTATTATTTTATTTTTATTTTTATTTTTATTTTTATTTTTATTATTATTATTATATTATTTTTATTATTTTATTATTTATTTATTTATTTATTTTTATTTATTTTATTTTATTTATTTATTTATTTTATTTATTATTATTATTATTTTATATTTTTATTATTATTTTATTATTATTTTATTATTTTATTTTATTTATTTATTATTATTTCATTATTATTATGCCAAAATCTCACAAAAACGCATTTTTTTTCAAGCTTAGAAAAAAAGTGTTTTTAGAAGACGTCGACTCTTCCCCTCGCTTGCGGCGCCCAACTTCTGTACACTTGCGTAGACTTCGGAAGCCACTAGTCTTTTCCGGTAACCTTTACTTCCTCCCCCTATCCGTCTTAATATACATAAAATTTACGAATTTAACGAATAAAGTAACAATTAGGCTGAGAGGTTTACCTAATTGGTTCGGAATCAACGAACTGAACGATTGAATTGTAAAATTGAAATCGAAAATTGAGTTAATTATGCGATCGGATCGTTGCTCTGAATTACTGGAGATAGGAATTAAAGGGAGGCGACACCCGGCGCCACCATTAACCGGCTGAGATTGTCCGGCCGTTGTCGTCTTCTACCTCACACAGTCACACACCTTTTAAGAGTGTCAGCAGTTCTAAATAATTGCCAGGGTTATGGTAAAAATGTACCAATGCACGTCTAAAAAAGTGCCAGTTAAAAGCTCTCTTTGTCCAGAAACTTAGTGTCAGTGCATGTGTAACAAAGTGTCAGTGCCAGTGTAAAAAAGTGTCAGTGTTAGTGTAATAAAGTGCCAGTGTTAGTGTATCAAAGTCTGCGGTGTTAGTGTAAAAGCGAGTGTCGGTGCTAGTTTAACAAAAGTGCCGTGTTAGTGTAGCAAAGTGCCGGTGTTAGTGTAACGAGTGCCGGTGTTAGTTTATAAACAGACACTTAATATACATGCACTATCACTTTTTACACCGGCACTTTGTTAAACCGGTAATCGACACTTTTACACCGGCACTGTTACACATGCACCGGCACTTTGTTTACACCGGCACTTTGTTACACATCGACACTTTGCCATACACCGACATTTATTGTAAACCTGGCACTGACACAAACGGGGAAAACAAAACACGTTTTTTCTAAGTGTCAGGAAAAACTAGTTTTTTATAATATCAACTCATTATTATTTCATTATTATTTTATTTTATTATTATTATTTTTTTACTGTAAATACTTTACTCTTCACAAGTGCTTTTTTGATCTCAATATTTTTTCTACTGCTTATGACTTATAAGAGATTTGTACTTTAATTGATTTTTACATGACTTATGACTTATTTTACAAAAATTAAAATCAAACGATACTAAAATATGGGTTTCTAATAATAATAATAATAATAATAAAAAAAAAAAAAGAGAGAGAGAAAAACTATCCTAAGTGAGGAATGTCACGAGATGTGGCCTACCATTGTCACAGTCGATGAAAATCCAAAATAAATATAAGGATAGAAGCACACATGGGGAACGTGACGTGAACCACCGGCATTTCTCTCTCTCTCTTTCTTTCAAAGCTAAGCTTTCTCCTTTTCCAACTCACCCCACCCACGTTTAATTTCACCAAAAAGATACTCTATTAATTCCGAATAATTTATTTATGGATTAATAAAATCCAACACCCATGATGTCGGTTGGGAGCAAAACTCTAAAAAAGCAGTGCCAAATTCCAAAATACTAATGGCTTTGTGCTTAGTGACTGAAATCTTAGTTTAACTCTTTCAATTTGGCTCAACCTATAAAATGGTGGTTTGAAAGTGTATTTTTCATTGCTTGATGATTTGATGGGGTAGAGGGTATTAAGAGCTCGAATCTGAAAAAAGGAGAACGTGGTGGCTGGTTGGAGGGTAATGAATGGGTATTGAATAGAGTAGGAGGAAAATGGTGATGATGGTAATGGTGACGGATGTATGGTTGTGGCAGATGGGTGGCTGGAAAAGGAAGAAGAATGGTTGTGGGGGTGAGGGTATTCGGAAAAAAATGAATTATTATTTTTGTAGATAGTTATTGATTTAATTTCTTATATAAAAGATTTTTTTAGTAATAATAAAATATTTTTATCGAAAAAAATGTAATAGAAAATAATTATGTCCAAACACCAATTACATCTTAATGACCGAACACCAATTACAAAGTACTGAATGATCATCGATTACAAAGTACCGAGTACTACTGATCGAGCACCGATTATGCGAGTTGGTACTGTTGTGCTCCAATAGAGCGATACTCGACTTGTTATTTCTTTTCACTTTTTTAATATGTGATTAAGATTGATTTGATAGTTGTGGATCTCATTTAAATTAAAATTTATCTCGTTCATTGAGCATAAAAGTGAGAGCACTGGTGTGCTCCAACTTTTCACTTTCTTAGGTTGTGTTTATGATTTAGATTGATTTGATAGTTGTGGATCTCAATAAAATTAAAATCACCTCGGGAAAAGCGAGAATATGTCACTTGATCGCCATATTGGAGAACGGAGGAGCAAAACTGGAAAAAAAAGGTGCCAAATTCCAAATTACTAAGGTAGGTACTAATGGCTTTGTGTTTAGCTCTATCAATCTGGCTCAACATCGGAAGGTCCTTGTTTAAAGCAGCCTGCCATGCCATTTGCTTTCAGCCATCACTTTATACATGTTTTAAATACAAGCCACCAAAGTAGTTCATAATATATGCACCAGACCACAGTACTAAAGCTTAATGGCATTTACCTAAGTTGGATTTCATTTAAGATCATGTTACAATGTCTGTCTCTGATCAACCTATAAATCAAAATCAGTGTCCGGGTGGTCGGGTTCGTCCGATAACCCTTCTCAAAATCTTTTGCAAGTATAACATAATCCTCCAAGTCAACTTCATCTTAGCAGTGCAAACCTGTTATAGAGCAACCATGAGTGACAAGAGGCATGACACATGAAAATATATATATGGATCAGTTGTAGCACAAAGACTTGCATGATCAACTGCATGCTTCAGTATCAGCTATATATATATGTAGCAAACCAACCTGAAAGACAAGCCTCTTTTGCCGTCTATCAGGCAGAGGAAATTCAATCTTCCGATCCAGCCTCACAGCTCGGTTAGTGGCCATTATGACTTTAACATTCACGGTCTGGTCGAATCCATCCATCTGTAACACATATGCAGCCACGTACCAGTGTTAAAATTATATATGAAAATGCAAGTTTGGCCAATGCAATCGTGAATATTCAACAGTCCCTAGCTCAAAAGGTTAACGCAAGCTCATCTAAAGTTTATAAATCTAAAAGTAATCATACAAAAAGCAACACTAACTCCATAATCTGAAGACATCAATTTATTTTTGAGGCGGCTTACGGATATATAGGAAAATAGATTCTTTGCACCTAAAAAAAGCAACACTAGGTGATTTTGTTGTTCCAATAAAGTGATCCATTCCATCCCCACTGTCCCATGACTATTTCAATTTGTCAACCTTTGGCTCCACGTGTTAGAACGAGGTTTCATTGGCGACGGGGATGGATGGATGGACAGTAGACAGTGTGACAAGGCAAGAACTAGCTAGTAGTATATGATATGATAATGCATGCACCACTTCCAGTTCCAGCCAATCAGCGATACACAATTCCTAATGTCAACGCAGCCCACGTATGTATGCCCCCACCAATGGATCCTCCTTTGGAATGGAATTTAACATACACAATTCATAAGAAAGAAAGAAAGAAAGGGACTCTTAACTAACCACAATCTGTAAGTTATTCTTTGCCTAACACTAGAGTCTAGAGATCAAAGTCTATAAGAAATGCCCCTTTCCCTTCCCTTCCCTTCCCTTCCCTTCCCTTCCCTACTTATTAGCCTCTAATATATATACATGTACATACATATTGATATTTCCCAGCTAGCTTTAACATTCATATGATTTTCCAGATGATGAATCGATTAAGGGAAGTCCTCATCTTCTTATTGTTAGCCCTACTGTCCAAGGCCATTAACGCCACTTCTAAGCCCCCGTCTGGTGATCATGCACTAAGGCACGAGCCACCACCCTCAAACTCATACAGCTACTGCCTCAGTTGGAGGTTGGCCGTGGAGACCAACAACATCCGTGCATGGCCAACCGTCCCACCTCAGTGCTTGAGAGATATAGAGACTTACATGATTGGAGGGCAGTACGACCATGATCTCAATTTGATTGTCGATACTATCATTACTTACATTGATGGCATAACTATCTCAAACGACCAATTAGATGCTTGGATTCTCGATGTCGACGACACCCTCATCTCCAATCTCTTTTACTACAAAGGAAAGCGATTTGGGTAACGTAGTTTTATGTATATTACACGTCATGTGATTTTTGACATTTTTATGCAAAAGTTAAGTGGCTAATATTATTTTGGTTTGTGCAGGTGTGATCCATACGATCCACAAGCGTTTAGGACATGGGCATCAAGGAGGGGATGTCCATCGATCCCTGCAGCGTTAAGATTGTTTAGAAAATTGGTGGAAGTTGGATTTAAAGTGTTCATTGTGACGGGTAGAGATGAACAAACACTGGGGCAACCCACTCTGGAAAACTTAGATTTTCAAGGCTTCTCTGGCTATGAACGACTGATATTAAGGTAATTATATATAGCTACGTATATATGTATGTGCAAATTAAATGATATGGAGTTTAATGAATTGTTGTGGATGGTACGTACGTAGGAGCCAGGCTTACAGAGGAATGGGTGCATCAATGTACAAGTCAGAAATTAGGAGGAAATTGGTGGAAGAAGAAGGGTATAGAATATGGGGGAACGTGGGAGATCAGTGGAGTGATCTTCAAGGGGAATTTACAGGCAATCGCACCTTTAAGTTTCCCAATCCAATGTACTTTGTGCCTTGATTATTAGTTTCGGCGCACATGCAATGCAATGTAATCTGTGTTTGTCCTGTTGCTAATGGATATTGTTGCTAATGGATATTATGCACATTTCACCATTCAAATCATTTTTTTTTAAGAGAATTTGACTCGAGTTGGCATCGTAAAATGTTTGCTTTCACGATTTTATATTTATTTATCATATTAATGTTAGATCATAAATTTGAAACATTTTTCTTTCGACGTTTACGTACACACGTATAAAAGACAAAATCATGACATGGGCCCATTCAATCGAACATGGGTGGGCTGTAATGTTGAGTGGGCTTCTCACACATTTAACAATTGAAATTCTAAATTCTAAAAGTCCAAATGCGCGCTATCAATTCGGCAGAAACTTCGCAACCGTGACCCATCAGAATACAATTACGTTTCATTCTTCTCTACCCCCGGTGAATCCCCTACACAATTCCGGTTGATTTCTGTTCATTCCCGCCCTTATCAATCCACTTCATATCTTTTTCAGTCTTTGTAATCTCGAAGCTGTTGGTGAAAGGGCCGCAAATATGAATGACGCAGATGTATCGAAGCAGATACAGCAGATGGTTAGATTCATTCGGCAGGAGGCCGAGGAGAAAGCCAATGAGATCTCCGTTTCTGCTGAGGAGGTTTTTTTCTTTCATTAACTTTCTGTTTTTGGATCAAATTTGTTTAGATTTGTGTTTTTTGATTGTTAGACGAATCGCTTTGATGCTGTTTGTGCTTGAAAGCTCATACTTTTTGGCGCTGTGTAATATTTGAATGATGATTTTGTATAGATTGTACGCAATTACATTGTTGATGTTTGTTTCTGATCTAGTATTTGTGAAACTGTTTGATGCAACTATCTATTCATAGGCTATGCTTAAATGGTCAATTTGTGTATTAGATGCTACAATGGTTTTTGTGAATTTGCAAGATTAGGCTGCGATGAACTTGTCAAAGTTTCAAGAGTAACGTTTGTTAAGGTTGCTTACTCTCAACATTAGTTTTTCTTGAGTTCGTATGACTAATTCAATACTTTGTGTTTACTTTGGATGAGCTATTTGGATACCTATAGCGCTTATACTGTAAAACGTGTAATAAGTGAATAAAAGGCATTAGGATGTTGATTTCTGATTGGTATTAATCTTTTTTCTTAATTTAACTTTATTGTGTATAATTTAAACATAACATGAAACATAAGTATATTAAAGCTGCAATCTTTATACTCCCTCCGTCCCGCCCGAAAGGGCAATTTTGCCTCCTAGCACGGAAATTAAGAAATGAATAAGGAAAGTGATGTAAGAAAGAGAAAAAGGTTAAATGTTGTGAGTATAAAAAATTAAATAGGAGAGAGAATGAGTGGGAGGAATAGTTAGGAGAGAGAATGTTGTGAGTGTAAAAGTAAAGTAGGAGAGAGAATGAGTGAGGTAGGAAGAGTAAAAAAATAATAAAAACTTTCCTTTTTGGGATTGTGCCCTTTTAAATGGGACGCCCCAAAAGGAAATTTGTGCCCTTTCGGGTGGGACGGAGGGAGTACTTGACAACAATATAGAATCACTGATGTTTTCTATATAAAATGATGAGTCTCCAGTCCATATTGACTAGGTCTCAGATTGGTTGGAACTTAATCTTGTGAGAATATTTCTTGGCAGTTTCCCTAAAAGTTCCGTGTTTGAGATGTAGCATTTTCAAATAGATTCCTCTCTGACTTCTTTCTTCACAGGAATTCAACATCGAGAAATTGCAAATAGTTGAAGCGGAGAAGAAGAAAATCAGAGGAGAATATGAGCGCAAGGGGAAGCAGGTTGAAGTTCGTAAGAAGATGTGAGTGTTTTTAGTCTCCCACTTTGCTAATCTTATTTTGTAGCCCTCTTCAGAACCTTCATTTTCTAGAGGCACATTAGCAGTTTGCTTGTGACAAAGCAATCATGCAGATTTGGGCAGCTCCTGCTCGTTCTGTGAACAGCTAAGACCCCTGCAATAAAAAATGTTCGGCCAAAGCATTAAGTGGATGATACCTTATATAATCGGGATGACAGGGGAAAGCCCTTTTGTTGCAGTCATTCTGGAAGTCCCTTGGATATATAAGAGGAGTGAAGTTAGAATGGGATAACGTTTACTTGACAGAATGTAGTTGGGGGATGCTACATGTTGTCTAGTTAGTTAAACATAAATTATTGATTTGAGTCAGTTCACAATACAAAAATTTCTTTGAATATACATCTTCACTTCCTCGTAGCTTTGGACTTTCGTGAGGTATTCTTCTGTTTGGTTCATATTTAAAAGTTACAAGTGCACAGATGTGCCTTTAGTATTTGATCTAGTTACCTCCACCAACTTATATATGGAATGGTTTCAGCTTATAGCCTGGTGAAAAGTTGAATAACAATGAGATTCAAAACAGAGGGCGGTGAGGTTGCTGAATTTAAATTCCAGTTTGGTCCACTTTATTGCAGATGATTTGGAAATCTTGGAAAAGCTATAGCAAATTGTTCTTCTTCTTTATCCTTTTTCTTTGAATAAATAAATAAAGATAAGGCTATTTTGAAAACTCCTTGCTTAAAAGTTGTGGTTCTAAATTAGTTTCCTTGCAGTGAATACTCGATGCAACTGAACGCGTCCCGCATCAAAGTTCTTCAAGCACAGGATGACGTTGTTAATGCCATGAAAGATTCTGCTGCAAAGGATCTTCTGAATGTTTCCAATAACAAAAATGCATACAAAAAGCTTCTTAAAAGCTTGATTGTTCAGGTATAATTTTTTTAATAGCAATAGCTATATGAATCCAGAGATGAATTTATGATTCTGTTTTAGATATCACCTTGCTCTCAGCTAATTCTGCTCGTTAAACCCAAAAAACGTTTTCCATTGCATTATGTTATTGGATGACTTATTGACACAGACTAAATATAATGCTCAATGACAAAGACGTAGACAACAGAATATTTTAGTTTCTTTTGTTATATTAACCAAATGTGCTTATACATCTTTCAACTTCCAGGGTCTACTAAGGCTGAAAGAGCCTGGAGTTCTATTGCGGTGTAGAGAGATTGATCTTTCGCTAGTTGAGTCGGTTCTGGAAGAAGCAAAGCGAGAGTATGCTGAGAAAGCCAATGTACACGCTCCCAAAATTTCCGTTGACACTCGTGTGTATCTCCCACCACCTCCAACTAGTGCTAACTCTCATGGTCCCTCTTGGTAAATTCCTGCTGACTCATGTTTTATGCATATGCAGAGAGTTCATATTGTGATCCATTATGATGAAGTTAATCCATCATTACTTCATGACTCGTAACTCTGTGATAACATTCTAAAGAATTTGTCATTGTGTTGCCACATGATAGGAACGTGCTTAGCATCACATATGATGACCTTTAGGTTGACGTTTTGTCTGTGTTTGACCTCATTGCTTAGTTTTGTATAGAGTCAATTACTATGATCAGTCTATAAATATCTACTCAAGCATGATAAATTAGACTAAATGATATATTTCCATCATAGTGCCAATTACTCCGTATATGATAGTGTCAAGATGTCAGGACGTTCACTATATGCTTGTGTAATGTCTTAGTTCGCATTCTTACAGACTTGGCATGTTCTATTGCTCTCCTATTTGCTTCAATGTATACTAGTTCTGATATTATTATTGGTTTCCTGATTGCGTGTCCTTCCTTTCATTTGGTAGCTCTGGTGGGATAGTTTTGGCTTCACAAGATGGGAAGATTGTCTTTGAAAACACACTGGATGCTCGATTGGATGTTGTTTTCCGACAAAAGCTTCCTGAGGTATACACATTGTTAATTATACAAAGCTTGTAAATATTCAGTCGTAAGTTTGTTTACGAAAAGCTAGTGTTTTAACTTTTATAGCATTCCGATGCCTGTACGTTTCTTTTAAACATAATGCTATTCCTAGAATCATGTAGGCTCCGTCCTTGCTCATGGTTCTTACAAGTCTTGACCTTTTTTCTTTCCACTTATGTGCAGATCCGCAAGAGCCTTTTCAGTAAAGTTAGCGCATGATCAAATATGATCTTTGCGGTGGACATCTTTCAGCATCGATTTTGGATACACTAGCTCACCATGATCAGCAGATAATTAAGTGACAAATAAGTAATTTCCTACTTTCATCCTTCTTATGATGAGTAAACTGTCACAATTTATTCATCAGATTTTGTAATAAATTGGATCTTTAGATCCTTAAAAGGATGAATGGCATGATGTTACATCTTTTTTCATCTCATACTTGGCTTGGACAGCAATTGACATTTTATGATTCCTTCCTTCTTTTACTCTATGCAAATGCTGTCTTAGTATTCCTGTTAAGAAACAGAATATCTCCTATTTCTACCATTTTTCCCCTCTGGTGCTCTCGACTTCCTCCCAGATTTTTGTTTCCCACCCGTCGGACCGCCAAATATCCCTATCTTCCCTATCCCTCTGGAGATAGAAGTCAATAACGTTCTGCCGCTACCCGACTTGTCCATCATCCCTTGCTTCATGCAAACCTGTTCCTTCTCCAGATCACTTAACCTAACCCTCATTCTTGAAATCTCTAGCTTCAGTTCCCGATTCTCCCTCCTCAAAGATGCATAAGTATCTCTCGGCGACATTGCTGCACTGGGGACCCCGCTGCTGATCTTTTGCGACAGGAACCCATCTCCAGAGCTTCCTGAGAGGGCATTCTTTAGTCGGAGTTGTTCAAAGTAGAGAACCCGAACAGTCATGTGGACTGGCAGTCGATCATTCTGCGCAGCGTGATTGCAAGCCTCTTGAGAGAGCTTCTGACAGTCGATGAACTTGCATAGCTTTTTGCATTCGTGCTCTGTAAGCATCGGATGTGCCTAAGTATGCAATACAGAATGTCAGAAATCATGTATGATATAGATAAAGATATGCAAGTATGTATCTTGTACCTTGAGGTATATATCGACGGCTCTGTAGATCCCATCATCGATAACACGAGCATAATCAGGCATTACTTGGATCATGGCTATGAACTTAGGCAGGCTCAAGTACGGGTCTGGGGCGATTTCGGCAAGATAAGCATCAACCAGGCTCCCGACCTTCAACACAGAGCCATGGCTAGGGGAACCAATGACTTCCGATTCATACCCACAGTAGTCTTCATTCTCATCTTCTTCCTCAACGCGTTGCAGGAAATGCACCAGTATTCTATGAATAGTGTCAACATCAAACAATGAATCGCCCGTCTGAAGAGATGGTATAAGAAGATCATCAAGAGAAACCGTTTCCATCCTAAAAGCTATCCTCCGTTCAAGCTCGAGTCTGCTGGCCAAGGTAGCATCCACCACGATTGCCGTCCTCAACATTCCGAAAAGAAAGTTGATTGGAATGGACGACGAGCTAGTCTTCTCAGTCGGCAGTAGACTCACCAGAGTTTCGACGATCAATCTCTGACTGGAATTTTCCACCGAGACGGGATTGGTTCTTGCAGGGTGCCAAATCTGAGGTTTCCCGATACCCTTCAACGATACTTGCGCATAATGCATCAATGAAGATACAATAGTATCCGGTCGAAAACCTGTTTTTCCCATAACCGAAACAACCCGTTCGTAAAAATCGATCTTTAAAACAGATAAATCTTCAACCCACCAATCCGTAGCATCTACAGATCCACTGTTGTCGCAATCCAAACGAGACAAGCTCGAGACCAACTGTTCCTTACAAGCATTCTTGGCGATAGCATCAATGCATCTATTTACTATTCCGACCTCCTCTGCCACTGGTAGCAGAGTCTCGCAAGAAGAGAGAACTTGCACTGACTTTTCAAGGCTCGGAGACATTACTTTGTCTAGATAGGTCTCTGTACGTGCAATGAGGTTCTCGTCATGATAGTCTTCAGACATTTCTAGGTATTCTGCTGCACAGCGGAGATGTGCTACGTTTGCTGTATTGATCTCAAAGTTGATCCCGTAGCAGAATTTAGCGGCCAGTTCAAAGGTTTCGGATCCGCCTGGTAAGTCATTTAGGTCCATCTTGGATATATTTGAATCCTTGGCATCTGCCACCATTTTCCTTATCTTCCCACTGCGTGTAACCAAGGGAAACTGTTTTGCACAAGCGGAAATATTCCATTGCATCATGATCCGTATATTATGTTTGATTACTAGACATGGAAAATGATAGATGTGCAGAAAAACACAGAAAGAGAGAGAGGACTTGGAAGTTACCTTGTGAAGGAGAAAAGACTCGCCGTCAACAGTGATGGTAATATCACCAGCAACATCTGAAAAAATACTGTGAAATATCTAAACGATTATTGCATTGCATACAAAAGAATGTGGAGATGATAGTAGTATCAAATATGGCACAGTACAGCAAATCTAATGGAAAACAAAGTGAGAAAACAAGTGACATAAATCTGGAGCTTATGCTTTGCAGCATTCTAGTCTAGTAAACGGCATCGAGAAAAGAGAGAGTACCGAGTAGGAGTAGCAAAGGAGTTGCAAAACTTGGGAGCGGAAGCTGGATGACGAGGAGGAGGAGAGAGAGGTCGTCGATCGGATACCATCTTTAAAGTCTTAGAAGAGCTACTGGTTGTGTGTTTTGAGTTGATCAACTTCTTCTTGGCTTCAGACACATTATTATTGGGTACTATGATCGCCCTAGGCCTAGGAGAGCAGCAGCAGCAGCAGCAGTATTTCGGATTCCTGAACCAAACCACCACAAAAAAATGAGGGAAAAGAGAGGGGTTGATTTGGAAGTGGAATTTACAGAATAAGGAGATAGGCGCCTCAATGACTCACCTTGTTCTACTTTTGTTGCTGCAAAGGCAAAGCATAAGGCAAAGGAGGGGCCTTTTGCTTTTTCCCATTCCTTTGTCTCTTTTCATTACCTCTCTCCTCCTATAAAACATATTCCCTCCCTCCGTTCTACCCGAAAGATCAAACTTTTTCAAAAGGTTGTCCAACTCGAAAGTTCAAAATTCAAAAATGGTAAGTTTTTCTACCTCACTTTCTTTTTCCTATCCAACTATCTACCCTCACACAAGTCACCATTTTCACATTTTCTTAAAACATTTTATTTTTTGAAATTTAGAATAGAAAGGAGGAAATACCCTACTGTTACTTGCACAATACAATTAAGAATACATTAGAATACATATACTCCCTCCGTCCCACGATAATACGCAAAAAGGCCCTTTTTGAATTTTGAATGACCCACAATAATTTACACTTTCCTAAAATGGAAATGAAATCCACTTCTATCTACTCACAACAAACACTTTTCTAATTTACTATTCTCTCCACTCATTCTCTCTCCTATTTTTTTTTACACTCACAACACTTCACTTTTATCATCTTTTACCTTAATTTCCGTATCTGCACAAAAAGTGCGTACAATTCTGAGACGGAGGGAGTAAAGAATAGAATGATAATGTTGTTACAGTAAAACACTAACAGCAGCCTTTTCTTTTTTCTAATTTCGATAAGCTACTGTAATTGTTTGATTTAAATAAGGTGGAGTAATAAGTAGTTGTAAGAAGAAGCATCGATTTTTGTTCCAGTCTGAGGATATTCACGAGATCTGAGATGGTGTAATTAATAAATAAATAAAAAAGTGGGTCCTTCAACTTAAACTCCATGGGATTTTTTAAAGTCGTTAATTGCTCCCTTTATTACTCCACTTCTCTTCTTTACTCCTTTTCCTTTTTTTTTTTTTTTTTTTTTTTTTTTTTTTTTTTGATATCCAGGTTCCCTTCGCCGGACTAATCCCGAACCACTGCGCACCGGCCTCAAGATACCTGGCGGAGGTAAATCGCGGGATGTGCCCTGCGTAGGGGTGGCAAGACTTATACTCCAGGAAGGGAGCCCTCCTGCAAGGCAATTGCATCACTATTACATCACCAAATGTCCACTCCCGCCAAAGTGGCACTTACATCACTATTACAACACCATTTTACTCCAAAGCTCTTGTCAAGATTCGAACTCCCACACCGAGTGGTGCTCAAAGAATGCCGCTTCCTTAACCGCACGGACGGATGTCTGGGCTCCAAGGCTCCTGAAACCCTAGGAAAGAATTAAACCACAAGATTCCCTCCAAGGGGAATCGAACTCGTGACCTCTCCGAAGGGAAGCCACTACAATACCATCAGGCCAGGAGACCTTTGGTACTCCTTTTCCTATATGTATGTGAGGATATTAACACTAGTAGGAATATCTTAACAATTAATTCATTTTTTTATTGTTCAAAATATTTCTTTTTTATTTTAGTTTATGTATAAAATGAAAGGACATTTTAGTCAACAAAAAATAGATTAGTTGTTAAAGTACTCCTGTTGTGGGTATCCCAACAAATCTCATTATAAATATATTAGGATACCCACATTAGTAGGAGTACCTTAACAACTAATCTATTTTTTTGTTGCTTAAAATACCCCTTCTTTATTTTTAGTTCATGTACAAGATGAAGGAACATTTTAATCAACAAAAAATGAGTTAGTTGTTAAGGTACTCCTAATGTGGATATTCTAACATATCCCTTTATATAAATACAGCATGTCACAATAACCCAATTTTGAAAGTGCTTTCTATCCCTCGTATTATATCTTCAATATCAATTTGATATCCATACTACTGAAATAACAAATATATAATGTATGCTATAATTTTATTAGTAAAATTAATCAAAATATTGTTCACTCGTTAGTTTTTTTTAATAAGTGTTAATAACTTAACAAAAAGTTGGGACATAAAATTTCAAATTTAATCCTAATCTTTAAAGAATTAACCCCCGTTAAATATTTATTTTTAGTTCATGTACACAACAAGAAGAATGAGAATATTTCATTTTTGGATAATGACATCCATAATAATATATAGTTGGAGGTGACTTATGCCTGTGGGGTTGGGGTTAAATAATTCAATAACCAATCATTTTGTATTTTTAAGATCCCTTCCCCTGTTGACTGAATTAATAAAGTGATTCCAATCTTTTTCCAAAAATAAAATGTGGGACCTTCATTTCTTTGAGATTTTTGTTCAATAATTCATGAATTATTTATCGGCTCTAAATACAAAGACAGTAAGGATATTTTTACTTTTTGCTCCACATATTATATACAAGGCCACTGTACTCACTCATGTAAATTGATTATTTTGAGAGTCAAAAGTAATTTAGAAATTAATGTTGTATTAGATTATACTCTCTCCGTCCCAATAAAAGATGTCCGTTTTTTGCCTTGCACGCAAATTAATAAAATGGGTGGAAAGAAAAAATATTGTGAATGTAATTTGAAAATAGGAGAGAGAATGAGTGGAGGGAATAGTAAATTATAATGGTGTTGTGAGTATTAAAATAATGTAGGAGAGAGAATGAGTGGAGGGAATAGTAAAGATTCCTTTGTGAAAAAAGGAAAGTGAAAGCTATTAACGGGACACCCAAAATGAAAAAATGGGAAGCTACTATTGGAAAGGAGTGAGTATAAATTATTTCTTACAGTAACGTTCTTACTTTTCTTTTCTTTTCTGTTTATCTCACCGTCACAGTAAGCTTTTTAGTTGCTTTATTACTTAAAATAAATAATGAGACCCACTTATCATTTTAACAACAAAAACTCTCTATTCACTTTCTCTTTTATTTTATTTTTCATATTCAAAACAATTATTTTTTCTTAATTCGCGTGCAAATCAAACTAGAAACCTTACTCTTGAACAGAGGGAGTCAGTCATTATTGTAATTGTAATTGTAATTAATTGTCTTTCAATATACATAATTGTTTGAGTGTAGAAATATGTGATTTTACTCACAAGCTCTTCAAACGAATAATCATAATCAAAGTGTATCTTTCATTTGTATTACAGATTATATGTATAAAATAGAAAATAAGCAACAATTACACAATACAATAATATAAGTGAAAATTAACAAATTATAATATCTAATCTAACGCACGAACTATTGACAAATAATTCAAAGTTGTGCAAACCCTGGATATATAAAAACAGATGAGCAAAATGAACTACAAACATGGTTGATGTTGTGGGTAAATTCAGAATTACCACATCTTGAATTGTTACCAACATATCGACATCTTGAAACTCGTAGACAAGGTAAACATTATTTACTTAATTAATTCATTATTTGTTTCAGTTATATTTAATTACAGGATAAAAGAACGTGGGAAGAATATGTGCTCAGTGGACTCCTTTCAACGGTTTGCAAGACCAAGTCAAGATAAAGATAATATACCGAGATTATAGGGGAGTTTGTTAGGATTTTATTTTTCTGTTATTTTCTTTTCTATTTATAAGCTCGTGGCTCGAAACACACAACACAACACAGTAACACACGCTTCACTCACGCACAGTTCACATACAGTTAATCCGCCATAGCTTCGTTTCTTGTAATTCAAAGACATTAATACGATTGTTTGGGAAGGTAGGTGCTCATAATCACCTCCCGAGGTTTTGTGTCGGAGAGATAATTATCTCAAGGGTTTTCCTCGTTACATGATCGAGCCATCCTAGTTTCATTATTGTACCAATTATATTTCATTGCACCCTCCTTAGCTTCATTTCAAATTATTTCATTATTGACTGTTTTTTGCCAAAACAGTTTGGCGTCCACCGAGGGGCCATTGATTTTTTAATTGGTTCGAAAATTCTTACGTTTTTACTATGTCTACCCAACCTATGACTTCCGCCGTCACCAAAACCATTCCTAGCAGTGTGAATCCTCAAACCAGTAGCAGGTCGACAACTGGAGGCCAAGAAACATTGCCTCCTCCTCCGCCTGTGAATTCTGGCAAGAAGCAGATGTCGCAATCTCCTGATCTTGAGATCAAGAGCATGCTGATGCAGATGAAGAATCAGCTGAATCGCCAACAGAATAGCACCTCCTTGATAGCCGAAAGCTTGATAAAGGTGCAAAAAGATCAGGAGTTGCTCTCCAAAAGAATGGATGCTGTCTCTCCTTACCGTCTTAGAGCCCTTGATTTCAACATTGGGGACAGCTCTCAAACTTTCAACGAATTCCTTCCAATGGCTTCATCTGTGAGGATGTCAACATCTTCTCCTCCCATAACGACTTCTGTGGCGATGTCGACACCCTTAGCTACCAGTGCCTACAGGATGACTTTTCCAGAAGGACCCATCTTCACTAATAGCACCGTTCTGACATCCTCTGCAGATAATGCTAATCCTTTCATTAATTTCAATACTAGTTCTGCTTTAGATAATACTGCTCGTACCACTAACCCTTTTGCAGGAACCTACATTGCAAATCAGCTTCAGGAATTGATAGATATGATCATGAATGTACCAGGTGTCACTCCGCCTATCCAACAAGTCTCCCTAACATGTTACAATCAGTCTCGCTTTGCTCCAGCAATCGCGCATGTCGACATCCCGAAAGGATTCAGCGTTCCTGCCATGAAGCTGTATGATGGAAGTTCTGATCCTGAGGAACATGTCGCCCACTACAAAGAAAAAATGGAGATCGTTCGTATCCCGCTCCAGTTTCGTGAGGCTTGTTTGTGTCGAGGATTCGGTTCGACGTTGGTAGGCCCGGCATTGAAGTGGCTGATCCGTCAACCTCATGGTTCTATTGGCTCTTTTGCTCAACTTGTCAACCTGTTCAATAACCAATTTTCTTGCAGCCGACAATTTGAGAAGCTCACCAGTGATCTTTACCGCATCACCCAGCAGCCCACCGAAGCCTTAAAAGACTATGTTAACAGGTTTAATAAAGAAGTTCTAGAAATCCCCAACCTAGACATGGCGACAGCTGCAGAAGCTTTCAAAATGGGCTTGAAGAAGGATTCCCCTTATTATGAAGATCCGGTGATGAACCCATGCAAGAAGATGGAGGATATCCGAAATCGGGCCCTAAGATTTATTAGGCTGGAAGAGGACAAGGTGCAGCAATCCAAGAATCCTGACAAAGCTTCAGCATATGACCATCCTGACAGGAAGATAGAGTCATCTCATTAAAGACAGAGCAAATCTAGACCATACCACAGAAATGACCATAACAAAGTCAATTATGTGGAAGATGATGGAGATGATGACGATTTTGAATCTCCTAAAATTTCTGATTATTGTTTTTCTGTTGATGTTTCAGGTATCCTGTGTGCAATGAGCAATCTTGGAGATAAAGCAAGGTGGCCTCGAAAGACTGACAAGTCATCCGGCTGGAAGGATAAATCCAAGTGGTGTGCCTATCACGAAGATTTTGGACATCTTACCGAAGATTGCATCGCCTTGAGGAGAGAGATTAGTTACCTGTTATCTAAGGGACATCTTAAAGAGCTCCTTGAGAACCGCAAGACCAAGACAGAGAACAAAGAGCCCGTTGCAACTAGACCACCATCTCCTCCACCGGTAACAAAGGTAATCAATGTTATTAGTGGTGGTTCTGATATTTGTGGTACTTCTTATTCTGCAGCTAAGAGATTCGCCAAGCAAGCTAAGGATGAGAAGCCCGAGAGATCCTCCAAGATGTCGCAGCTCACATCCCAAGATGTCATCTCCTTCGAAGAAAGTGACAGGGACAATGTTATGGATCCACATCATGACACCTTGGTCATTGCACTTCAAATAGCCAACTGCAAGGTCAGACGTATCCTGGTTGATGGGGGCAGCTCTGTGAACCTCATCATGCTGGATGCTTTGAAAGAAATGAAGATCCCTGAAGATAGTATTATAAAAAGAACCTCCGTGCTCGTGGGCTTCAGTGGAGAAACCAAAAGTACAGTGGGTGAAATTACACTGCCAGTTTATGTCGAAGGGATCAACTCCATGGAGAGATTCTGCATGATCGACAGTGCAACATGTTACAATGTGATTTTGGGAAGACCTTGGATCCATGGAATGAAGGTTGTGACATCCACCTATCACCAATGTGTCAAGATGCCGACACCTTGGGGAGTTGTCAAGGTTTACAGTGATCAACAGTCAGCTAAAGAATATTATATGACCTCCATGAAGGCGTCGACAACCCCTAATATGGCATAGCAATTACAGAGAAAGGCCCGTGAGGTTCTGGAGGCGAAGGAGCATGACCTGAAAGAGATACTCTTAGACCCCTCAAACCCAGATCTCAAGGTGCTGGTTGGTCAAGATGTCCCGGAAGAAATCGAAGAAAACCTTATCAACCTCTTGAAAAGCAGGATTAGAAGCTTCGCATGGAAACATGAAGATGTGACAGGCATCAGTAAAGATGTCATCACCCACAAACTCAACATCGATCCATCCTTCAGACCGATCCACCAAAAGAGAAGGAAGTTCGCACAGGAGAGGAACATAATCATCCAGGAAGAAGTGGACAGATTGCTTAAAGCTAAGATGATCAGAGAGGTGGAATACCCAAGATGGCTAGCAAACGTGGTGGTAGTAGAAAAGAAGAACGGAAAATGGAGAGTTTGTGTCGACTTCACAGACTTAAACAAAGCTTGTCCCAAAGATCCTTTCCCCCTGCCACACATTGATACTTTGGTAGATGCTACTTCTGGGCATGAAGTATTGACATTCTTAGATGCATCTTCAGGATTCCAGCAAATCCAGATGGAGCCATCCGACCAAGAGGACACCGCCTTCATCACCCCAACAGGTATTTATTGTTACATTGCAATGCCTTTTGGACTAAGAAATGCAGGTGCCACATACCAGAGGCTAGTCAACATGATGTTCAAAGAGCAGATTGGGGACACCATGGAGCCATGGAGGTATACATCGACGATATGGTGATAAAGTCAAAGAAAGCTGAAGATCATGTTCGGGATCTTACTCAAGAATTTGACATCCTAGACAAGTTCAACATGAAGCTGAACCCAGCAAAGTGCAATTTTGGCATGAAGTCCGAGAAATTCTTGGGGTACATGGTGACGCAGAGAGGGATAGAGGCAAGCCCAGAACAAATAAAAGCCATCATCAATCTAACGTCACCCAAATCCATAAAAGATGTTCAAAGATTGACAGGGAAGGTGGCAGCATTGAATCGATTCATCTCAAAATCCTTAGACAGATGCAAGCCGTTCTATGACATCTTAAAGAAGAATTCCAGGTTCGAGTGGACTGATAAGCATGAACAAGCCTTTTAAGATTTAAAGCTGTACCTGTCAACACCTCCCCTACTTTCAAAGCCTCAAGAAGGTGAGCCATTGTGTGTTTACTTAGCTGTCTCCGAAACCGCAGTTAGTGTCGTCCTGGTCTGTGATTAAGATGGCGTCCAACAGCCAATATACTATGTAAGTAAAACATTGCTCGATGCGGAAACCATGTATTCACACCTTGAAAAGTTAATATTAGCTTTAATTTCTGCTTCAATTAAGTTAAGGCATTATTTTGAAACTCATATTATTGTCATTCGTACTAACTATCCAATAAAAAGTGTAATGAGAAAACCAGAAATGTCAGGAAGGATGGCCAAGTGGTCCATTCAGTTAAGCACTTATGACATCAAGTATGAGCCTAGAACATCAATAAAATCACAAGCACTTGCAGACTTTGTGGCAGACTTTAGTCCAAGCATGCAACCAGAAGTAGAACTTGAAGTCCAACAACTCCAAGATGGGGACATCCTGAGGAAGTGGACTCTATTCACAGATGGTGCTTCTAATATGAGGGGCACAGGGCTAGGTGTTATCCTAAAGTCACCACAAGGGGACATCATACCCCAGGCATTAGTTGTGATTTTAAAGCCACCAATAATGAAGCAGAGTACGAAGCCTTAATCGTGGGCCTAACCGTGGCTCTAGACATGAACATTAAAGCAATACAGGTATATAGTGATTCATTATTACTTGTAAATCATTTTAACGGTTCCTATGCAGCAAAAAATGCCAAGATGACAGCTTATTTGGGCATTGTAAAAATTTTGGCAAGCAAATTTCAAATATTCTCTTTTGAACAAATACCCCGAGAAGAGAACTCTCAAGCAGATGCATTGGTCAATCTAGGATCAGCTTTCAAGAGCTTATCTCAGACCAATATCCCAATCATACATGTTGACATCCCTGTTGTGGAAAGGTTAGAACTATTCTGCACGGATGATGACATCCCAGACAATCAAATGAAGATATCTTGGACGACGCCAATAATTAAATATCTTCAAGATGGAACTATCCCTGATGAGGAAAAGAATGCTAGAGCATTCAGGGTAAGAATTTCAAGATTCATATTAATAGATAATGTGCTATTTAAGAAATCATTTGCAGGTCCATATTTGAGATGTCTCGAAGCTGACAAAGCCAATGAAGTTCTAAGAGAATTACATGAAGGATCATGTGGTAACCATTCTGGGGGCAGAAGCTTATATACAAAGGCTCTAAGAATGGGTTATTACTGGCCAACAATGCGTCAAGATGCCGCCATCTTTGCCAAGAAGTGTGATTCCTGCCAGAAGCATATCGATATCTTGCATCAGCCCGCAGAATTGCTTCATCCAATCTTCTCTCATTGGCCATTCATGAGATGGGGAATGGATATAGTGGGAAAATTACCTAAAGCTCCTGGAGGGAAAGTATTCTTACTTGCAATGACTGATTATTTCTTTAAGTGGGTTGAGGCTGAATCCTATGTACAAGTTCGTGATAAAGAAGTCATATCCTTCATTAAGAAAAATATATTTAGCAGATTCGGCATCCCCTCTGAAATAATATGTGACAACGGCTCTCAGTTCATCAGCAAGAAGACACAAGATTTTCTTGCCAGGTGGGAAGTTAAGATGGTGACATCTTCACCTGTGCATCCTCAAGCTAATGGCAAGGCAGAATCAAGTAATAAAGAAGAGGCTGGATCAAAAGAAATGAAGATGGGAAGAAGAGCTTCTGTTTGTCCTTTGGGCAGATAGAACCACACCAAAGAACACAACAGGCCAAACCCCTTATTCCTTAGCATTCGGAGCAGAAGCAGTCATCCCGACAGAAGTTGTCGTCCCCACTGCCAGATTCAAGATGTTGACACCTGAGCAGAATGATGCCAACCTGAGTCATGATTTAGATACCATTGACGAGCTAAGGGACTTTGCCAAGATTAGAATAGCAGCATATCAACAGAAGAATGCTAGATCCTACAACAAGAATGTTAGATTGCGAAAATTCCAAGTTGGTGATCTAGTCCTACGAAAGGTGTTTCAAAATACAAGAGAGCCCAATGCTGGAAAGATGGCTCCCAAATGGGAAGGGCCATACCTAGTAGATGTTGAAGCAGGCAAAGGTTCCTATTGATTGTCAACCCTTGAAGGAGCAAGGATTTCCAGAAGCTGGAACGCCATCCACCTCAAAACCTACTTTATGTAAGTTCTCATGATTACTTTACCATGCATATAAAACCAAGGTACGGTCCTTACTATTTTCTTTTCAAATAAAAGTATTTGTCTTCATCTTTTATCCCTGCTAAATGATTACTGACTTAAGCATCGGAGGGGCATTAGCTAAGCTAACGCCCACCCCTAACATGTTTCTGTTTTGCAAGGAAACAAGAAGCATTTGAATAAAACTCATTGGTTAACTAAGATGTTAGTAACCTTCCAAGAATTTAACATCTTAAATCAGGTACGAACTTTCTCTTACTTTTTGTTTAAAGAGTATTTCTATAGTTCTAGCACTTTTTTATTTTCTTTTATCAAATGTGACATCAGAAAAGATGTCGAAATCTCTCATTAATTTGCTATTTTGCAAGAAGTAGACATCTTAAATCAGAAGTCTCCAATTCATTCCATATCCTCGTGAAAACAATCGTTTTGAGACTGGCCATCTCACCTCCGTTTAAGGTACTTAATCCCTTCAAAGGTTTAAAGAAATTACTTTCTTTCACCGCATTAAAGTTTAAGCACCTCGCCTGGAGCGCACGATGTCAACCTTGATTGAGGTGTGTGGTGGGCCCGTATGTTTAATATATATGAATTACCCATCACCACTCAATCAATGTGTTAGACCCTAAGATTTTTACAATTGGTTATGACACATACGTGTCATCTAAGAACAAACGGTTATTGACATTTATATGTCAATCTAAGTAATTGCAAAGGATTTCTACATCCACTCACAAGTTGTTACCATCTACGAAGAGGTTAACATATCAACCTCCTGAATTCATTTTTCACAAAGATACTTGGGGAAAAGTTTTTACCAAAATCCAAGCAAAAGTTTTTACTACGGAAAGCATAAAAAGTGTTGGACCAACCCAACACTTGGAAAACAAATTGTCTTGACCCTTATGGGCCCATTACAAACCAAAAAATTATCTTCGGGACGCAGCCCAATTCAAATCAAAGTTTTTAAACCAAATTTTTCAAAACCAAAAGTTTTTTAAAAACATATTACTTTCTTCCTTCACGGGGTGGCTACTGCCGCTGATGTTGTCGCTGCTCCTTCTTCGAAGATATCATCATCCTTAGCTGCTGAAGATCCTTCTCCTACCTCCTCTCCCTTAGCATCCAAAGCCTTCAAAAGGGAACGTTGTTGTTCAACATCCCACTCTTTGTGCCTCCCATCTTGAAACTCCTCCATCATTTGAACTTTGATCTCTATCATGCTTCGGGCAGCAGAGGCCATCATGTTCTTCTTTAAATCTTCAATCTCATGCAGCTGGGTGTCTTGAAGGGAAGATATTCCTGTCATCAAGCTTTCCACCTCCTTATGTAATTCTTCATTTTTCTTAGCCAAAGCTTCCCTCTGTTTCTTGACCTGAATAACTTCCAGCACCAACTTCCTATTTCTTTCCTCGAGACTGCTCATTTTCGTCTTAGCTGCATCAATGCCCTGCAAAAACCAAAATTTTGAGATGCATTGTTCGAATAAAAAAAAAACTCCTTTGAGAGACTCAGTTTTTCAAGAAACTCACCGCTACAACCCTAGTAAGTGCCTCCTCTGCATCAGCCAAGCCCGTTTCATCCACATTTATCACCTCCTTGGAACTGCTCTTCCTCTTCTTCACCCTGGCTCCTACAGATGGTGCCTCCATCTCTTTTTTAGGCACCAACATCTGATTGCTTGCCTGAATTTGCCCCACGAAATCTTGAAGATCCTTAAGAGAAAAGACAGCGGTAGACTTTGAAACTGTCAAAGAAAGTGCGCTGTCAGAAGAAAACAGAATCCAGATATATGAAGAAAAGATTTTTCATAAGACAAGATTCAAAGATCTTACCAGTAGACATTTCGGTAGATGGTGGTATCTCCTTGTCCTCAGAGATTGTTACGGCTTCAAAAGGTTGGAAAGATCGCTCCCCCTCTGAGAACTCCAACAACCTATTCACCTTTCCAATTGTCTCAGCAGATGGAGGGAAAAGCTTAACCCAATCGATAGTTGCAAAAACAAACAAAGAAAATTACAACAGGTAAGTGCGGGAAATATGGAAAAATTGAAGTTTGAAAGAGAGATACCTTCCCTATTCCATTCAGTCGCCAAGAAATCTCCTTCCACCAAGGAATCCTTCTCGATAAAAAAGTATTTTGATTTTCAACCCCTATCACTTACAGTTACTTTCAAGAACAAAGGTTTCATGCCAGACCTAGTCTTAAGGAGGTATCTTGTGGAACCAAAAGTTTGGAGCTCATACACAAAGTCCAACTCCTTCAAACCTATGTCTAAACCGAATTCACGGTTCACCCTCAGAACACAAGAAAAGATCCTCCAAACCATAGGCATCAGTTGAACAAAAGCAATGTTAGTCTTTCTAAAGAACTCGTTTATCAGTGCAGGAAAGGGATAAGAGAAACCTAGAGTGAAGGGGTATTCATAAAAACAAACCCATTTCGGAGAAACAAAATTAGACCTAAGGAGAACATCAAATGGCCTAAAGATGGTAGAATCCGGGAAGCAGTGACGATCTTTGACCGATTCAATCAGTTCATTGTTAAAAACACAGATTTCCTCATCTGGTTTTGCCAACAAACCTTCGCACGAAAAACCCCCATCCTCGTTCGAACTCAGAGGGTTTTTTGCCGCCTTACCCTTTTTTGATTTAACCATTTTTGAAAAAGAAAAAGGAAGAAAAAGAGAGGGAAATATTTTACCTTCAAGGGAGAATCACCGCCGTGAAGAAGAGGATGGATGAAAGCGATTGGAAAAAGTGAAGGAAAAAGTGAAAAGAATTTCAGTTAAAAACCCTAGATCTTGAGAGTGGTTACGCTAATTAAGTGGGGATTAACTCCTCAACCGCCACGTATCTCTTCAATTAATTAACCGCAGAGCTTCTAGAAAGAAGTAGAAAAAACTGACCTTTTAAATTCATTTAAAAGACAATTTTTTGGGGACAATTATTATGGGTAAATTCAGAATTGCCACATCTTGAATTGTTACCAGCATATCGACATCTTGAAACTCGTGGACAAGGTAAACATTATTTACTTAATTAATTCATTATTTATTTCAGTTATATTTAATTACAGGATAAAAGAACGTGGGAAGAATATGTGCTCAGTGGACTCCTTTCAACGATTTGCAAGACCAAGTCAAGATAAAGATAATATGCCGAGATTATAGGGGAGTTTGTTAGTATTTTATTTTTCTGTTATTTTCTTTTCTATTTATAAGCTCATGGCTGGAAACACACAACACAGTAATAGACGCTTCACTCACACACAGTTCACATACAGTTTGTAATCCGCCATAGCTTCGTTTCTTGTAATTCAAAGACATTAATACGATTGTTTGGGAAGGTAGGTGCTCATAATCACCTCCCGAGATTTTGTGCCAGCGAGATAATTATCTCAAGGGTTTTCCTCGTTACATGATCGAGCCATCCTAGTTTCATTATTGTACCAATTATATTTCATTGCACCCTCCTTAGCTTCATTTCAAATTCTTTCATTATTGACTGTTTTTTGCCAAAACAGTTGGGGGTAGACTCTATTTATATGTCCTACTCCTAACCCTACAGGGTTTTCAACCCTAAACCAATTTATGTCGCTGATAGGCCTCTTTCGGACTATGGGCGCGATCGCCCCATGGTACGGCAAGATCGCTCCCTTCTGGCAGAAACTTGACGCAGTCGCGCGCCCTGATTCGCGCGGTCGCTCCCTTTGTCCAGTAACTTGGCGTCGCGCCCTCATATTGGCGCAGTCGCTCCCTTTTGGCTGTGTCATAAATTTCGAATTTGCTTGTTTAATTCCCTAATATATGCGTTCCCAATTTAGATGTCACCAAATTCAACATATATAGTCTGTAAAATACTCCATTTTCTCATTTGAAAAGACACAAATGTCTCATTTTAAAAGGCATACTCCTAAAATAAAATATTTTAATACATTTTTATTCATGAGACTCGTTTATCATATTCATAATATCTATACGCTCCTAACTGGGGCGTTATTACAAGAGCACCGATAGCATAGGGTTCGAAAATATTTACAATATTTTTTCTTTTCATTTTTTTCCTTTCCAACCTTAAAAAATTGTAAAAATAAAATTTTAAATTCTAACAAAGTTAGAGCTTAATTTAATTTTGTAAATATTTAATCGTTATAAAAATACTTATTTATTATATTCATATTTATGTAACTTTTTTTTATATTAGGAGTTTAATATTCACATTTAGCTTTAGAACCTAAAAAGTGAAAATATGGGGAAAATGTGTTTTTGATAGAGATTAAAAAAAAACTTGTTTTAGAAATATACGGTAACATTTTTGTAAATAACTGAAATTTATTTTAAAATTTGTGATGACATTTTTGTAAATAACTAACACTTCTATTAAAACGCACGTGATCATTCTTGATGAACGGAATAATTTGTGGCGGGCCAAGCCCAAACCATTTCCTCGCAAAACGGGCTCAACAGCCCACTAACACTACTAGAAACACCGTTATGAAAATTAAATGTTACCGACGGAATTATCCGTCGGTAATTTGATGTATAAATCCGCTAAATCAGAGTCGCCGTACGCTCACTCTTAAACCTAATCCCTTCTCTCTCTCTCTCCCCTATTGTGAAACCCATCGTTCATTTCGCGTTTCATCTTCCATTGCTCACTCACTCACGTTCCTAGGGTTTCATCTCTACCAGCAGCGGCGAGCAGCAGTGACGACGGTAAGCTCCTTCTCCCTCTCCCTCTCTCCCTCTCTCCCTCTCTCCATCTTCGTCGTTTCTATTTTGAAGCTCTAAGTCAACGACTCTCTCTACAGATTCTCGACTCAAGCTTTTTCGATTCTTCGCCTTCGCACCGCAGCCTCAATCGTTTCCAATCTTTGAAGGTAAAACTAAAACCCTACTCTCCTTCCTCGCAATGAATAAATTAGGTTTTCTGAATCGTCGATCTTTGAAGTTCGATTTTATGGTCATTTTAATGCTGAACCAAAGTAAACAGTTAAGTAATTGTTAATGAATCAGCCCAAATTAATGATTTATAATCTTGTTTGGGTTTGAATAGAATTGTGTAATTGAATACTTATTAACATGTCCACTCTTGTTATCAACTCAAGAGTTGGGTAGTAAATCTCTCGCCTAACTAAAATGTGATTTATCTTTTTTTTCTTTTTCTTTTTTATCAACATTTTGTAAATTTAATGAAATTTGAAGGGCATATAAGCAAACGACGAGCGAAAGTTTACAACTTCACACGAAATTTTAGGGTTTTAGCTCAACGCCAGCCGAAAAACCTAGCAGAAGCAGAAATCGAAAATGGACAAGAGCTTGATCGGAGATTTGGACAATCTTCCCGAAGAAGACAAGGTCAGAATGGCCACCATGATTGACCAGCTTCAAATCCGTGACAGGTTTGGTTTCTTCCATTTCTGAATTCCCCCACATGTATTTAGGGACAGAGGGTGTAATTTTTAAGATCCTGAGATCTCACTCTCTCTGTACATACGCATTGGAAATGATTAGGCAAAAAGTAGTTCTTAAATGGATCTAACAGTTATCAGTTTTAGTTTTTGTGTCTGTAGTTTGAGGTTGATTGTTTGATCCCCAATTTAAAACTCGCCTACTTTAGCTTTTGAACAATGTTTTTGGAGATTTTGGGTTTTATACTTATGTTGGAAATGGAAGAGAAGCCATGGAAACTTGAATTTAAGATGTGGGGTTATGCTTTTGTGTTATGTGGGATGGGGCTGTTGATTTGGGGGACTAACGATTAAGTGTTTAAAGTGTCTGCAAATCTATGTTATTTCAAATTCATAAAGATTAATTTACACCATAGTTTACGGCCCTGCTAACGAGTGTAACTTTGAGCTCACTAAATTTCGTGAATTATATGTATTCATTGAACTCACTGCATTGTATGAGTAATTAGTTACTTTGATGATTCAGTTAAGGCGTGAAATTGCTAGCCTTCGTATAAATATTCAGCAGTCTCTGCTGTTCCACACAATTTCTTGCCCTTACCTAAACGCACTTGTAAAGATGAACTGGACTTTATTCATTTTATTTTCATAGTTATCTGTATGCCATTACCCTATTTTAGATTCCCTCTAGCTTTCTGGGATATTTCAGAATTGCAATTTGGTTTTAGAGCGAGCTATAAGATATACTTCCTCTATCCCTCTAAAAGTTTCACTTTTATTTTGGACATGGAGATTAAGAAAAAGTGTAAGTGGTGCAAGTGTTGTGAGTATAAAAAATGAGGTAGGAGAGAGAAGATGGGGGTAGGGAATAGTATATAATTGTTGTTGTGAGTATGCAAGTGGATCCCATTGAAAAAAAAAGTGTCTTAAAATTTCCATTTTGGTTAAATGTAACTTTTAGCGGGACAACATTTTGGGTAAAACGTGTAACTCTTAATGGGGCAGAGGGAGTATGTGTTTCTCTGATCTACATGGAATTAATATTATCTTTATTACTTGAATGGGTTTGGAAAATTATGTTCTTTATAATGCAATCACAGGTTTCTTATTTAAAATATTAGATCCTTAAGAGGGACTATTATGCTGTAATATATGTAGGAGTTATTCAATGCGTACTAGATGAAGTGTAGTATTCTGCTTTGAGGCTAGTTTTTCAATTTCATTAGTTGCCTTTTGTATTCATTTATTGATTGGGCTTTTGAGTACAACACTTTGCTGGCCATAGGTGCTTAGCAGTTTTCCAGGTTACCTATATACACAGCTTTGAAATTGATTAATACAAGTAGTGAGATATCAAAATTTTGCACAAGCAAAGGTCTTTAAACTTAATTTCTTTGTCCCATTTTTTTTTTTTTTTGGGGGGGGGGGGTTGGGACTTTCTTTTTCGGTTATTGATGTTTGGCGGAGGAAATAGCTTTCCTTTTCCTGATTGATAAAGCTCTTCTGTGCCTCTAGAGACCATCTCGCAACCATAACTTTGATCCAGTTCACCATGAAAACATTTTTAATTTTTGAACCACAGTTTGCATGGTTGGACTTTGCGATGTGTGCACAAATGCTATAGCTAACTTCTAAATCTCAATCAAGTGCTTAATAATAAAGACAACAGATACATGATTGAGTGCCTCTGTTATAACAACGACAAGGTACGTATCACTAGAGCCGTCAATTTGGGACGTCCCGTCCCACCATACAAAATGGGATGGGATAGGATAATATATTTTAATCCCGTATAAAAGCGGACCCATTTGGGACATTCCGTTTGGGACGCGGGACTAGGCGGGATGGGACGGGACGTCCCGCAGTTTTTAAATTTTTTATTTTTTTTTAACCCCAAATGCATTTTAGCACTTAGCTCTTAGTTTTTTTTTTTTTTAACTATCCATTTTCTTTTGGCGTTGATTAAGCTATTTTATGAATATAAGAAGTTTTTATCTTGTTGGATCGTAAGAGATTAATCTTATGTTTTTAATTTATTATTTTCGCATCATCTCGGTTGGATTTTAGTTTTATAATATTAGCGTCTTATTGTCCCGTATTGGCCCGCGCCCCGAAATGGGATGGGACGGGACGGAGAATTTTAGGCCCGCGAGGAATTTGGGACTCCCGTCCCGCAAAGTTGCGGGATTTCATAGGCCCGTCCCGTCTCGTCCCGTTATCCCAAATTGACAGCTCTACGTATCACCGAAAGAAACAAAATTTGCTCCAACTTAAAACTGAGATTTCCCTTTTTTCTTTCATCTCCCCTTTTGTTGGAAGCCAAGATGACTCCTGCAAAGTTGAAAATTTGTCTCCTTATTGGTACTGATGAAAGGTTTTGTTGTTATCAAGCAAGGCCTTCTTGAAGTACACAATTTAACTTCAAGAACAAATCAAATTGCCTCCTTGTTGTGTAACATATAAATTGGAAGAAGTTAACTATCCAGTTTATTTCTTCATGATTTCCTCTGATTACTTGGTCCTGAAACACAAAATTGCTTTCTATACGAGTATGCTGAGAGTAGAGCTGTCAAAATCGAGCCCGGTCCAGCCTGCCCGATTTTTTAAGGGCCTGGGCCTCAAATTAAAAGGCCCGAAAAAAACCGGGCCTGGGCCTCAAATTAGAAGGCCCGAAAAAAACCGGGTCTCTTTGGCCCGGCCCGGTAGGCCAGTGGGTTCATGCGGCCCGAACATGAAAAGCCCGGAAAAGCCTGGCCCGGCCCGATGAAACAGTTGACACTAAAAAAAAAAACCTATCTATAGTATAGTCAAGAACAGTGTCCAGTAGACATGCCGTGGATCAAAGCTTTTCTGCTAGCTCACAAGTTAATAGTTGCACTGACAAATCTCTGTAGTGTTCTATAATCATCCTCAATAGAGAAAAGACTGAGATGAGTTGTTGAGTGGCATGATTAACGATGGCAAGCCTAGAGAGTGAAATTTAAGGAGTGAAAGCTGAAGTGTGGCTTCTTCCTTTGAGTACCATTCTTGAGACCTGCAGAACCTATTCGGCACAATGAAGCCACAGACTCTCTCATCGTTTCCGGCCCACACACCACGACCCCTATATAGGATCCACCTATTTCATCTGGAAACTTCGAGAATATATCTGCACAAATATGAATAAATAAATAAATATTTTAGATTCTCATTATTCATGAATGCTTAATGAATTCTATACACACTTTAACTAAACGATCTTAAGTAGGCAGTAGAATAAAACACGCACCTTTTAAGTTGGGCCTTCCACCAAAATGTTTTTCACATTCCTCCAGTGATCTGTTTGATTGGGCTGAAGTTAATGTCATGGCCTTACCTTTTTTCTTTGAATCCAGTTGAGGACGTTCTTTCCTCAGCTTTATCCTTCTCAGAAATACAGCCACAAATGTGCTGAAGATGAGATTGAGGGGTAGTAAAATAACCAAATACTTTTAACTTTGGATTGGCCCATAGGCCCGAAGGCCCGATGTTCACATGGGCCGGGCTTGACTTTTACTAGGCCCGCTAATGTATAGGCCCGGCCCGGCCCGTTTGACAGCTCTAGCTGAGAGCACCATCCTGGCCAGATGATGAGTCATTTGCCTGACCAACCTATATCAATGTATCCGTACCTGACCTTGCTCTTAGATTCTCATTTTTCATTTATTCACAAGAATGGAAAGAAGAAAGTTGTAATAGGGAAAATTCATCTTTCCCATTCTTCGTCTTTTTTTTCCTCCCCCCCCCCCTCCCCAGTTTTTATATGTTCCATGATAAGTTTTACTACCTGAATATGAATTACCTTCCTTTGGCTTTTCCTTTCTTCCCTTGTGCAAAGCAAACATCGAACACTATGTTAAGGATTCTGTTCAGTAGGCTCAATAGCACAAGAAGTTTGTCTAATGTGCTACCACCTCCGTCCCAAAATGAATGTCCAAAAAAAATTAAATTTGCTCTTAATCAAGAAAAAAATAATTTATTGTTTTGGAAATTCATTTTGGGACGGATGGAGTATTTATAGACTTCAACTTGTAATTAGCATATATCTCATGATGCAAAGTTTTCAGCTTGTCAAGGTTTGATCTTTATGACGAGAAATCTTCATCATGAGCTGCAACTCCTTTTCAGTTATAGAACTCCAGACATATATCAAAATCCCCGATTGTTTAAAATGTCAAGTTTCTTTGATTTCCCGTATCACGGTAAATTACTAACAACTCCTCACCTGTTTTCATCTGGGCCCGCTCCCATCTTGCAGCTTGAGGATGTATAATTCACTGGTGGAGAGATGTTTCACAGACTGTGTGGACTCATTCAGGCGTAGAAACCTAGATAAGCAAGAAGAGTCGTGTGTTCGCAGGTGTGCTGAGAAGTTCTTGAAGCACTCTATGCGTGTTGGCTTGAGGTTTGGGGAGCTCAACTCTGGTGCAGCTACAAAAGATGATAATCAAAGCTGATTGAGAACTGCTTTCTGTTAAACAGGTCGTATTAATTTTGAATTACTCTCAAATTTGTGGTACGCACTTATGTAGCCGCGGAGTTTTATGAACCTAAGAAAGTTTTGATTAAAATTTGCTGATTATTTAGTTCACCTTACGAAGGGATTAATGCTTTCTGCTGTGGTTGATCCATGATATTGGCTTCTAGGTTGATACTCCCTCCGTCTCCTAATAAATACATTTTTTTTTTTGTCTCAGTGTTACATTTCTATATAAGAATTTTTTCTTAGTGCAGCTTTACGATGATATAAGAAATGTACAAACAAGAAACAAGTAAAGCATATCTTTAAAGTCATTTACAAGTCAATTGCGACATTTATTACGAGGGTCTAGATTGACGAGTCAATTGCGATATTTATTAGGGAGTGTCTGGATTGACGAGTCAATTGCGACATTTATTACGGGAGTGATTAGGGCTAGAAGTTCTCACTTTTGGGTTTAGTTTTTGGTTTCTACTCTTTGGGTTGTGATGCAGTTTCTTGTTTAGTATTAATTTTGAAGATTATATAAACATAATTGATTGTTTTAATTATTAATTTATAGAGGGTGGTGCCTCGTGCTTAATGATAAATCAAGTTAAAGATGGTAATTATAGTGACAAAAGTGTTGTAAATTTTGTTATTTAAGTGCCCTACAGATTTTTATTTTTATTTTTTAAATAATGCGTATATAATAGAATTTGTATAATTTTGACCATGGTAATTACAATGGTCAAAATTTTAAATAATCTCTTTAGTCTTATCTAAAATAACTGTCACTTTTAAATAAAATATTTGGTCCAAAATAATAGTAGCTTTTGGGTCTCTCACTTTTAAATAAAATATTTGGTCCAAAATAATAGTAGCTTTTGGGTCTAAAGTATTCAAATTTCTATTTTATCTTAACACTAGTACTAACCACCCGTACCAAGGCACGAGTCACTTCTGCTAAATGTGTTCGTTTAAGATTATTATTTTCACAGTGTGGTGATGATATGAAAATAAAATCAAATAACAAAAAAATATATGTAAAAATACATCAAAAATATATAATTGAAAGTTACATGTATAAAGAAACCTAATAGTAAAAGAATAGCTTTAGAATTGAAAAATAAATGGAAAGTTTCTATGCCTTAATTATTTTGAAGAAAGTCAACAATAAATCATGAAGATAATAAAATATAAAATGACTGAAAATTCTCTCCGTTCTGATATAAATTTTAAACAATATTTTTAATCGAGAACAAAATTGGATATTCATTAGAGTGCTAAAAAATCTATCTTGTTTTATAAAGCATCACAAAGAGGTTTAAGGTTTAAATTTACATGCACAAAGAATCCACAAAGAAATGATGCTTAACTAAAATGTGATTTATCTTTTTTTTTTCTATTTTTTTTATCAACATTTTGTAAATTTAATGAAATTTGAAGGGCATATAAGCAAACGACGAGCGAAAGTTTACAACTTCACACACGAAATTTTAGGGTTTTAGCTCAACGACGGCCGAAAAACCTAGCAGAAGCAGAAATCGAAAATGGACAAGAGCTTGATCGGAGATTTGGACAATCTTCCCGAAGAAGACAAGGTCAGAATGGCCACCATGATTGACCAGCTTCAAATCCGTGACAGGTTTGGTTTCTTCCATTTCTGAATTCCCCCACATGTATTTAGGGACAGAGGGAGTAATTTTTAAGATCCTGAGATCTCACTCTCTCTGTACATACACATTGGAAATGATTAGGCAAAAAGTAGTTCTTACAGGGGGAGGTGTGGCCGGGTGGATTTTGGGAAATGGAATGAGAAGGGAGAAGCGGAAGTGAGACATTACACCAATCATTGACTGTGAGAGCGGGAGTGGACGGAGTAGACCGAGATTCAAAGGGGAAGACTTATGAAATTTGTATATAGCACACTTATGAAATTTGTATCCATGCCAAATTATAAACTGAGGAAATAGGGTGTTTGTTTATAAATTCTTATTGACTTGGTGAGTATAAGAAGGTCAACGGTGTATTATGTATATGAAATATTGCTATCAGTTGTTGGCTATCAGAGGTGCTGCTGCAAAAACACTTGCAATTGCACCAATAAAGTGGCTTGTAAACCACCGATATAATGGTCATGTTATTGGATTTTTCCCACTGTCTAGACTGCGTAAAAGCTTGCAAAGCAACTCTCGGTATGGTTATTGAATGTTGCGGGGGTGGGGGAGGTAAATTTCATAGTTGTCTAAAGAGTCTACAATGGTTGTTACCGAGTAACATCAGGCTATTAAATATTGTTGGTTAATGTGGATAATAATTATAAAGTCACAAGTGGGATACTTCATATCACAAGCTAAAGGAAATTTATGTGATTTAGAGTTGAATTATCCTTACCATTTGTTTGTTGTTCTTTATTTAGTTAATCAATTTATGTTCTGAGTCATTACCATTTGTTTATGTGTACGCTAATGTTGATAATATTTTTTCAAAAAACTAATACTGTATAATAGAAGACATATTCTCATGGAATATGGTAAACTCGCAACGCGTGTTGATGCTAAAATTATACTCCCTCCGTCCCTAAAAGTTTGTCCCATTTGACTTTTTTGTTGAACTTTGACCACAAATTTATGAGAAATTAATCATGTTCATGAAATTCTAAAAGTTGTTGTTGATAATATTATTAATGGTGAATCAATAGGAATTTTTAGAATTTCATGAACATAATTAAATTGTTATATATTTGTGGTCAAAGTTCAACTAAAAAGTCAAATGGGACAAACTTTTAGGGACGGAGGAAGTATAACTTAAAAAAAAAAAACACAAGAGACATAAAAAGGAAGAAGATGATATACTTTCTTCATTTTTACCATAACTGGGAGAATGATGGAAGATGGGTATCATCAATTGGTCAGATTAGAACTGAAGCTGAACAATTTCTGGCTATAAATTCTCATTGAGAAGATCATCGGAATCATTCAAAGCTAAAATTTCTGGACACTTGATTGGTGATGAAAATTATATACGTGTTGAGGTGAGAATTTGAAGCTTTATGTTAACATTATCAAGTTTGGAGTTTATTTAATGCTCACCCTAGTTGCAATTCAATGGTATTCTCTTTTATGTTTGGGACTTGACTTGGAAAAAAGAACAAGTAGTAGTGATAAATTTGAAATTTTCAACATAAAACGGTACCAATGGCGGTAATTGACTTGAGACTCAGCTTGTTTATACTTGAATATAAGCATGTCACCTTCTGTGGAATACTGTTATCTATATAGTACTAATAAACAATGACCATAAAAAGTAAAACCAATATGGACAAAGCCAGTTACCAACCCGGCTGGCCTTTTTTTCCTGATATATTACGTACGTACTACTGTCTATTTATCCCTATCTTCTGGTTTCTTTGTTTCTCTATTCTTTACCTTTTTCATCTTCCATTTGCAGACAATACGAGGTTGGTTAATGTCAAACATTTGATTTGTTTTCACACTTCATACTCATAAAACCATGTGTTTGGTTACATATCCATATTATTATGGTTTCCCTATAGACAACTAAAACCTACTAAATTAGTTTGTTATCTAAGAATCACCATTCCCTTCCATGTCTTTTTAGCATAGATTTCATTTCATGATAATCAATCAAGTTATCATTCTTGTGTGCCAAACGAGCACTCAAGCCCATGTATGCAAAGCTGGGATCATTTATGCTTGCTTTTCCTTACTTACTGCTAGTATTGTAATTCATATGACAGAGCAATAGAACAAGGATTTACGGATTTCATTCACTTCAAATCTTGGCTCTTAAATGTGTATATATATATATTGTTCTTCTGTAGTGTCTTACTGTGTGTGTGTGTGTGTGTCTTTGTATTTAATGTGAAGATGGTGGAGGCAAGTACAGTTTGGCAGATGAGAGTAGTTGTTGCCATATTATGCAGCTTTGCTCTAAATGCTGCTCAACAAATCACGGATCCCGATGAAGGTTTCCCTCTCTTCATTCACCTTTCTCTCCCACTTCATGTGTGTTTGTGTGTGAACACATGATTTAGCGCTGTGTATAATGGCAAATCAATTTGTTGGGAGTTTAATTTCTTGCAGTGAATACATTGCAAGTTGTGCGTCGTAAGTTAAATGATCCGTTGAAGCGTTTGAGAAACTGGAAGAAAAAGACTGATCCATGCAATTCAAACTGGATAGGGCTTATTTGCAACACATCGACTGATGGATACCTTCATGTTCAAGAACTGTATGCATTTTACTTCAATGGTCCTTGTGCTTCTTAAGTTGCTGTTTGTATAACCTTCCTTTCTTAGCTTCTCTGCACACTTAAACTTGGTTATGCTAGATTGATTCATACTCCCTCCGTCCCGAAATGATCTTCCTATTTTTTTTGTCGATAATACGAAGGTACTTTAAGCACTAAATTTAGGTCCATTTAATTATTCTAATAAAAATCTATAACTTGTTATTGGTAGTATTTATAATGGTGTATCAATAACAAGTTTTAAATTTCTATTAGGATAATTAATTAAATTAATCTTAAATTATTTCTCAAATTACCTTCGTATTAACGATCAAAAAAGTGGGAAGATCATTTGGGACGGAGGGAGTATTATCTTATGTTCATAATCTTTATCTCTCTTTTCTTTTTTCTTTATCTACTCCCTCCGTCCCATAATAAATGTTGCACTTTGCTTTTTGATCCCTCCAAATATAAATGTCGAGTTTCTAAGTAAGGAAATAAGTTTAATGCAATTTTACCATTGTAAAATAATGCACAAGCAAGTAAAGCACATTCTTTAAGAACGTTGACTAGCAAAAGTGAAATTTATTATCGGACGGGGAGTAATTTTTATCCCTAACTTGCAGAAGGATGCTACGAATGAACCTCACGGGAACATTAGCTCCTGAACTCGGGCAATTATCTCATCTTAAAATATTGTGAGTATACATCCACACACTTACAATTATTTCAATTTTTTTTGTAGCTTAATAATGTAGATTTAACATGTCTAATCCCATATTTAATGTTGCAAGGGATTTTATGTGGAACAATATAAGCGGCAGCATACCAAAAGAGATTGGAAGTATCACAACTCTACAACTTCTGTAAGTGTGTGTTTGCAGAGACGTTAATTAAAAGAGGGCAGTTTGAAGCTGAGACTTAGAGATAGATTTGATCTTTCAGGCTTTTGAGCGGGAATCAAATATCAGGTCCCTTACCGGAGGAGCTTGGTTTGCTGCATAACTTGACCAAGTTTCAGTTGGATTTGAACCATATATCAGGCCCCATACCAACATCTTTTGCACAGTTGCCCAAAGTGAAGCATTTGTGAGTTTCTTCTCATAAATGAAATCTTTTCTCTTCGTGAATGATCTTATTTGTACATTTTCTGTGGTGTTCATGTTGCAGTCACATGAACAACAATTCTATCAGCGGTCAAATCCCACCTGAGCTTTATAAAATGCCATCACTTGAACATGTGTATGTCTTGTTATCTCTACAATTAACTACGAAAATCACTGATAGCTAACCATGGCACTGTAATCATGCTAACTGGTAAAAGGTAAAAAAAAATCATGGCATTATGTACATATATAATTCAGTTGCAATATTTTATTGCCGATTTTCGAGAAAAATATTTTGTTTATTTGCAGCCTTCTGGACAACAATAACTTGACAGGATACCTTCCACCAGAGCTTGCACAGATGCCAAGCTTGAAAATTCTGTATGTCGACTCTGTGTCCTCTCCCCCTCGTTTTTTTTTTTTTTGAAACAGAATACATGCTTGAGCAAGGAGTTGTTTGTTTTTCTTGGTGATAACATATTTCCTTCTTGAAATGTTAACAGATAAATTGTACAGGTGTATTTGTAACTCTTACATAATACTGCTATATATTGCTGCTTGCTTATTCCATTTCTATAGTATTCAAAGATGAGACAATCATAACTTAAGGAGCTAATCTCTCTCTTTGTTTCTCCTTTCAGTCAACTTGATAACAACAACTTTGGTGGGACTACAATCCCAGGCTCTTTTGGCAACATGTCCAAGCTCTTGAAACTGTGAGTTTTCCCTTTCACATGAACCTATATACTCCCTCCGTCCCAGCTCAATGTGCACACTTACCCGTTTGGGGGTGTCATTGATATGTGCACACTTCCTAAAATGGAAATCTTTTATTATTATCATTATTATTATAGTAACCCTACCACACTTGTCATACTCACACAATTAAATTGTGGGCCCCTCTTGCAAATCTCACTCACTTCATACTCGCAACATATTTCCCAGTAACAATACTTTTAAATATATATACTCACTCCTTAATTCCCGTGCCCAACAATAAGCGTGCATATTGGGTTGGGACGGAGGGAGTATGTATTAGGGATCTGCTTTCATTGTAGCAGCATAATGAGGTCGGACCTCTGCTAGCTGTTACTAAACTCTTACATTGATTTCCAGAAACCTTGATAACATGTACTCCCTCCGTCCCGCTTTAAGGTTCTGAGTTTGACTTTGCACGGAGATTAAGGAGGAAATATTATATTGAAAATGTTGTGAGTGTGAAAATAAAATAGGAGAGAGAATGAGTGGAGGGAATAGTAAATTATAATGTTGTGAGTATTAAAATAATGTAGGAGAGAGAATGAGTGGAGGGAATAGTGATAAAATACTTGCCATTTATGGAAAGAAGTAAAGTAAGAACCTTAATTTGGGACAGACTAAAAAGGAAAGTAAGAATCTTAAATCGGGACAGAGGGAGTAACTAATACATTCTCACAAATCCACTTAAACAGGAGTCTTAGGAACTGCAATTTGCAAGGAGGCGTTCCGGATTTGAGTGGGATACCTGGTCTTCTTTACGTGTAAGTGTTGTTTTAGTCTGATCATACATTACAACAATTTGTATGTAACTCGTGCACATTTTCCCAATGAGTATGTTTTCCCTAACTCTTTTTGGTGTTCCATGTCACAGAGACCTTAGCAAAAACAGTCTCACAGGAAACATACCATCAAATAAGCTTTCTGGTAGCATCACAACCATGTATGTTCTATTTCTGAAAGTTGCTAATCTTACTACTAGTTTTAGTTATTTCATTCTCTCTATCGAAAACATGAGAAAATATACACTAATAGTTCTCAGCTCTCGCTCATGTAAATGTATGTGCACATATCTTTCCTTTTTTGCTTGTTTATATTTATTGATGCTGCACTTCATTACGTCGGATCACTTTTGCAGTATTCTGTCAAACAACCAGCTCAACGGTTCTATTCCTTACGTCTCAGGCTTTCCTTTTCTTCAGATTATGTGAGAATCTCCAAGTTTGTCATCTCTGATTACCTTTATGTATGTTTATTTATATTAGTAGTTTGCAAAGCTTGGTATGTGTCTATGTGATGTGGAGATCTATTTGTAGGTCACTAAGCAACAATTTAATAAGTGGCTTGGTTCCTACTACAATTTGGGCGAATATGACATTCAGTTCCGATGGAAAACTTTTAGTGTAAGAGAACATATCATTATTAATTGTAACTTTAATTTGGAAAAGCCGTTTTGTTCTCACGAGCCGTGCCAGCTCTGGCATAGCATGTTGGTAATGATTTATGTACTGCAGGGATTTCCAACATAATTTACTTTCAGATGTTTCGGGCACTCTCAATCCTCCTTCAAACGTGAGCATAATGTAAGATTCTGCTTCAGTACATGATACATATTCACGTGTATGCTGCATTTAGTTGATTAATATCTAACATCTGTGCAGGCTTCAGGGGAATCCCGTTTGTGCCAATGCGAATAGTCGCAACATCGTAGAGTTCTGCGGACCCACAAATGGAGAAAACACTATACCAGATGTAGACAATGACACCTCATTGGATACTAGTTGTCCACTTTATTCTTGTCCAACTGATGGTTATGAGTATGTTCCGTCATCTCCCCAATGCTTCTGTGCTGCACCTTTCGGAGTTGGGATTAACTTAAGAAGTCCTAGTATCTCAGATTTCCCCCCATATAAAGTTCCATTCGAAAAGTACCTGACGACACATTTTAACATGCAAAATCGTCAGATATACGTCAATTCGTTCCTTTGGGAAAAAGGTCCGAGGCTGAAAATGCTGGTGAAGTTCTTCCCTAAGCTTAGTAACGTTACTCAAAAGTTCAGCTCTGATGAGATTCAATGGATAATTGGTAACTTCTCTACTTTTGCAATTCCCGGGCATGACACGTTTGGGCCTTACGACTTGCTTAATTTCACTGGCGGCATTTATACCAGCGGTATGTTTGATTACATGTACTTTATTCACATGCTAGAAAGAAAGTAGAACTAATGTATAGAGCTTGATCCGTCCACGTAATTTGAACATTGAACTTCAGTTGACTATTGTTAGTAATAATGCAGACTTCATTCCTACTCCTGGAGGCCATAGCAACAAAAGTGTTGTGGCTGGAATTGTGTTAGGGGCTATTTCCTGCACAATTGCATTAATCTTAGCCATCGCGCTCGTGGTCTTAAAAGTACTTCCCAGATTCCAGCAGCATGTAGTTTTGAATGATAAAACAGGTGAGTAATTTTGACGCTAATGGCTTAATTTCCCGTTACAGTCAAACATGCCCCGTTCCTCACAGAAAAAAAAAAAAATGACCACAAGAAATTTGTTAGTAATTTGGTACTAAAAAACTTGTACTAATCTCTCTTCCCTTTTGCAGTTTCATTCTCAACTATAAAATTAGGAATTAGAAATTTCAGCTTTGAAGAACTTAATATGACTACAAGAAATTTTAGCAGCAGTGCTCAAATTGGTCAAGGTGGGTATGGTAAGGTCTACAAAGGAGTTTTGGGTGATGGAACGGTTGTGGCAATAAAGAGAGCCCAAAAAGGTTCGCTGCAGGGCGAGAAAGAGTTTCATACCGAGATTGAATTTCTGTCACGGGTTCATCATCGTAATCTGGTTTCGTTGATTGGGTATTGTGATGAAGAGCAAGAACAGATGTTGGTCTATGAGTTTATGCCAAACGGTTCATTAGGTGATCTCCTTTCAGGTAAATATATATATGTGTTTTAGAATATGGACCTTTTGTTTTGGTTGCTACTAATATCTCTGTTTCTTCTGTTGTGTTGGGGACGTACAGCTAAAAATAAGGGGAGTTTGAGTTTTGGAACTCGCCTGGCTATAGGCTTAGGAGCAGCCAAGGGGATTCTATACCTGCATACGGAAGCTGACCCTCCGATTATCCACCGTGATATTAAGACAAACAACATACTATTGGATTCCATGTTTAATGCAAAAGTATCGGATTTTGGTATCTCGAAGCTTGCTCCAGTGCCGAATGGCAAAGGCGGCTTTGCAGCTGAACGTATATCCACAGTCATTAAAGGGACACCAGTAAGTAAGTTGGATCATTAATTAGTTGAAATAGTTATATATAAGCTTCCATAACTGATATGGTTTGTTGAACGGGTGTAGGGATACATAGATCCGGAATACTTCATGACTCGGCAGTTAACAGAGAAGATTGATGTCTATAGCTTTGGAGTTGTACTTCTGGAACTCCTGACTGGAATGGAGCCTATTTCCCATGGCAGAAACATTGTTGAAGAGGTAACTAGGGCATGTGAATCTGGAATGATGCATTCAATCATAGACTGGCGCATGGGTTTGTACCCACCATGTGACAGCGTGAAGAGGTTGATGGAAGTGGCACTCAAGTGTGCCCACAAGAGGAAAAAGATGAGACCAACAATGTTGGAGGTGGTTAGGGAGCTAGAGAAGATAGGTATGATGATGCCTGAATCTTCTGACATAACGATTCCACCAGTGATGTCAGAGATAGAGTTTACAACTCCATTAATTTCTGTTAACTTGAGGAGAATTGGGATGTCATCAGACATGTCAGTTGAGGATGCCCCTGGAACTAATCAGGCGTGCATCCAGGATTTTGGAATTGCGTGAGATTAGTATTTAAAAAATATTGTAAACAATAATAACTGTGAAAAATAACTTCATATATAAAAAAAAGTTACATATAGTCGGTGAATTAGGTAAAATTTGGATTATCCAATTTCGATCAAATGCATGAAATTCAGTGTTTATTATTCAAATTGCACGCACAAAGAGTTGTTGGTACAGTAGGTTAAAATTTGGTATTATAATTGCGTAGAAGAAAAACTTTGAAGATTTTAGGCTCTGTTTGTTTCGCGTAAAATTACTTGTGAAAAATGATTTCCCGTAAAATGTTTTTCGGAAAATGAAAATGTTTTTCGAAAAATGAGATAAACATGTCTTCAACTGTTTGGTAATGAAAATGTTTTCCAGAAAAAAATTCATGTGTTCAATGAAAATATTTTTCAATAAAAACATAATTTGAGATAAGTTGAAAGAAATAGGGTAGGGTAGGGTAATGGAGGTGGGGATTAGTAGGGGTGAGGTGGATGGTTATGGGGTAGGGTAGGGGTATGATAGGGGTAGGATAGGGTGGTGGGGGAAATATAAAGGGTAAGATGATGGTAGGCTAGGGTGGTGATAGGGTAGGGGGTAGGGGGGTGATCAAGAGTAGGGGAGTGGGGTTGGGTGGGGGAGTTATTAAAAAATAAATTAATTTAATTATGAGTAAAAAAAAGTTTGATCGTGGGAGGGGAGTTTGTGAGTGTAGTTGGGGTGGTGGTGGTGGTGGTGAGTGTGGTGGGGTAGGGGGTGGGGGGTGGTGGTGGTGATGGAGGGAGAATTGGAAAATATAATTTTAATATAAATAATTTGTTTATGAAGGGATGGGGTAGGGGGTGGATAATGCAGGGTGGGTAACGTGGGGTGGGTGTGTGGGTGCGAGAGTGTTATCATTTTTTGAAAAATGTTTTATTTAAAAAAAAATTGTAAGTCATTTTACTTAGAAAAGTGGAAAAATATTTTCGAAAAATATTTTCTTCATTTTCAGGTGTTTATCAAATATCGAAAAATGGGGAAAAAGTTTTTCGAAAAATATTTTCCCCAAACAAACAAACGGAGGTTTGTGTGATAGTGCACATTTTCGCACTGCCTTTTGCCTTTTGTGTATTGCGTTTTACCTTTTGCCTTTTGATTAGTTAATCCGCGTGTTTTTTCTTTTGATATTGATATTGATATTGATATGCTGCTTCTGCTGCTGTATCTTTAATTGTTGCTTAAAGAAAGGATAAGCACACATAACCTAAAATAGTTAGTATTGAGTGGGTACAACAACAACGACAGGGGAGAGAGAGAGAGAGAGATTATACAACGTAACATTAACGTGACCTGACCTCCATTCCACCATTTATAATAAATGAAATTATTAATTAATCATTAACAACAAGACTATATACTCCCTCCGTCCCAATAAGTGCTTCACCCTTTTGGGTGGGCACGCAAATTATGGTAATGGGAGGAAAAAAAAAATATTGTGAGTGTAATTTAAAAATAGGAAAGAGAATTAGTGGAGGGAATAGTAAATTTGAAAAGTGCTGTGAGTGTAATAGTGAATTAGGAGAGAGAATGAGTGGAGGAAATAGTAAAGATTCTTTGCCAAAAAAGGAAAGGTGAAGCTTCTTTTTAACGGGACGCCCTTTTGAGTAATTAGTGAAGCTTTTATTGGGACGGAGGGAGTATACTCCCTCCGTCCCGCTAATATCCGCAAATATAATATTTTAATAAAATGTTGTAAGTGTAAAAGTAAAATAGGAGAGAGAATGAGTGGAGGGAATAGTAAATTATAATGGTGTTGTGAATATTAAAATAATGTAGGAGAGAGAATGAGTGGAGTAGGGTGAATATTTTATTAATATAAAGTTTCCTTTTTGGGAGTGTGCGATTTGTATTGTGACGCCCAAAAAAGAAAGTGTGCGATTTGTAACGGGACGGAGGGAGTATATTACTACCGGAAACCAATTTTCTCTCTCTTCTCTCTCTAGAAATTAACATTAAGAATTGAAAAGAGGAGTGAGCAAAAATGGAGTCTACCGTTGTTTTCTGGCACTGTAGTCAGTCTGTTCACAATTGACAATTATTCCTCTGACTTGGTTTATCATTTGATTATTCTCTCCCTTTCACATTCACATCGCACCCATTTTTTGATTCCTTCTCCATTTTCATTTGACTTCCACTGCACCTTAAGTTTCATTTCCCTCCAACTCTCTCTCTCTCTCTCTCTACCCTTCTTTGGTAAGTTAACTACTTTCATCTTTTTTTACTAATTTTTTTTCTTAATCATCATCATTTTTTCCATGATTATGTATGTACTTGTTTTGAAATTTCTGTTATCATTCTTCTATTCAATCATTATTTCCACTCACTAAAAATTCAATTTCAATTCGTTAATTTTAAAGTTGTCGGAATGGCGAGTCTTTGCCTGATTGCTTTTGCCCTCTCATTCTTTGCTCTGCTCACCCTCTCAGCTCCCCAAATTACTCATCCAACTGAAGGTAAAGTTTTTCTTTCTTTTTCAATTCCTTTTACTCTAATTCTCTGTTTTATGTCACCTTTTTTTTTTTTTTTAATTTACAATAGTTACTAGATGAAAACATTTTAATCTGGTGTTTGTTGACCACTACTGAGTGCTGAATTATAAGGTGAGGAGAGATAATATAAACCCTAATGTGAGATCGATTATCCGTTACATCTTTGTAATATAAACCCTCTTTTGTAAGTTAACTGTTTCCATCTTCGTAGTATAAACTATAAACCCTCTACCCTCTCTTCTCATTGAAATCTTCCCTTTATGTCCCTTTCAGTCTCTGCATTGCGAGCTATCAAGAGCAGTTTAGTTGATCATATGAAACATCTCAGGAATTGGAATAAGGGAGATCCATGCACCTCAAACTGGACTGGCGTTTTATGCTTTAATGCAAGTGGCGTTGATGGATACTTGCATGTCCAAGTGATGTACGTCTAAATCTTTGTTATGATTTATTACCTTAGCTTACCTTTCCTTCCCTTCAATAACATCTACTCCGTCCCAAAATTAATGTTCATTTTTGTTCTTGATCATGAACGAAAATTGAGTTTCATTTTGAGACGGATGTAGTACTTGTTATTTCAGGTCATTATTACGAAAAGTAACTCTTCTAGTGGTCCTCCTATCGTAATACTTTTCTTTAGTATAAACTTCAAAACAAAAGCTTTATCTTGTCAAAGCTGAATGTCTAGCAGTTTTCTCAAATGACATGATACTGTTATAATTTCTGCTTCTTATTTTTCCTTTTTGCAGCCAGCTACTGAATAAGAATCTGTCTGGAAGCTTAGCACCTGAGCTTGGTCAGTTATCTCATCTTACAATACTGTGAGTAGTAACACAATTTATTGTTTTATTAAATGTGTAAAAATTGCATTCTATTAATGTGAATTCATCTACCTTCTTTCATGATGCTAATACATCTTCATTTCTGTGTTAAAAGAGATTTCATGTGGAACGAATTAAGTGGCAGTATACCAAAGGAGATCGGCCGTATCGCATCCCTGAAACTCTTGTAAGTAGAAATTAAAAATTTGTTCTGATTCTGAATCGTGCCTCAATATTTCCCTTCATCTTCATCTTGTTTTTCTACTCTGCGGATATGGAAGTTTGTATTAGCTACGACCTGAGATGCATATGTAATGGAATGGTTTGCATATGCACCATTAACTTCAGTTGTTTGCAAAGTAGGTTGAAGTTTTCCACTTAAGCCAGGGTGTCACAAAACTGTATCTGACTAATCTATGGCCAAGTGTCTCAAATACTCTATTATTTATAGCTGCATCTTAGGTGATTCCCAGACGTAATGGAAGGCTTTCTGAGGTTGACAAACGAACTCAGTAGTGCCTGATTCCAGGCTCAACTATTATTGTGCTATAGGCCTATGCTCACTGTTATTTGACCTCTGTGTGCTGCTTTCAACAGGCTCTTGAATGGAAACAACTTATCAGGTGGATTACCTGATGAGATTGGGTATCTTTCAAATTTAACTAGACTACAAGTAGACGAGAACCAGTTATCAGGTCCAATACCCGAATCATTTTCAAACTTGAATAGTGTCAGACATCTGTGAGTAGATCTTCAACCTAAACTCTGTCTATAACTTGCATAGTTCTTTTATTTTCTCCCCTTTTATTGATCTCTTTGTTTGATGCTGTAGCCACATGAACAATAACTCAATCAGCGGTCAAATTCCTCCGGATCTTTCCAATGTAACCACTTTGCTTCACTTGTGAGTCTGTAGCAGATCATCTCTCTCTCTCTCTCTATCTCCCTCTAGCTCTAGCTCTCCCTCTCCCCCTGAAGCTAGTTATAGTCTTATAATTTAATTTGTGAAGGGGCATTTATTATTCTGTTAATGCTGTTTCTACAGGCTTCTGGATAATAATAACTTATCAGGGTATATTCCATCAGAATTTTCAACCCTCCCTAACTTGCGGATACTGTAAGCTACTACATACAAAATTATGTTCCATTTCTAGTAAGCTTGTTTAAGTTGTCTGGTTGTAGTCCTTATTGCACAATATCAAAACTCAGGAAGATTCGAATTTTAGTTGATGATGAACGTTTCTTGCCTACTGAAATGGACAAGATATGTAGACCGCGGCATAACTAGGCGATGAACTCCTGATATATTCTGGTCGACTTCAACCACCTATTTTGAAGGGGAATAAACAGATAATCAGAGGAGAATTGTAAATACTTATTTAGATTTTCATACCTTCAAACTGAGCGAGATCAGTATTGATGTTCACTTCAAAATGATAAGATCTGATCTGTAGTTGGCATGCCGCCTCTGGTTTATCATCTACCCAATCAATTTTCCAGTTCGGACCAGACATGTTTTATTGTGAATCTCAATGATCCCATCTGCTTTCGCTTCTCACAATTGTAAATTTCTGTTATCGCCTTATGTGATCTTTTCATATGGAATTCTTAACGAACCAACCTCTTTCAATGCATTTCATAGGCCCTAACAAATTGCTTGGTGCTATAGTCTTGCAAATTTTAGTGTGATATTGATGTTTTTGATTCGCCCTGAGAAGCACTCAATGTTATCTTAAAAGTTATAAAGGGGCATCATTTTTCCTTTTGCAGTCAACTTGATAACAACAATTTCAGTGGGGCTGAAATTCCTGCTTCTTATGGAAACCTTTCAAGACTAGTGAAATTGTAAGTGCTCTATAAGATTTCTTTGTCTTCTTCATTTGGCTGTCCAAGAACTATGTGAAGCTCTCTCGGACAAATTATATCAGTCTGTCTGTTATATATATCAGACTTAATATTATAGAATGGCAATACTTTCTGGGGGCGTAACCTTGCAAAGGTGCTCAATTAATGCACTTTCAACCCCTGGGAGAGAGATAGAAGGCATTTGCATGTTCTCAAATCGCTACGGTCCATATATTGCTAGAAGTTTCAGTTTGTTGCAGTCTTACCATCTGGTGCCTAAACTGCGTAAAGGACGAGTTTCTTCAATCCTAAGTAAATCTCCATAAGATATTGACTCTTTGGAGTTCAATTTTATGTTTGTTGTGTGAGTCCCTACTAGAAGATATTGTTATGCTTCTGCATCAATCTGTATAACCATTAAAAGTACTTTTAGCAATATGACATTCATCTTTGTTCTCGTATTTTTGTTCCATATCTTGTTTTCACAATCCCAATGATTTTGGCCTCTTGGACATCACGGATCTGATTGAGAGAGAAATGCTCTGTCTCGGTCGTGTTCCTAATCCTGAAAATTCAGCATTATTAATCTTTTTGGGTAAATGATTCCATGGTCTATCAGGCTCCAGACTCGTAGTTATGACTTGAAAGAATTTCTGAAGCTAGAAACAATTATCAGTAGAATTTGTGATGCTGCAGATAAAGATCTATCCCCATATTTTCATTCAGCTTATGAAGAATTTCAAGTTTCATATCTCTGAAGGACATCATAAATTGTCATATTGGTTATTTGAAATCATACATGTGACAAAACATAAATTTTCTTTATTTTATCATTTTTGGAGCAGTTACGCTAATATGTTTCTATGCGATTCCAGAAGTCTTAGAAATTGCAGCCTGCAGGGAGGAGTACCTGATCTAAGCAGGATACTGAACCTTACCTACTTGTAAGTTTCATATTGATAAATTGGATGCTCATCATTGAATATCACTGTGTGACTTTTTGCTTGTATATTCATGTGGCTTTCATGTGGTTACTATTTTCAGAGATCTCAGCCAGAATCAGCTAACTGGATTCATCCCATCAAACAAGCTTTCAGACAATATGACAACTATGTAAATATATAACATAGTAAACTTCTTTACTACTGAGATCATGCCATGAACATTAAGTTTTTCTAAGCTTTACAATTATTTTTGCTGCTTCGCTTATAGACTTAAAAAATGCTTTTCAAAACTGAAATTTACTTTGAACTATTTAGAGTGTTATTTGTCATTACTGTTCTCTTATGCATTTCATATCCATCGTCCATATTAACTCGCATGATATTCATTATTTTTTGGTCAGTGATTTGTCGGATAATCATCTAAATGGATCTATCCCGGAGAGTTTCTCAGATCTTCCTCTTCTCCAGAGACTGTGAGGATTTTTCTTTCCACAACTCCTGTTCCCACTAACCCCACAGCCATAATTGCACATAATTATATTTAGTTATTATAATAACTTGATTTCCTCTATGGATGGGTGTGAATGGATCCTTATTACAGGTCACTTGAGAATAATATGTTCAGGGGTTCTGTGCACGCTAATCTATGGCAGAACAGGTCTTTCAGTACAACTGCAAGGCTTATGCTGTAAGGATTGTGTAAAGATTTTTATTGTTGTTATCTGAAAATATAAATATCAATTTCTGAAATAACTATGTTGATGATATGTTAAATTAATAAATGGACTTCCATAATGCAGTGATCTTCGGAATAACCAACTTTTAAACATTACCGGAGACCTAAATCCTCCAGAAAATGTCACGTTAAGGTTTGATTTTCCTCTCTCTCTCTCTCTCTCTCTCTCTCTCTCTCTCTCTCTCTCTCTCTCTGTCTCTCTGTCTCTCTTTTTAATGGAACCCAATGATAGTGAATAAGACTGTGACTTTCGGTTTTACTGCACCTTTATCTGAACGCTTTTCCTCCTAATATAACCTATGATAACCTGCATGATGTCCCTAAAGGCATGTACTTTAACCACTGGACGTCCAAGCAGTGGTTAATTGTTGACAGAAACCAGTAACTCTTCATTGAATTCATAGAGAAAAAACAAAAAAAAAAAAAAGAAATCCTCAGTATCAAAGGTCTTTGTAACACTGGCCTTAGACCGCCATTCAGTTCACGCTTGGCATGTGTACTGGATATGATTATGTTAGTGTGCATTTTAATTAATAGCTGAACCCACACATGAAAGAGATAGGAATGTGTATGATAATTTGGACATCCACTTTGGTCTGGTATTATAAGAGATAGGAAAATGAATTAATCCTATAGATAAGATGAAGGGAAGATAAAAATATTAGCTCTAGCTTCTTTTCTGTTAAGGAAGACATGAACTCGTTTCCATAATGATTCGGGAGAAAACTCATTGCAGTAGCACAACAGTTTATATTCAAGAAGTTGACCAGCAAATTTGTCAAAGTAGATGGAAAACCACTCTTTACTACTGTCTTCATTTATCCAAGAGTTTGAATCAAGGTTTTATCATTTTAACATTGAATCTGATAGGTAGTTCATGTTTTCTACATAGAAACATAATTAGGCTCATCATATATGATTCTACTTGATGATTTACAAGAAGATAATTTGTTACTGCCATGAATTTCATTTTTCATTGTGCTCATCAATAGTAACTATTTTCAGGCTACGAGGGAATCCTATCTGCAGCTATACAAATGTTGGGAATATATCCAAATTCTGTGGGTCTGAAGCTATAGAGGATGATACATCTAGAAAAATCATAAACTCAACCATAATTTGTCCTATCCAAGCATGCCCCGTGGATAATAACTATGAATATGTCCCTTCATCCCCTGTCCCATGCTTTTGTGCATCACCTCTTCGAGTTGGATATCGGCTGAAGAGTCCCAGTTTCTCCTATTTCCCCCCATATCTGTTCCCATTCGAGGAATACGTGACTAGTTCTCTTAATTTGGATCTTTACCAACTCTCTATAGACTCCCTAGTATGGGAAGAAGGCCCTCGTCTGAGAATGTATCTGAAGCTGTTTCCCAAGGCTGGTTTAAATCACTCAAGTACATTTAATGTTAGCGAGATTCTGCGCATTAGAGGGATATTTACGTCCTGGATATTTCCTGGTAGTGACTTCTTCGGACCGTACGAGCTTCTCAATTTCACTCTACTTGGACCCTATTCATATGGTAATCATCATTTGACATTTCCTTTTAGTTCTATGCTTTTTTACTTTCTGAAATTTTCATTTTTTTCCATTAACAATCTGAGAGAATATATTTTAATCAAGAAAGAAAAATTAGTTCTGTAAGGTTTTTTATTTATGTTACGAGGCATTGATGTTGCACTTACTGGGTAACAATTAGTAGAAATAGCAAATTCTATTTGGCCAAGCTGCTCAAAGAATCTGTCTGCTTTGAAGCTTGACATATACTTTGGTCGTACAAGGTATATGCAAACGGTTATCATGCAGGTGGAGCATGACATGTGCCTTTTCTTGCGAAGTATCATGCATTGACCAATTCACTGGCATTTTTTGTTACTTTTATGAAGGTTATTCATTTATGGGTGAATTTCATGTCATATAACTGAGTGCACCACTCTGAACGTATGATTGATTTGTTTATGATGCCAAAGTGTTTTCATGTCAACTATTTGTTGCTTCTCTTGAATATATATAACCTGTAACCTTACATTAACGTTACGTTGCTGCAGTGAACCTTGAGACCCCTGGTAAAGGAATAAGCAAGGGAAAGCTAATAGCTATTGTATTAGTTGCAGTTGTTTGTGCTGTAGCAATCTCTGCAATAGTGACAGTTTTTATCACTAGAAGACACACCAGATATTTGCATAAACTATCACGAAAACATATGTGTAAGTTCCATATATTAATCAATGAGAAGTTGACTCCCCTAATATTTTGTTGCCTATCATCAGATATAACTCGAGATATATGCATATTTTTGCAGCCTCAAAGGTTTCTATAAAAATTGATGGTGTTAAAAGCTTCTCCTTTAAAGAAATGGCAGTGGCAACTCATGATTTCAATAGTTCTTCTTTAGTCGGCCAAGGAGGTTATGGGAACGTTTATAGAGGAACTTTATATGACAACACGTTAGTAGCGATAAAACGTGCAAAAGAAGGATCCTTACAGGGTGAGAAGGAGTTTTTGACAGAAATAGAAATACTGTCAAGGTTACATCACCGGAACCTCGTTTCACTTGTTGGGTACTGTGAAGAAGAAGGGGAACAGGTACCTTTTATTGGGCATGCTCATATGAACAAGTTCTTGAAAGACATTCCCTTGCATCTAATGTCTGTTCTATTTGCTTTTGTTATATCATAATGGGACCAAAATAAACTATCAGCACAACCATTTTGAAGATGTTATAAATCTTTGCCAAAAGTTTTAGTGCAGTGCAGATAGCCTGGTATACCTGGAAAGTGGAACAGAATGTCCTTGTGTTTTTTTTTTTCTTCTCATTTTATGATGTGGTTCTATGAAGTAAATGGCTGTAAGATAGTTCAACATTTAGAAATAGAAGATTTTATTTACGATGGAAATTTAAGGATGTTATATGCACATATGCAGATGCTGGTTTACGAATTCATGCCTAATGGGACACTGCGAGATTGGCTTTCAGGTAGGCTGTTTTACTTCTGATCAATTTTTCTTAACTGGTCAGTTTGATCAACATATTGTTTTTATCTCATGGTGTGGTTTTGGTTACTTTATGCAGAGAAATCTGTAGAAAATCTCAACTTTGGAATGAGAATACAGATTGCACTGGATTCAGCTAAGGGCATACTTTATCTCCATACTGAAGCAAGCCCTCCTATATTCCACCGAGATATCAAAGCCAGCAACATTCTTCTTGACTCCAAACTTACTGCTAAAGTTGCTGATTTTGGACTCTCACGACTTGCACCAGTGCTGGAAGACGATGGGACTATAGCAGATCATGTATCAACAATTGTTAAAGGAACACCGGTAAATCATATGCTACTAAATCTGTCTTTAGATATCCAGACTTTGAAATTTATACCTCAGAAACACCTCACTCGCTTGAAATTTTCTGTGCTACTTGCTCTATGTTAGACTACAATTATGCATGCACAAGATAGTACTCCCTCCGTTTCGAAATGATGTTCCCACTTTTTTGGTTGTTAATACGAAGGTACTTTGAGCAATAAATTTAGATTAATTTCATTTTCCTAATGAAAATTTTAAACTTGTTATTGATACACCATTATATATACTATCAGTAACAACTTTTAGAAGTTCATTAGAATAATTTAATTAGTCTAAAACAGTTGCTCAAAATACCTTCGTATTAACAACCGAAAAAGTAGGAAGATCATATTGGGACGGAGGGAGTAAATCATTATGCTAAATGTTAATTTCCAAATCATTATGAAAGGGTGAATATTTTCGACAGATTACATGTTACATGCTGGTTAGCCATTACGCTCTTCAATGAATAACTTCTTAGCTTTACATTAACAACAACCTAAATACAGAAGAGGTCATTAGGCGGGGAGTATATTTTTTTGTTTTACTCAGATAGTCTGCTTGTAGCTCATCTCTACAACTTATCAATGTAAATACTTGGATTTATCACTTTTCTGGCGCCAGCATGGACACCCCCCCCCCTCAAATTTAAGCCTCTAACTATAGTATATTGTAAGGTTATTTTCACTAATCTTTCTTTTGATCATGAAGTTGGAAGATTAAAAAAATGGGGGGAAAAGTATTCTTCCACAAAGCAAAAGATAGAACTGAGGCAACTAACTACAACATCTGTTGAATTTTTTTGATTGCAGAAATCATAGAGACTTAACTTATAATTGACTAATGCCTCTTTTTTTTCTCTTTCAGACAAACTTTTACACGTTTTCTAGATATATTCAATATTAATTTACCTTTTAACGATATGTCAGTTAATGATTGTACATGCAGGGTTATGTTGATCCTGAATACTTCCTGACACGTAAGTTGACGGACAAAAGTGATGTCTATAGCCTTGGAGTTGTTTTTCTAGAGATCATGACTGGCATGAAACCAATATCGCATGGCAAAAATATTGTTCGCGAGGTATTTTCTTTGAATCCATTGCTATCTAATTTTTACCCGATTTTCTTTAGAACCAAGGATCCACACTACCACTTTAGGGCCATATTGGACCCATCTATGGGATCAAACCACCTCAGGCCCATGAAATGTCCCCTATGATGCTCTCCGTCTGTGAAATATTTGCTCGTATAAGAAGGTGAGCAGTGGAGGGTGGCACCATGGTAAAAGTGTGGCCAGTACTTTTATCATGTTTATATTGGCGTCTTTCCTGGTTTCATTATCTAATAAGTACAAGAAGTTTGCCTTGAAGCAACAATTATTTGCCAAAAATGAAATAAGAAACAAAATAATTTTCTTGCTATATACAAAGCACAGCCCATCTGTAAATTTAAAACTTACATATCTAATGAATGGGGACGATTATTATAATGGTCCACCGTCCACATATGTATCGTTGCAGGTGAATTACGCTCATCAGTCAGGCATTATGTTCTCCATAATTGACAGCAAAATGGGGTCTTACCCCTCTGAATGTGTTGAAAGATTCATAACTCTGGCAATCAGGTGCTGCCATGAGAAGCCAGAAGGAAGACCATCCATGTCTGACATAGTCAGAGAACTCGAGAACATTCTAAGGACTATGCCAGAGACAGGAACCGACTCGGTAGGATCCAGATCAAGATATTCTGGCGAATCATCTTTATCGTCATCATTGCACTATTCAAGCAGGGACCCGTATGTTTCCTCAAATATGATGGGTACTGATCTTATCAGTGGGGTCGTTCCCACTATCACGCCCCGTTGATGCATAGGAATGCTTGTGGTTTCTAATGATTCGGATAACGAGTTGCATTTCTTGACTTTATTGTATCACACCTGAACATAGAGATATATAGAGAACACTGTACAGTTTGAAAGGGTATATATTGTACATTTTCCCATACTGAGGTTACATGTGGGGGTTGAAGATTTTCCACTGTACAGGCGGCAACATAGTCAAGCATTTTTGTCTCTTGTTCCAAATTATTGATGATCGGGACAGACATCCTATATAATTCCATACTATATGTAAGCATTTGGAACACGAACACTCTTTGTCCAGATTCTCTGTTGAAGTCAAAGATTGAAATCAAAGGTTGGTTTTGCTCTGTTCTTTATATCTATATGCTGAATTATAGGTCCTTTGCTAGCAGATACTCAATCCCGTTCAATTTTTGGTACCTGAAGTTGCTGCTTATACCCATATGAAGAGCCCACGTGAGAGCATTCAGGATAGTTGGAGGGGGCTTGTTAGGAGATTCAAAAGTGGGGTCCATCTTCTTTCTCATCTTGATCAACCCATTGGAGAGAGCAGTTCCAACTAAGCCAGCTGCAAACCCAACTGCAGCAAAGACGGTTCCTTTATACACAAAAGTACCAAATCGGTGGACAACACCATATAGCCCGGGCTCAAACATGTGACCAAGAAATTTCCTCCACCCTTTCAATAATACACCAAATTACATCATACTATCAATTTTTACATAATTTTCCCCTCCTGAATTATGCTGAATTAGGTGACAAACAAACTATTCTAGTTACATGGAAAGCGATAAACGACAATCAAAATAACTGAGACAAACAAAAAACGACAACTTCACTAGTAAAACTGCTTCAGGTGATCAACATTCCACGCATTCTTCAGTTCCTCGCCATCCTTTCTCTTCAATTTATAGGTCCCCTCACTCACGACCTTGGTTACTTGGAACGGGCCCTCCCACTTTTCATTCAACTTTGTAAATCCCGGCTTTGGCCCAGTGGCCTCCACGCTCCGAGGATCCAATCCCCCACATTGAACGACCTCTTGTTAACTCTTCTATCATGCTGCGCCTTCATCTTATGCTTATAATTTATCATTCTCATTCTCGCTTGAAGCCTCTTCTCGTCAGTCAGATCCAGGTCATTACAACGCCCCTGCCCGTTTCTCGTCTCATCATAATAAGCCACCCTATAAGTCGGCAAAGCCATCTTGGCTGGCGCCATTGCCTCTGATCCATAAGTAAGCGCAAAGGCGGTTTCTCCGATTGAGCCTTTTACGGTTGTTCTCACATACCACAATGTCGTTGGCAGTTCTTCTAACCAAGCTCCACCCCTTCCTTCCAAGTTTTTGCACAGGGGGGCAATGATTTGTTTGTTTTCCGCCTCAGCCTGTCCGTTACACTGCGGCCTATAAACTGCTGACATCCAATGTTTAACGTTCAACCTCGCACATTTCGCCGCAAATTTCTTCCCAAATTGAGTCCCGTGATCTGAGACAATTGCCCTGGGCAGCCAGTATCTTCACCAAATGTTTTCCTGAACAAACTTGATCACATTATCCTCGCTGATTGTCGCCAGTGCTTTAGCCTCTGTCCACTTAGTAAGTCCACCGCGACAACCACGTGCTGACAACCTCCCTTAGCTTTTGGGAATGGCCCTATCAAATCGATTCCCCACATATCAAAAGGCAATGTTGCCACAATCGGGGTCTGCTCAGTTGCTGGCTACCGGGGAATGTTGCCATGCCTCTGGCATTTCTCACATTTTTTCACATAAACTTCTGCATCCCGCCTCAAGTTGGGCCAATAGTATCCGTGAAATAAAACTTTATCCGCCAATGTTCTCGCCCCGAGATGGCTTCCACATACCCCTTCATGAATCTCGAACAAAATCTTCTGCACCATGCTCGGCTCTACACATCTCATAACCGGCTTCGAAAAAGATTTTATGTACAAACAACATACTATTGGATTCCAAGTTTAATGCAAAAGTATCGGATTTTGGTATCTCGAAGCTTGCTCCAGTGCCGAATGGCAAAGGCGGCTTTGCAGCTGAACGTATATCCACAGTCATTAAAGGGACACCAGTAAGTAAGTTGGATCATTGATTAGTTGAAATAGTTATATATAAGCTTCCATAACTGATATGGTTTGTTGAACGGGTGTAGGGATACATAGATCCGGAATACTTCATGACTCGACAGTTAACAGAGAAGATTGATGTCTATAGCCTTGGAGTTGTATTTCTGGAACTCCTGACTGGAATGGAGCCTATTTCCCATGGCAGAAACATTGTTGAAGAGGTAACTAGGGCATGTGAATCTGGAATGATGCATTCAATCATAGACTGGCGCATGGGTTTGTACCCATGTCACAGCGTCAAGAGGTCGATGGAAGTGGCACTCAAGTGTGCTCACAAGAGGAAAAAGATGAGACCAACAATGTTGGAGGTGGTTAGGGAGCTAGAGAAGATAGGCATGATGATGCCTGAATCTTCTGACATAACGATTCCAGGGATGTCAGAGGTAGAGCTTATAACTCCATTAATTTCTGTAAACTCGAGGAGAATTGGGATGTCGTCACCGTCAGACATGTCAGTTGAAGATGCCCCTGGAACTAATATTGTCAGCTGTGTTATCCCTACAATTACAATCACTCCTCATTAAGCGAATTGAAATTTATCCATTACAGTATATATAAAAGTAATAAAGAGATTTGGATTATCCAATTTCGATCAAATGCATGAATTTAGTGTTTATTATTCAAATTGCACGCACAAAGAGTTGTTGGTACAGTTGGTTAAAAAAATTTATTATAACTAGTGCTACACCCGTGCGTTAAACGCACGGCCAATTTTTTTTGACAAATAGTAGAAATTAAATTAAAAGAGTTACTATAAATATAAAAGTTAATTTATAATATTATTTTTTTAGGATTTAATGGCAATAACGTATAAATTTTTTTGACAATCTACTATTTATTGAAGTACAGAAACGAAGTCCTAATTCTTCAGGAAATGTGTAATTACTATTTCTATCATTGAAACACGGATACAAGGCAAACATTCTCATAATCATTTGCTAGCAAACGCACTTGCAATAGACCTCCTGAGTTTCTCTTGGTTTGCTGCAGACATTTCTTCCTTCTTAATTTGGATGGTCTGGAAAGACAAAAAAAAGAAAGCCTAAATTCTAACCCTTCTGTTCAAGATAAAAAGGATAATGTTTGTGTTTTAACATTAATTTTTTTCTCCTAGGCCAACCACCAGTATTCGAAGTGAGAAAAGAATCCATAACAAATAAAGAGTAAAAAAAAGATGGATTATGGTCCTTTTTGATGGTGGTAAACACACTAAACAAATTAACATACAGTCAGAGATATCACTCAAATGGAATTTTATCAGTGATAAATTTATTCCCATTACGAATCTCAAGTTAGACAGTACAGTACGTACAAGATTGACCTTTTTCCTACTTAGTACTCAACATTGCTGCCTTTTAAAAGATGCTCGCTTCAAGAGGGAAATACTACTTGTTCAAGTCAAATCCGGCTGGCATTCCTATGCTCTGTGCAAGATCACCCATCCTTTGCTTCATCGCTTGAAGTAAGTTAAAAGAGTCACCACTCACAGTTGGCAACAACTTTTAAGCAGAGAGTTGACATTACAAAAGCCAGAATATGTAGGATAACCTGAACACTTTTTTGATGAGCATCCTGCAGGTAAGCCTAGGTAATCAAAAGAGAAAGCTTCTGCATCAAAAGAAATATATAAAGCTTAAATTCCCACTATAACTCTTTGAACTTTGCTTCTGTTTGTCGTTAAATTTCACCAATTTAACCATCACGAAATGTCCAAGAGAACACAAAGATCATAAGGATTGCAACTGTGTATCATCAAATGATTCTGCAGAAGCTAGAGTCTGACATCAATCAAAAATCTAAGCAAGCCAGGTTATGATCATTTTAATCGTTTCCTACTTCCCAAACTCCTAATTGAAGAGGTACAAACTCCTGTTTTATTTGTCCTAACTGCAGAGGTTCAGTTCCCTTCCACAAAACTATTATTTTACCATAATAGGGTAAGGTTTGCCAACATTGTTGTGAATTTGGTGCTCCCCGTTGCAATCAAAACAAAGAAAACAACACACCCACACGTACAAGAAAGAAACAATCACACACAAGAAAACAAGAGTTGTTTACCCGGTTCATTCACCACATGAACTACGTCCGGGGGCAATTGCCAAGCCAATATGTTATTAGACACCTTCTAATATGTTGCTACTATGTGTTCTAGGCCGAAATTATGCTTATATAGTTATACAAGGAACCCTAAATCTAATTTAAGAAGAGTTCTAATCAAAATAGGAAACAAATCTGCAGCAGAAAAATCTGACCCGACACGTGGGCGGTCGCCCACCACAACATGGGCGGTCGCCCAAGCCAAAATTCCCCAAAGCCGAACCTTCTGTACTCATGGGCGGTCGCCCACCCCCCCCATGGGCGGTCGCCCATCACGGCAGAATGTCATCCCCGAATTTCTTTCTTGATTCAGCAACTCCTCCGACTTAGGCCCCCTTTTCTTCCTTGTAGTTTAGGACTCCAATCCCAACAATCTCCCACCGGAGACTAAACTAACAAACATAAAATCACCCATCAACTCCCACCACGGAGTAAAGACCTTCGAACACATTCCCCCCTCATCCATATTGGCTTGACACTACCTCTCCTCTCCTCAAGTACTAAGGCGAGTTGAAACCAAGCGACGTTTCAACCTCTCCGTGTTAGATGATTCTTGCCTCCCCAAATCAGCTTCTACCTTGATTTCTCCCCGCAAGTCTAACTTCGCCTTCTCCCTCCAGACCCACCTTCCTCGCAATGCTTCCCCTTGAAACTTGGACACACCTTGCTTCTTGCATCGACTGTTCTTGGTCTGAAACCGCTCTCTGTTAGGGCCCTTGGACTTCCACACCACGTTGATCAACTTTGAGTCCTCCCAACATACCGTTTCTTGATGTCTCCCCTTTTCACACCAACAGGCCGGTTCTTAAGCCTCTTTGCTCCCACCGGAACGAAAACGACATTGTAGGTAGAGTACAACGTCTTCCCCTTAACCCACGAGCCAACACCTTAGCCCCTTTTGTGACTTCCCAAGACCCGCAATGAAAGAAACACCATACCCTTCACTGTCAAGCTGTCCCACGTAAATCACCCTTCTCCTCAAATCCGAACATGCATCACGTCGTATAGTTGTAAAACAGCCCCGTTAGGTGTCTTCATCATCACATCCCCCTTACCTTTGATCTTGATGGTTGACCATCACCGAGATAGAGAACCCCAAAATCTCCGGTTTTGTACCGCTTCATTGATTCTCGCATCCCCACTGCATTGACAAGAAGCTCCGAGAATCCAACACCCAATCTTCACCCGACCGCTCCTCCCCAGGATTAATACATCACCACCATCATCCACCACGTTAGCACCACCACCTTTTCCCGGACAAATATAACTAATATGCCCCAATTCACCACAATTGTAGACTTGACCTTTTTCCCCTTTTTAGGTCCACCCCTTTTTCTCTCCACCCTAAGTGCGGCCCCATCTACGGACGATTCTCCCCTTTTCTCTTTCCTTCGCAGCTCCTCTTGAAGGATGAGATCTCTAACCTCCGTATACACCAATCTTTGTTTTCGACGTACTAATCGTTGTGACGGTAACCTCCCAACTATCGTGCAATGACTTTAGAAGAAAACAAGCTAGCAATTCATCGGAGAAAGTAATATCAACACTTTTCAATTGGTCCACCATACCTTTGAAATTGCCGATATGACTTGCCGTGCGCCCTTCGACATCTTCGCATTCGCAAACCTCTTTATCAAATGCACCCTATTGATATTCGACGGCTTCTCATACATGTCCGACAGCGTTTCTAGCAACTCCACCGTTGTCTTGGCCTCCATAGCGTTCCGTGCAACGTCGTCGGTTAGGGCACTCCTTACCGCTCCTAACGCCTTCCGATCCAACGTCTCCCAATCCCCTTGTGACATGTCTTCGGGCTTCGCCTTCAAGGGTCCATGAAGATCCTTACAATAAAGGTAGTCTTCAATCCTTGTCTTCCAAAACGTGAAATTCACACCGTTGAATTTCTCGATTGAGTTCTTCATCTTGACTGCTTCACCAAAATTCCCAAGAACGCGATTCAAAATTAATCAACTAATGAAAAAATTTTGAATCCTCCGAACCAAAGCTCTGATACCAGTTGTTGTGAATTTGGTGCTCCCCGTTGCAATCAAAACAAAGAAAACAACACACCCACACGTACAAGAAAGAAACAATCACACACAAGAACACAAGAGTTGTTTACCCGGTTCATTCACCACATGAACTACGTCCGGGGGCAATTGCCAAGCCAATATGTTATTAGACACTTTCTAATATGTTGCTACTATGTGTTCTAGGCCGAAATTATGCTTATATAGTTATACAAGGAACCCTAAATCTAATTTAAGAAGAGTTCTAATCAAAATAGGAAACAAATCTGCTGCAGAAAAATCTGACCCGACACGTGGGCGGTCGCCCACCACAACATGGGCGGTCGCCTGCCAAAATTCCCCAAAGCCGAACCTTCTGTACTCATGGGCGGTCGCCCACCCCCCCCATGGGCGGTCGCCCATCACGGCAGAATGTCATCCCCGAATTTCCTCCTTGATTCAGCAACTCCTCCGACTTAGGCCCCCTTTTCTTCCTTGTAGTTTAGGACTCCAATCCCAACAAACATTTCACCCTTGTAGTGGAGACCCTTCCCCGGACCCTCGCTACAAGAGGATGCTTTGTGAATAACTACGCTTATCGGCTTATGTGATAATCTGCTCAGCATCCATCAGATTTCATTTGCCAAGCTTTCAACAATAAGCTGGCCACTAAAAAAATACTCTTTAGACTACAATTTTTCTGTATATCTTCTACCTTCCAAATTGTAGGCTTATAAACCAACAACTTCAACCAAAACAAAGACTACGGATTATGGAGCCATGATGCCAAACCATGATCCCCACTATCTCCTTATTCAACTGCCTACTACTTACTAACTGCTAATTAACAAGAAGCTAACTAATTAACAAGAAATAAACTGCTACTGCTGCAATAACTGCTACTGCTGCCATTTGCCTAACCATGCACGCCAAGTTCGTATCATTCCTCCCCCCTTGGATCATCCTTGTCCGCAAGGATGAAGTCTGGATAAGCTCGGAGGAAACGCCATTGTGTCTCCCACGTCGCATCTTCGATAGGTTCCCCCTTCCATTTGACAAGCCACTCGGTCTTGGGTCGGTACTTGCCCTTTTGTACAACTTGCTGATCTAGCACCACTTCAGGCTGTGGAAGCAAAGTAGATGACTCCGTTGTGGGAGGAAGTGGACCAGGTACGACCTCATGGACAGGACCCAGGTGTTTGCGAAGCTTGCTCACATGGAACACGTCGTGGATTTGGGACCCAGGTGGCAACTGAAGACGATATGCCACTGGTCCAATTTTTTCCAGAATCGGATAGGGTCCAAAGTAACGGGGAGCCAACTTCAAAGATTCCCGGAAAGCCACCGAAGATTGCCGATAGGGCTGGAGCTTCAAATACACTTGGTCCCCTACCGAAAAAGAGACTTCTCGCCTGTGTTGATCAGCGTGGCTTTTCATCCGTTGTACGGCATTCATGAGATTGGTTTTCAATTCTGTGAGGATGGCGTCACGGTCACGGAGTTGCTCATCCACTGCCTGCAGGTTGGAAGAGCCTGGGGTATAAGATAATATGTGTGGCGGGGAAATCCCATACACCGCTTCAAATGGCGTCATCTGGGTGGCAGAGTGACGGGAAGTGTTGTAACTCCATTCCGCCCAAGGAACCCACTCGAACCATAGCCGCGGTTGGTCTCCTGCAAAACACCGCAGGTACTGTTCCAAGGTACGATTGACGACCTCGGTCTGACCGTCGGTTTGTGGGTGATAGCTCGAACTCATACATAGCTTTGTTCCTTGCAATTGAAACAAGGTCTTCCAGAAAGAACTAATAAAAACCCTGTCTCGATCACTGACAATGGACACGGGGAATCCATGGAGTCGAACAATATTGGCGATGAAGGCCTTAGCCACCGAAAGAGCCGTGTAGGGATGCTTGAGAGGTACAAAGTGGGCATATTTTGATAAACGATCAACGACCACCATAAGAACTGAATACCCTTTCGATACTGGCACTCCCTCAATGAAATCCATGGATATCTCCATCCATATCCGAGTAGGAATTGGTAAAGGGTGGAGCAATCCGACGGGCTTAGCAGTGTCCCCCTTGTTCCGTTGGCAAACCGCACACTGCCTCAAGTGCTCTTTGACATCTCGCCGCATATGGGGCCATTGAAAGCTAAGCTGGATGCGGCTCAAGGTTTTGAAGACACCAAAGTGGCCACCTACTGAAGACGAATGGCAATCTGCAATAATCTGGGGAATTAAGGATGAAGTGGGACTCAATAATATCTTACCATGAATAAACCAAACCCCATCACGTAATTGCAACTGAGCACGGTATGGGAGGCCATCCAACTCTTGAAAAAAAGAGTCCTGAACCACTTCTGCCTGTAATTGTGTCCACCAATCAGAACGGGGTGCGGAGAGAGAGATTACTTGAAACTCAACCATACGGGACAGGGAATCGGCTGCCTGGTTTTCGGTCCCTCTTTTGTACACAATATCGTAGTCATACCCCATGATCTTTGGAAGCCAACGGGTCTGTGCCGGAGTGGTAATTCGCTGCTCCAACAGAAATTTGAGGCTGCGATGATCCGTTCTAACAACGAAAGGCTTGCCCAGGAGATATGGTCGCCACTTTTGGATAGCCTTCACAATGGCCAACATTTCTTTTTCGTAAGTAGACCACTGAAGTGCCCTTCCTTTTAAAGCTTCACTATAATAGGCAATAGGATGATCCCGTTGGGTGAGAACCGCCCCAATGCCCACCCCACTTGCATCGCATTCAAGCACAAACGGCTGTGAAAAATCCGGTAGACCGAGAACGGGAGTGGTGGTCAATGCCTCCTTCAAACTGTGAAAGGCTGCCTCCGCTGCCTCGGACCAGATAAACCCATCCTTTGAAAGGAGACGGTTAAGTGGCGCTGCAATGATTCCAAAATTGCGGATGAACTTGCGGTAATACCCAGCGAGTCCCAAGAACCCTCTTACTGCCTTCGTTGTGGACGGCGTGGGCCAATCAAGCACGGACTGAACCTTCATTGGATCGACAGCTACCCCCCGTTCAGAAATTATGTGACCCAAATAATCAACTTGGGTTACGCCAAACCTGCATTTTTTTGATTTCACAAATAATTTATTAACCCGCAAAATCTCAAAAACGATGCGAAGGTGCGCAAGATGGTCATCCCATGATTTGGAATAAATGAGAATGTCATCAAAGAACACAAGTATGAACTTCCTGAGATACACCCTGAAAATATCGTTCATGAGATTCTGGAAAGTGGCCGGGGCATTGGTAAGCCCGAATGGCATTACCAAGAATTCATAATGACCATCATGTGTTCGGAACGCTGTCTTCGGTATGTCCTCCTCCTGCATCCGAATTTGATGATACCCAGCAGTCAAATCCAACTTCGAAAATAACTTGGTTCCGTGTAACTCATCGAGGAGCTCGTCGATGACCGGAATGGGAAATTTGTCCTTGACAGTGATCCGATTCAAGGCGCGGTAATCCACACAAAATAGCCAATTACCATCAGATTTTCTTACCAATAAAACCGGTGAAGAAAACGGACTACGGCTGGGACGGATTAGGCCAGTGGTCAATAATTCCCGCACCATCTTTTCAATCTCCGTTTTTTGGTAATACGGGTAACGATATGGTCTCACGTTCACTGGACCCGATTGTGGCTGAAGAATGATGCGATGGTCATGATGCCGTGAGGGTGGCAGTCCAACAGGCACTTCAAAGATGTCTCTGAACTCGGTGAGCAATTGTTCCATGTCTGTTGATGGCTCCTGCTGTGTGGGCATATTATTAGGCACAAGGGAAATCTTAAGGAAATAAGCCATACCTTTAACATTACTATATTCCTTGTCACTCAAAGCTTGCATGGGTTTGGGTTTTAGACCCTGAAATGTGTGTCGTCGTCCGTCCCTATTGAATGCCATGGTCAGTCGCTCATAATCGGTTTCAATGGGTCCAAGCGTCCGCAACCACTGCACGCCCAACACGAGTTGACATGCGGCGACGGGCAACACATAATAATCGGCTGTAATGAGGGTGCCCTGAATATCAAGAGTGAGCTGCTGGCAAAGTCCCACACACTCCATTTGGTCTCCACTGGCCACAGTGACATGAAACTTTCGGTCCTTTGTAACTATTAAGCCCAACTTCAACACTAAGGCATGATCAATAAAATTATGGGTGCTACCCCCATCGATAAGGACCGTTACCTCGAAGCCTCGAATCATCCCACTCATTCTCAGCGTCCGCGGGTGAGTTGCCCCCGAGATAGCATGGAACGAGATCTCTGGCAAGCCCTCTTTCGGTTCCTGTTCAGTTTCCTCCTGGCAAGTTTCTAGAGCAGGCCCTTCTTCAATCATAAAAAGCTGCGGACGTTGACAACGGTGCCCCGGAACAAACCTTTCATCACAATAATAGCACAATCCCTTCTCGCGTCGTTCCTTAGCTTCCTGTGCAGAGAGTCGTCTGAAAGTGGGTGTCTCAGTCTGGCCTTTCCCGCGTTGGTTCGGTGGAGGCCCCAAGAGTCCAGTCGACGGCCCAGCAGTTCCCTTGTTTTGAGCCAGGGCTGCCTGCTGCCGCTGAGATGTAAGCGGAGATTTTTGGAGCTGGTTGCGCTCCTCAATCAACCGAGCTACGCCTATGGCTTCCGCCACGGACCGAGGCTGTTTTATCCTTACATCCAACCGTATGTCATCCCGAAGCCCCGCAATAAAACACCCTACTAAATGTGCTTCCGGCAACCCATCCACCCGGTGCGAAAGCCTTTCAAACGCCTCCTGGTAAGCATTCACCGTGGTAGTTTGTCGCAGCCGGTTGAGTGCTTCCGACGGATCTTCATAATCCGTTGGTCCAAAGCGCCCTAGGAGTGCCTTAGTCAACTCCACCCAACTTTGCGGTCCCCGAATCTTCGTTAACCAACGATGCCATTGCAAGGCAACGCCCTCCAGATGAAAGGAAGCCAAGTGCACTTGCTGTTCAGGACTGATTTTTTGGAACTCGAAGTACTGCTCAGCCTTGTAGATCCAACCACTTGGATCCTCACCGCTGAACTTCGGAAAATAGAGCTTGAGATGGCCACGTTGCTCGCCCAACGATTGTTGGCCATGACTGTTGGAGTTGGAGTTCTCCCCTTGACAAAAAGGATTGAACTCAGGGGTTTGATGGTTCGCAGCTCGTGTAGGCCGCTGACTTTGGAGCTCAGCCAGAACCGCCTCCAGTGACGCATGCAACTGGTCAAGACTGGATTCATGACGGGCTATGGCTTCGATCATGTCATTACGAAACTCGGCGTTGGTTTTCCCACGGGTGTCCATGGTAGAACCGGCTCTGATACCAATTGATAAGTCCTGATGCTCAGAAAAATAGAAAAGATAGAGAGAGAGAGGAGTTTGGGGCAATTTTCTGTATATCTTCTACCTTCCAAATTGTAGGCTTATAAACCAACAACTTCAACCAAAACAAAGACTACGGATTATGGAGCCATGATGCCAAACCATGATCCCCACTATCTCCTTATTCAACTGCCTACTACTTACTAACTGCTAATTAACAAGAAGCTAACTAATTAACAAGAAATAAACTGCTACTGCTGCAATAACTGCTACTGCTGCCATTTGCCTAACCATGCACGCCAAGTTCGTATCACATTGAGACATCAGTTAGAAGATCTGAGCAAGTTTCACAGTAAAGAAATAGAAGAGGGGGAGGAGGAAAAGAAAGGATGTCTGAGTGCAAGCGTCTCCAGCCACTACAGGGTAATGAGTTACTCCATTCATAAAAAGAGTTGCATTTCTAAAAGAAGGAATAATTTTAGTGCAATTTCATAAAGGTACAAGCAAGTAAAGCTACATCCTTGAAAACTGTACCACTACTATGCGACTCATTTTATTAGGACGGACGTATCAATTTGTAGTTTTATGCAAAATGGATCTTTATCTCATCCCATTTGACCTATAGAGTGGAACATAAGTTGCTCTTGTACTTTTTGACAACGGTTGTTCCACATGTATAAACATCATAATAAATTTAGGACAACAAGGAGATGCTTCAATCAACAGTCTCATCAGATCTAACACATCATCAGCTTGGCCTGAAAGTGAATAGCATTCTTTTTCATCACCTTCAGTTTGTAGGAGTAATATTTTTAAAGCATAAAACTTTGAACATGAATAAGATATACGGCTGTGTAAAGAAAGAAACAAAAGGTCGAGCAAAAATAAAGTAGACTTACCTCTGCACCTAACTCCATTGCAGCCTCTGTAATTTCGGTACGTATGGGTTGCTGATTACCAGATAGCGTTACCTGTAAGAAACCAAATAGAAAGGAGAGCTTGCTTTAGTAAAAAAGAAAATGAATATTTTAGTTTTGTCTAGTCATTTCATCCATTCTTCAACCTTCAAGATAGTAATTCGATTTTCGCTTGCAACTGAGCGGCAAGTCAAAGAGGACAAACAAATATACATTGACCAACACTAGACAATAAGAATAGAACGTATTTGAGTAGTTATTTAATCAAGGCAAGCACCAGTAGGACTTTTATCTGTATGAAAAGAGATATGGGCCTCTCCAAAGAGAAGTGTTTGACACGGAAAGCAAGCACTTGTAGAACATTCCTGTATTATTCATGGACAAATAGGATTCTCTGTTCCGTAAGGTAGACTCTCATCCAGAAAAACTTAAATCTGATTTTCATTAGCTGAAATAAAACGTACGAGTATGACAAATCACTAAAACATAAAGGAGGAAGAACCAACCTTAATTAACTCCCCTTCACAGTAACCATCAAACTCAGCTCTGAAAATCATAAGAAAAGATGAAGTCAGCAATGCGCTTTATCCAGAAAACAAATACAAAAATAAGAAACAAGGATTTATTTGATCATTGGATTCTAATAAGCATTACTCTCAACCTGGACAACCATTTGTGCTTTCTTCACAGTCTCATATAAATTTTGCATGTTTCCCATAATACCTGCCTAAATTCAACAATAGAAAATTTCTTGTATTAGTGGCAACAGAGAAGTTACAACTTGGTAAAGGCATAAACACAATACAAAGTTGATTATACTGTAAACAAATTTGTTAAAGGGTACATCTAAAATATGGTACTACAAACAAAATTTAATACAAAATGAGAGCTTCACTTACAGTTTCCAACCAAGAAGTCGTCCACATGTACTACTGCCAATCGCAAGAGCTTTCAAGAAATGGACACTTGAGACGCCATTGGGCTTCACCTTTCACCTACACCAAAGACTACAATGATGCAGTTTTCCATGTTTGTTTCCATAGAAACAAACATGGAGATGGTCAAACCTTTGATTGAAAATATGGAGTTATAACTCATGCTATATTGCAATGGAAAAATGTAAATTACAAGCATGAGCATGGTTTAGACAAATATACAAACACTTGGAGTGCACTGTGTTGGGATTGGATCCTAAACTGCAAGGAAGGAAGCGTCGGAGGAGTTTCTGCCGTGGAGCGCGACCGCGCTTGTGGTGGAGAGCGGCCGCGCTGGTGAACAAAATTGGGAGGAGAATCTTCGGCAAAGAAGGGCGACCGCGCTGCTAGGGTGCGCGGCCGCGCTGGCGTCGGGGAGTTTGAATCCTGATCTGATTTTGTTTCCTATTTTGTGTAGATCTTTTCTTAGACTGAGTTAGGGTTCCTTGTATTATTATATAAACATAATTTCGGCCTAGAACACATTGTAGCAACATATTAGAGAGGAGACTAATACATATTGGCTTGGCAATTGCCCCCAGACGTAGTTCATGAGTTGGTGAATGAACCGGGTAAACAACTCTTGTGTTCTTGTGTGTGATTGTTTCTTTCTTGTACGTGTGGGTGTGTTGATTTCTTTGTGTTGATTGCAACGGGGGAGCACCAATTTCACAACAACTGGTATCAGAGCTTTGGTTCGGAGGATTCAAAATTCTTCATTAGTTGATTAATTTTGAATCGCGTTCTTGGGGATTTTGGTGAAGCAGTCAAGATGAAGAACTCAATCGAGAAATTCAACGGTGTGAATTTCACGTTTTGGAAGACAAGGATTGAAGACTACCTTTATTGTAAGGATCTTCATGGACCCTTGAAGGCGAAGCCCGAAGACATGTCACAAGGAGATTGGGAGACGTTGGATCGGAAGGCGTTAGGAGCGGTAAGGAGTGCCCTAACCGACGACGTTGCACGGAACGCTATGGAGGCCAAGACAACGGTGGAGTTGCTACAAACGCTTGACATGTATGAGAAGCCGTCGAATATCAATAAGGTGCATTTGATAAAGAGGTTTGCGAATGCGAAGATGTCGAGAGGGCGGGCGGCGGCAAGTCATATCGGCAATTTCAAAGGTATGGTGGACCAATTAAAAAGTGTTGATATTACTTTCTCCGATGAAGTGCTAGCTTGTTTTCTACTAAAGTCATTGCACGATAGTTGGGAGGTTACCGTCACAACGATTAGTACATCGAAAACAAACATTGGTGTATACGGAGGTTAGAGATCTCATCCTTCAAGAGGAGTTGCGAAGGAAAGAGAAAAGGGGAGAATCGTCCGTAGATGGGGGCGCACTTAGGGTGGAGAGAAATAGGGAGACCTAAGGGGAAAAAGGTCAAGTGCTACAATTGTGGTGAATTGGGGCATATCGGTTATATTTGTCCGAAAAAGCGGTGGTGCGCACGTGGTGGATGATGGTGGTGATGTATTAATCCTAGGGGAGGAGCAGTCGGGTGAAGATTGGGTGTTGGATTCTGGAGCTTCTTTTCATGCTAGTGGGGATGCAGAATCAATGAGGCGGTACAAAACTGGAGATTTTGGGGTTCTCTATCTTGGTGATGGTCAACCATTGAAGATCAAAGGTAATGGGGATGTAATGATGAAGACACCTAATGGGGCTGTTTTACAACTACACGACGTGATGCATGTTCCGGATTTGAGGAGGAGGGTGATTTCTGTGGGACAACTTGACAGTGAAGGGTATGGTGTTTCTTTCATTGGTGGGTCTTGGGAAGTCACAAAAGGGGCTAAGGTGTTGGCTCATGGGGTTAAGGGAAGATGTTGTATTCTACCTACAATGTCGATGTTCGTTCCGGTGGGAGCAAGAGGCTTAAGAACCGGCCTGTTGGTGTAAAAAGGGGAGACATCAAGAAACGGTATGTTGGGGAGGACACAAAGTTGATCAACGCGGTGTGGATGTCCAAGGGCCCTAACAGAGAGCGGTTTCAGACCAAGAACAGTCGATGCAAGAAACAAGGTGTGTCCGAGTTTCAAGGGGAAGCATTGCGAGGAAGGTGGGTCTGGAGGGAGAAGGCGAAGTTAGACTTGCGGGGAGAAATCAAGGTAGAAGCTGATTTGGGGAGGCAAGAACGATCTAACACGGAGAGGTTGAAACGTCGCTTGGTTTCAACTCGCCTTAGTACTTGAGGAGAGGTGCGGTAGTGTCAAGCCAATATGGAGGAGGGGGAATGTGTTCGAAGGTCTTTACTCCGTGGTGGGAGTTAATGGGTGACTTTATGTTTGTTGGTTTAGTCTCCGGTGGGAGATTGTTGGGATTGGATCCTAAACTGCAAGGAAGGAAGCGTCGGAGGAGTTTCTGCCGTGGAGCGCGACCGCGCTTGTGGTGGAGAGCGGCCGCGCTGGTGAACAAAATTGGGAGGAGAATCTTCGGCAAAGAAGGGCGACCGCACTGCTAGGGTGCGCGGCCGCGCTGGCGTCGGGGAGTTTGAATCCTGATCTGATTTTGTTTCCTATTTTGTGTAGATCTTTTCTTAGACTGAGTTAGGGTTCCTTGTATTATTATATAAACATAATTTCGGCCTAGAACACATTGTAGCAACATATTAGAGAGGAGACTAATACATATTGGCTTGGCAATTGCCCCCGGACGTAGTTCACGAGTTGGTGAATGAACCGGGTAAACAACTCTTGTGTTCTTGTGTGTGATTGTTTCTTTCTTGTACGTGTGGGTGTGTTGATTTCTTTGTGTTGATTGCAACGGGGGAGCACCAATTTCACAACACACTGACCAAAGGGATCATAGTACACACATAAACCATTACATTCTTCCTCCAAATCCTAATCGCAAACAGAGTAAAGATAGAAGAAGAGGTTAATAAGCAATAAACTTCTAGTAATCCTTTTTTCACTATGATTATCAAAGTGTGACATTCAAAAGTAAGCTCAAGATATGTGTATCGGTGTATGTAAACAGAATCATAAAATCAATAGGTTGTTAAAATAGTTGAATAGTCAAGATATGTGTATCGGTGTAAGTCCTTGTGTCCGATTCATGTTAGCCGACCCCAAATCATTTTAGAACCAAAACTTTGTTATTGTTGTTGTTGTATTTGGACATTGAAATGTTGTGAATTACCGCAGCGGAACGGATCCAAGCTAGGAGTAATAATAAGAGCAACACATCACGAAAAGTAAATCACACACAAAGGAACACACAAGAATTGTTAACCCGGTTCGTTGCAACAACAACTACGTCCGGGGGCGCTACCAAGCCAAAATATTCACTATAATATTTTCCGATGTTACAATTTGTCTCTAGGCTATCACATGTATTTATAGGGAAAACAATAAATCAAATCCTAGTAATAAAAGGATTCCTACTCAAGAAAGTAATCTTCTTTCTTCACAAGTCCTTCCAAATATTACTACCAAAAGGAATCACCAAGCAAGAGGAGATCTCGTCAAGATAGGAAACCAAATCAGCCCAGAATCGTGGCCAGCGCGGCCATGAGGCCCAAGGCCCGGCCCGGCCAACCCACACATGCGGTCGGCCGCACATGCGGTCGGCCGCACATGCGGTCGGCCGCGGCCCAAAACCATGCAAAACCCTTTTGCTCCGATGAATTTGAGCCCCATCTCACCAACTCCTCCGACCGCGGTTCAAATCCTTTATCCATGGTTTTGACTCCACATCCCAACAATCTCCCACCTGGAGACAAACCATCCATGATACCTCTTCTTGAAACAAATTTCAGTGGCCAGCTATTGCGTTGGTAGCGCCCGGCCTCTTGTCTAGTTATCCAAGTGAGTTGAAGCTGAGCTACGCTTCAACATAACTGTCGGTTCTACCATGCTCCGAGTCTTCATTCCGAATGATCCTCCCTGCACATCCCCGCTCACTTGCTTGCTGACTATCGATCCTGAACAGCGCGAATCCACGTGCCCCACACAATCACAAGCTTGGAACCTTTGTGTGTTCTTTGCAACCCATCGCATCACCGTTCTAGATCCCGCTCCCATGTTGACCAAATTGGCTCCGCGTCGGCCAACTTCATTACCCAATTTTCTACCAACATACCGTTTAGTGAAATTTCTCCCACCATGGCGATCTCGGCCACCACCATTCATCATTGGGATGCGCCTTCGTTTCCCCCAACGACTCATGTTGCATGTGGTATACAACATATTTTCCACGCCGCCACGAGCCACCAAGCTAGCTCCGCGGTTTACCTTCCATGTCCCACAACCGAAGGTCACCACACAACCCTCCTTATCAAGTTGCCTTATGGAAATCAAGTTCCTCTTCAAATCCGGAATATGTCGCACATCACGTAGCCATAAAACAGTCCCATCCGTTGCTTTGACCCGAACAACCCCCTTTCCAATGACCTTGACAGGATGATCGTTTCCCAAGCGAACAACCCCAAAATCACCCGAACATATTGCTCCATTCTTTCTGCATCGGTGCATGAATGAAACGTCGAGCCCGAATCCAAAACCCACGAATCTGTTGAACTGCTCCCACCCAAGATTAATACGTCCGCCATCTCCTCAAGAACATTCAATTCCTTCGCTGCCGACCGCCGGACAACTTCTCCTAAAGTGCCCCTTCTCCCCACAATCATAGCAAGTAATCACCTTCTTGCCACCCTTACTCTTTTCACCGACATTTAGTGCTAGCCCCGATGTCCCACCCTTGCTCTTCCTACGAATTTCTTCGCCAAGAATCACATCAACGACATCCGAAAACTTCAACTTCACTTTTCTGTTGAAACGTTAAGCGCTATCGCAGCCGTATCCCAACTTTCCGGTAAAGAAGAAAGTAAAATCAATGCTAGTACCTCATCATCAAGAGTAACAGCCACGGAATACAGTTGAGTCGCAGTAGATTTGAATTCACTTATCTGCTTTGTTGCCGACATGCCCTCCACCATCCTTATGTTCAATAGCTTCCTCATTAGATGAGCTTTATTCGCCGCCGATGGTGCCTCGTACATGCTTGCCAACATCTGTAACAGCTCCATGGTAGTCTTCGCCTCCAAAACATTCTTCGCCACATCCTTGGTCAACGTTTGCCTAACAAGCCCTAACGCTTTCCGATCCAAGATTTCGAATTTTGCTTCCTCTATGTCCGCCGGCTTTTCTTTAAATGGTAGATACAAATCCTTGTTCCACAGAACATCCTCGATTTGTGTCTTCCAAAAATTGAAATCCGTCCCATCAAACTTTTCGATCAACACCTTATTACCATCCTCCAAAGCTCCCAAGAAATCCATAGCAAAAGACCAGCCAACCAATGATTCGACAAAATCAAAGGGCTCTGATACCAGTTGTTGTGAATTACCGCAGCGGAACGGATCCAAGCTAGGAAGAAAAATAAGAGCAACGCACACGAAAAGTAAATCACACACAAAGGAACACACAAGAATTGTTAACCCGGTTCGTTGCAACAACAACTACGTCCGGGGGCGCTACCAAGCCAAAATATTCACTATAATATTTTCCGATGTTACAATTTGTCTCTAGGCTATCACATGTATTTATAGGGAAAACAATAAATCAAATCCTAGTAATAAAAGGATTCCTACTTGATGTTGCCAGGATCTTCCTCAACAGCAACCTCACCGTTGTAGTCTATCCTTGATATCTCCGGCTCCTTCTTCTCCGACTGATCTGCACACCACAAACGTTAACTAAGCCGGGGGCGGCTCCGGCGTAAGCCTCTCCGGCGTGAGGATAAGTGTTTGCTTGGAAGGAAGGTAAACAGTACTGAAGGTGATTGTGTGTGTATCAATGGACATACCCTGAAATGAAGCTTTCCCATCTTATTTATACCCCTCATCCTCGTGCCATGCATGTGACCTCCTCACGTTTCATGCCTCCTGCCACGTGTCAACATATCATTGGTCCTTTATAAAGTAAACCCTTAACACGTGATCATCAATCCCAATGCATAACCGTCTGATGGGTCCCACTTGGTAGATATTTATATGCCGCCTCTGGTGAGTATCAACTGGGATCCCTCTCTCGCCGGATAAGGTCACTCATTATCATATCTCGCCTTGCCATCATGTCTCGCGTTTAATCTTTATCGCCGGTCTTCCTCATAATGTTGGTGTTATGCCCTAGGCCTATGATTGATAGACTTATGTGTTGACATTATTTATTATTATATGAGATGTTTATTATTTGATTATTATATGTTTTGTATATTTGTTTATAATAATCCCTGTCCCTAATTATTAAGAGAATAAATTAGTATAATTGTCAATGGATAATCATGTGATGATTATATGCATAAGAGATGCACATTGAAATTATGGGTACTTGTTAGAGAACAAGTGACTGGACATGACCCGCATGAGATTTATGTAATGGTCAAAAGTCATACTTAAATCTCATACGGTTACTTCATTTATTTCCTAGACCTGAGACTATCATAACCTTACATATGATGAAAGCCATGTTTGATTTTAGTCAAATGATATCTTAACACGATATCTATAAAGGCTATCATTGGCATGATCGGATTCATGATGGGAAGGATGATAAGTCAAGAAGGAGTTTGTCCCTCGGAAGAGAGATGTTATGCTTGGGCCCCTCGATGAGTGATAATGATGAAAGTGTATGGCCGTACCCCAATATGATTGGAATTATCATTATACTCAAGAATCGAGAAAGCATTGAACAATAAACAAGTCGACATGGACCATGACTTGTGTTCAATATAACATCGTGAGACAAAAAGGGATAAATGGAAGTACACCGTTGGAAACGTGAACTCTTACGTTGCATCATTTGGGTAGACATAATGGCTTGCTAGAGTCCGCTTATGTCTTATGAGGTTCGATATGATCGATCTCATTGCCAACATGATGTAATCCTATTGGGTCACACACAACTAGAATGAATTGGTTAAACCGGAGGAAGAATGATTGAGAGACACAGAAACTGGCTACTTATGTCACGCGACATATCAAGCCAATGGCTTGATATACCGCGCGACATAATAGGCCAATACGCGGTATTGACAGCCTGTCTCTCCTAATTTGATTAGAAGAGGTATTTACACTATTTGTAGTATAAATACAGGGGTTCTGTCAGACCTAAAAGCCTAGCCGAAATTTTAAAGCAAAATTCACAATCAAATTCTCTCAATATTCTTCAAGGTTTAGATCTAGCAATCGACAAGAAATTGTTCTTGGATTCATTCGAAGGTGTGGATACCAAAAGAGGGTCTTCGCTCGTTCATTGATCAAGACCTAGAGTTCAAGCAAGTTGAAGAACGAAGTTTGTGATTCAATATCACATAATCAAATCGTTCGATAGCTCAAGACCGGAAAGCGTTTCAAGGTTGGTTTAATTCTATTTCATTGGTATTCAAATTAATTGTATAGAACGGATCCTAGGGCTTCTTGGGTTTTATGTTTTTAATGCTTAATTCCGCTGCGCATGGACCCGTAAAACCCAACAGTGGTATCAGAGCCCCGTTCGTATGATTAAGTTTGAATTAACATGCTAGGTTTAAGATATAAATTGTTTATATGCTTATTGCATGTTTTGTATGTGATAGAATTTTAATTGTTTATGTGAAACAATGTGAAAATCGTTTTCAATTTATGCTGAATTAAATCTGTAAAAAGGCTGTTTTATGTGATTTAATTGGCTGTAATCTGTATTGGTTCGAATCTGGAAATCCTGTAACCTGGCTGCCTATGTCGTGCGACATATCGAGCCATGTGGAATTCAGGTTATCTGGCATGTTAGGTCGCGCGACATATTAAGCCTATGGCTGATGTTGTCACGCGACATAACAAGCCAAAACCGGCGTAATCTGTTTGTTCAAATTTTCTGCTATTCTATGATTGTGTTTACAATCTGATATGTTAATATGAAAAATCTGGATGTTATAAAATTGAGTTTATAAGTCCGCGATAGATTGATTCATTGATATACATGATTAATTGATTAAAATATGATTTTAATAATTATTGCAATGTGTATGAAAACTGGATGTTATAAAATTGAGTTTATAAGTCCATGCTAGATTGATTCATTGTTTATGCATGCTTAATTAATTTAAATGTGTTTTTATTAATTGTTGCGATGCATGAATTATTTGTTCTTAATTATTAAGAATTATTAAATTAGATGTTTAGTTGAAACATGATATTTAGTTTCCTAATATGTTTAGATTTAGACATTGTAAATTTTGGATCTTATGATTGTTTATGGAAACAAGTCATAAATACGCGAAATTTAAAAGGAAACGATTGTTTATAAAAGGTAAGGATTATGTTGCCTAATCGAGTTGATTTCTAATTATGCATGTCTAGGAGAGTTCTGTCTAAGGAAGAGTTGGTACTTAAGAAGTCCTTGCGGCTCACCTATCTTCCCGGGAACTTACAGTGCATGATTTTGACTATCTTTACGATGTGCTTATAATCTACCTTTAAAGAACCTTCATTTAACTTTTAAGTTCTTTATGCCAATTCATGATTAAAAACACTTGAGACCATTCGGATAGTTTTGGGTGGGCTTGCCATAGCAAGGTGCTTTGATTCTATTCGAATGCGAGCAAGATGAGGAAATGGTGGTTCCTATACGTTTTAAAGTGAATGAACTTAATTGGGTTATCAAAATGGTTTTGGACCCAAGGCATAAGATGAGATTAAAATATGCCTAGACATATGATGTCTTGAATTGATCTCATAAAAGATCTAAGAGTCATATATGTGATATGATTGATGTTTTCTACCTAATTAATTTAATTTTGAGCGGTTTGCCATAGCAAACTTGAAATTGAATTAAAGTTGGATCTTAGCCCATTAAATGTATATTATGCTTATTTGCATTTGAAGGTGTATAATTTAGTGGGAGCATTTATTTAAATGCACTATACTTCTCATATAATATGTTTACTTATATGTGTTCATATTTTATGTATATCTTTTTGTAGAATAAATGGCATCAAACAATAATCACTTTTCACTGCGATCTATCCTTGAGAAGGAAAAGTTGGAAGAGAATGGTACAAACTATATGGATTGGATCCGTAGTTTGAGAATTGTTCTCAAACAAGAGGAGAAAGCATGCGTTCTCACCGAACCTATTCCACCCGAACCTGCCGCCAATGCCGCTAGGGCAATAAGGGAACAATATCCGAAGCACAAGCGTGACTCTACGAGATGTTAGTTGCCTTATGCTCTCCGCCATGTGCAAGAGTCTTCGTAAGAATCTTGAGCACTTGGGGACAATCGACTTAAACAATCGGTGATGGAAATGTTCCAAATTCAAGCTAGGCAAGAAAGGTACAACACAGTTGCATCCTTGACCTCATGCAAGATGAGTGAAGGACAAGTTGTTGGTCCCCATGCTCTCAAGCTAAAGGGCCACATTGAGCATCTTGAAAGGCTCGGTTTTCCAATTAGCCAAGAGTTGGCTACCGACATAATACTGAATTCATTACCTAAAAGTTTTAGTCATTTCATAATGCACTATAACATGGGTGGAATGAATAGAAACCTTTCCGAGTTAGTTCAAATGTTGACTCTTCAAGGAAACCGATTGTCGAGAAGAAGACCGATCAAGTGCTAATGGTTAACAAGGGGAAAGGGTTCAAGGGTAAAGGAAAAGCAAAGGTTGCTAATCCTAAGGCAAAGGTTGCCAAGCCCCAAAGAGGCCTCCAAGCCTAAAGAGGCTAAGCCTAAGTCCCAAAGAGGACGCAATCTCGCTTCCATTGCAATGAGATTGGACATTGGAGGAGAAATTGCGCAAAATACAAGGAAGCACCGAAGAAGAGCAAAGGAGTTGCTTCAACTTCGTGTATCTTTGTTATAGATATATTCCTATCTACTTCTAGTTCTTGGGTATTGGATACCGGATGTGGAACTCACATTTGTTTAAATGTGCAGGTCTAAAGAATGTAAGGATGCTTAAGGAAGGTGAAGTGGACCTACGTGTGGGGAATGGAGCAAGAGTTGCTTTGCATTAGCCGTAGGAACTTATGAAGTTACTTTACCTAGTGGACTAATACTTGTTTTGAACAATTGTTATTACGTTCCAGCTTTAAGTAGGAATATTATTTCGATTTCATGTTTGGATAATGAAGGTTTTAATTTTCTTATATGTGATAAGAAATTTTCTATTTACAAGAGTGATATGCATTATTGTATCATTGTTTCATTCAATGGCCTTTATATTCTTGATGTTGAAAATCGCGCTAATGATGTCTATAACATTAACAAGAAATCTAAACCCAATGATGTAAACCACACTTACTTATGGCATTGTCGTCTTGGCCATATAAACGAGAAACGCATTTCTAAACTCCACAAAGATGAATTTTTGGACTCACATGATTATGAATCATATGAGACATGCGAATCTTGTTTACTTGGCAAGATGACCAAGGACCCATTTACCAAAACCGGTGAAAGGGCGGGCGACTTATTAGGACTCATACATACCGATGTATGTGGGCCTATGAGTAGCAATGCTAGGGGAGGATTTTGGTACTTCATAACATTCACTGATGATTATAGTAGATTTGGATATGTTTATCTAATGAAACATAAGAGTGAATCGTTTGAGATATTTCGAATATTTCAAAATGAGGTGCAAAATCAACTTGGCAAAACTATTAAGGTACTTCGATCCGATCGAGGTGGTGAATATTTGAGCCAAGAATTTGTGATCATCTTAAGAGTTGTGGAATCGTTTCTGAACTCTCTCCACCCGGAACACCACAATGGAATGGTGTGTCTGAAAGGAGGAATAGAACTTTGTTGGACATGGTTCGTTCTATGATGAGTCAAGTTGAGCTTCCTTTATCCTTTTGGGGACATGCACTAGAAACTCACGCTTTCACTATAAACAGAGTTCCTACCAAATCGGTTCAAAAGACCCCATTATGAGATGTGGCATGGAAGAAAACCTAGTTTGTCCTTCATGAAGATTTGGGGTTGTGATGCATATGTCAAGAAGTTAACTTCTCGACAAGCTAGCACCTAAATCCGATAAATGTGTTTTTGTGGGATATCCTAAGGAAACCAAAGGATACTATTTCTACAACCGAAACGAGAACAAAGTGTTTGTTGCTCGAAATGGTACTTTCTTAGAAAAGGAGTTTCTTCGCAAAGGAACCGAGTGGGAGTAAAATAGATCTCGAAGAAGTTCGAGAACCCGAAAACAACATTGAACCCAATGGTAGAAACCGAACCAAGTTCACAAACCGTTGTGGAACCGGTTCAAGATGCACAAGTTCCTCGCCGAAGTGGTAGATCACGATCCGAACCCGAGAGATATGGATTTCTTGTTACGGAAAGTGATGAAGTGGAGTTAATCGAAAATGATGAACCCACTTGCTATCAAGAAGCGATGTCCGCTCCGGATTCGGAAAAATGGCAAGAAGCCATGAAGTCCGAATTACAATCCATGGCCGATAATCAAGTTTGGAACTTGATTGATCCACCCGAAGGTGTAAAAACCATAGGGTGCAAATGGGTTTTCAAGAAGAAGACCGACATGGATGGGAAGGTGCACACCTATAAGGCTAGGCTAGTAGCTAAGGGATATAGGCGGATTCATGGCATAGACTATGATGAAACCTTTTCACTGTAGCTATGCTTAAGTCTATTAGAATTTTACTTGCCATAGCCGCATATTATGACTATGAGATATGGCGGATGGATGTCAAAACAAATTTTCCTTAATGGGAAGCTACTTGAGGATGTATACATGATACAACCCGAAGGTTTTGTCACCCGTAAAATTCTAACAAGGTGTGTAAGTTGCGTAAATCCATTTATGGATTGAAGCAAGCTTCAAGGAGTTGGAATCTACGTTTTGATGAAGCAATCAAGGAGTTTGGTTTTATCAAGAACGAAGATGAACCTTGTGTATACAAGAAAATTAGTGGGAGCGTAGCACTATTTTTAGTGTTGTATGTCGACGATATCTTACTCATTGGAAATGACGTTCTTGCACTAGAGACTGTCAAGTCTTGGTTGGGAAAGTGCTTTTCAATGAAAGATATGGGCGAAGCCGCATATATCCTTGGTATCAAGATCTATAGAGATAGATCCAAGAGGATGATTGGTTTAAGTCAAAGTACTTACATTGACAAAGTCCTTAGAAGATTCCAAATGGAAAATTCTAAAAGAGGGAATTTGCCAATGTTGCATGGTATATCTCTTAGCAAGAATCAATGTCCAAAGACTAATGATGAGCGAAAGAGAATGAATGGTATTCCATATGCTTCGGCAATTGGGTCTATCATGTATGCTATGTTATGTACTAGACCCGATGTCTCGTGTGCTCTACGAGCATGACGAGTAGGTACCAATCGATCCCGTGAACCACATTGGATAGCAGCCAAGAATATCCTTAAGTACTTACGAAGAACTAAGGATGCATTCTTGGTCTTTGGAGGAATGGAAGAAGATCTTGTAGTCAAAGGCTACACAGATGCTAGCTTCCAAACCGACAAAGATGATTTTAGATCGCAACTGGATTTTTGTTTATGCTTAATGGAGGCACCGTGAGTTGGAAAAGTTCCAAGCAAAGTACCGTCGATTCTACAACCGAAGCCGAGTACATAGCGGCATCCGATGCAGCCTAAGGAAGCAGCTTTGGATCAAGAAGTTCATTAGTGATTTGGAAGTCGTTCCAAGCATCGAGATCCTATTGAACTTTACCGTGATAACAATGGTGCCATTGCACAAGCAAAGGAACCAAGATCACACCGAGAGATCCAAACACATACTTCGACGTTTCCACATTATCCGTGAGATATGTGAAAGGGAAGACGTTAAGATATGCAGAGTAGACATCGATGACAACGTGGCGGACCCACTAACTAAGGCTCTCTCACAAGCTAAACATGATGGTCATGTTAGGTCCATGGGTATTCGATACATGGTAGATTGGGCCTAGTGCAAGTGGGAGGCTGTTGGTGTTATGGCCTAGGCCTATGATTGATAGACTTATGTGTTGACATTATTTATTATTATATGAGATGTTTATTATTTGATTATTATATGTTTTGTATATTTGTTTATAATAATCTCTGTCCCTAATTATTAAGAGAATAAATTAGTATAATTGTCAATGGATAATCATGTGATGATTATATGCATAAGAGATGCACATTGAAATTATGGGTACTTGTTAGAGAACAAGTGATCGGACATGACCCGCATGAGATTTATGTAATGGTCAAAAGTCATACTTAAATCTCATACGGTTACTTCATTTATTTCCTAGACACGAGACTATCATAACCTTACATATGATGAAAGCCATGTTTGATTTTAGTCAAACGATATCTTAACACGATATCTATAAAGGCTATCATTGGCATGATCGGATTCATGATGGGAAGGATGATAAGTCAAGAAGGAGTTTGTCCCTCGGAAGAGAGATGTTATGCTTGGGCCCCTCGATGAGTGATAATGATGAAAGTGTATGGCCGTACCCCAATATGATTGGAATTATCATTATACTCAAGAATCGAGAAAGCATTGAACAATAAACAAGTCGACATGGACCATGACTTGTGTTCAATATAACATCGTGAGACAAAAAGGGATAAATGGAAGTACACCGTTGGAAACGTGAACTCTTACGTTGCATCATTTGGGTAGACATAATGGCTTGCTAGAGTCCGCTTATGTCTTATGAGGTTCGATATGATCGATCTCATTGCCAACATGATGTAATCCTATTGGGTCACACACAACTAGAATGAATTGGTTAAACCGGAGGAAGAATGATTGAGAGACACGAACCGGCTACTTATGTCACGCGACATATCAAGCCAATGGCTTGATATACCGCGCGACATAATAGGCCAATACGCGGTATTGACTGTCTCTCCTAATTTGATTAGAAGAGGTATTTACACTATTTGTAGTATAAATACAGGGGTTCTGTCAGACCTAAAAGCCTAGCCGAAATTTTAAAGCAAAATTCACAATCAAATTCTCTCAATATTCTTCAAGGTTTAGATCTAGCAATCGACAAGAAATTGTTCTTGGATTCATTCGAAGGTGTGGATACCAAAAGAGGGTCTTCGCTCGTTCATTGATCAAGACCTAGAGTTCAAGCAAGTTGAAGAACGAAGTTTGTGATTCAATATCACATAATCAAATCGTTCGATAGCTCAAGACCGGAAAGCGTTTCAAGGTTGGTTTAATTCTATTTCATTGGTATTCAAATTAATTGTATAGAACGGATCCTAGGGCTTCTTGGGTTTTATGTTTTTAATGCTTAATTCCGCTGCGCATGGACCCGTAAAACCCAACACATAATATGTCGCCATTTACTATCTTGATTTCCCCCTTCTTAAGGATATTTAGCGGGATATTTTATATCTCGCCTCCCTATGACCCTCTTTGGGTCGCCTGTAATCTTATCTCCTTCTTAGGTCATATCCCACTTTTGTGCCCACGGGTTACTCTCTCGCTAATGGACTTGGGCCAGGCCCAATTGTTATTACTGGACAGCATCAGAATCCCCTAAGTTTATGGCGAGATTCATTTATGGTCTCGCCAAAAACTTTATATTTAACGCCTCCTTATTCCGCGACACATAAATCCTTCTTCAAGAAGCTATCATTGAAATCTCCATCCATACACGTGTCCCTTTCAGGGTATCCTTTTAGATCTTATCAAGCCGTCATTTGGGAATTGTGCCAAATTGTGAGGGAAAATTTTAAAAATTTTCCCAAACGTCACATCAATCATTTCTTTGAAAATCTCTCTCATATAAATACCAAATCCCTTCCTCCATTCCCTTTTTTACTCTTCTTCATCTTCACTTGATTTCTTACAAACTCCGACGAAACCCCAACCTTGATTCCGACTGTTCTTCTTCATTTTCACCGTTCATTCAACGATTTTCTCCCCAAAATTGTTTCTTGACCTTTCTTCTGTTCATTTCTAACCAACTGGGCAGTGATTTGGTGCATTATTTCCCGATCCTCAAGACTCTACCTTCTTTTCCGGCGCCTGTTCATCTTTTCCGGTGAATCTTCATCTTTCCCGACCCAGATTTTACTCATCGTCAGGTAATTTTTTCAAAACCCTTCATATTCTTTAAACCCTTAGTTTTGATTTCCATATTTTTGTCCCAAGTATTTGAATCTTGTTATTCCTTCACCCCATAAAATTTTTCCTAAATTACCCTTCATGGCTAGATATAAAACTTGTGCTAGGCGGGTTAGATACGGTTTATGCCAGGTTTCAGGCGGTCTATATAGACGTCTGCGAACCACTTGGGCGAGATTGCCCAAGGCCGACATTATTAGGCTACTTGTTGAGAATTGGGTGGATCCTTCGATAATCGACTCTCTCGAAATCCAAGGCCGCTTCTTTCTTTCCCCTTCAGCCCCTATGTCCCGTATTTTTACTTCACACACAAAATTAGTTCGATTTATTAAGGACAAATATGAACCCAATTTAAGCGACTCATCTGAATCCCATTGTGTCGCTGATCCTTTTTCCAAGCGTAGGATGCATTATAAATCAGTCCTTTCTTCTTCTTCTTCCAGTGAATCCTGCGAGATGTCTGATAGAACGGCTTCTTCTCCCGCGGCGGCTTACAGCAATCCCTCTTCTTCAAGAGTTCAAAATCTCCGCTTGCCTGAAGGTACCCTCTTTACCAATCCCGCCCATGCCGAGGCGGGATCATCACTCGCACCAGATAACAGTTCCCTTATTCCCAATCCCATTACAGATTGGCACAGATCATACCACATAGATAGCTCCATTTACCAAATTTCAGACTATCAAGGCGACCTATCTCTCGCTCATTTGAGAGAAATGCGTGATGGTATAGTAATTTTCCCTTCCCAGCTCAAAGCAGGACTTAGAATTCCTCTTGATCCTTTCCTTTGCGAAGTCTTATTCAAAGCCCAAGCCCTGATCACTGAAATTCATCCCAATGCCCTTAGAATCATTACTGCCTTTATTGTCATTTGTCGCTCTCTTCGCAAAGAGCCCTCTATTACTGCCTTACTTACTTTATTCAAGGGCTACAAACAAACCAGCCAACTTGAAGATGAGGTAATTGAAACCCGTCTTTCTCTACAATACCAAAGAGGTCCCAAGGTCCTTACTCCCCTTCCTACAAAAGTTCATGACTGGATGGACGATCCCCTTTTCGTTGTTTCTCGCGTGGGGTGGTCTCGCCGCCGATCTTTACCCTATAAATCCCAGTTGAATCAAAACTGCGCAGTGGTGGAGATAATGCCCTTATTGCCGCCATTCGCTCCTTAGCCACTTGTCCCGAAAATTCTCCTGCTAATACTCCCCGACCTCTCATTTCTTGGAGAGGCATTTTACGAGATAGAGGATTGCTCGACAGTGGGCATTGCGACAACTTGCCCGCGTTCAGCCGCGAGTCCCCTTAGCCATGTTCACTTTGATGGGTGGGAGCGACATACGGGGAATAAGTATGCTTACGAGTGCCGGTCATGCGAGGGTACTCGTCATTTGTTCCGCCATGAATAATGTTCTTTGTATGTTCCTTCTTGAACTTGGCTCTTTCTTCACATTTAATTCATATTGTCGTTTTCTAACTTTTATCCTCCTTTTTCTTTTTCTAGATCATAGAGCGAAATCAATGGAAAGTCGTCAAGGTGCTTGACCTTGAAAGCAGAGACAACGGACGGAAAGGTCTTGCAAATGCTCGCGACGCCATTTGCTCTTGCCGCCCTTCTGCAAATCTTCCTTTGCCCATATCTCTCGATGGCAAAGACACAGAAGAAATTGCATTGGAAAAATCCCGAACGCGGCCAAAAGCGAGCTAGGCCTACTAATCTTCTTTGCTCGAGCCAAGTGACAAAGAGAATCGCTTAGTAACAACAAGTGTCGCTCCACCTCCACCGAAGTCATCCCGCCTAATCCTATCATTGTTTCAACTTCTCCGCCCTACGAAGCTATTATCCCGCCAATCTCTACCTCAATAACTTCTACTATCAATATCGCTCCCAATGTCATTCCGCTCTCCAATACCGCCCCTTTGCCAGAAGATGTCGAGATTTCCCCATCTGAACCCGTCCCAATTACTTCTCCTTCTTTGGAAGTCCACCACGACGAGCCTAATCCAACTGTGATTCCTTCTTCCCGCGAGACGGAAGTTTGCGACCTCACCAACATTTCCAGCTCTCCTCCCACTCCTCGCGACCCAAATGCTTCGTCCACACTTCCTCGGCCAGTGGCTCCAAGAAAACTATTCAAAGCCTACGGATTTTGCCGGGCTTTTTGAGCTAAGCAAGGAGATTGCTAAAGTCCCCATATAAAGGGGTGATTGAAGAAACTCGCACCGCGGAAGATTGCATGTTAGGCGGCTACGCTGGATCCGGGCTAGCGACCAACTTCAAGTTCAGCGTGTCGCTCACATGGATCCCGATCATGCCGCTTGTCAGGATGGACTCTATTTTTCCCTGGTCCGTTGCTCTTTTTTTCCCTTTATTACCATTTCCTTTATTTTCAGTTACTTTCTAACTTTCCTTTGTTACTGTGTTCAGCTTGGATCTTCCATTATGGGCATGAGCGAGCAAAATACTCGTCTCGATAATGAGTCTGCGAGCTTAAAGGCCACAAACCAAATCTTGAAGCGCGACAAAGATATTCTCGAGGGCCGGGTCACTCGGCGAGAAGCTACCATCAAAAACTTGGAGGACGGCGCGACAAACTAAAGTCCGACACAGCTACTTCCCAAGATCAACTTGGCCGTACCTTGGTGATCTCGACACCACCAAATCGACCTCACCTGCTGCCACCCAATGAACTCGGCTACGCTAAGGAGCATACCGCCAAATTGAGGAGCGAGAATGAAGCTTTGAAGGAAAATCATGCGGCCGACACTCAAACTTTACATGGCCAAGATTGCCGGGCTCAAAGAAGTGGCGGGAAAGCCGCGAAGTGCACTCTCAATGCGCGTAGCTCAACTAACCGATGACATTTCGACATTGGAAACCAAACTTCCCTTCAAGTCATGCGGGCGCGGCGGTGATGTTGATGAGATTCCGGCCATTACTATCGAGAAGCTTGCCCGTTGGGGTTCGAGCCCATTTTCGGTGAGGTATGTCGCCGTGGTCACTCCTTGGTTCCTTTTACTCTGAGGAACTTAAAGATCTCGGCGATGAGGATGCTTTGTTGGGTAAGTCGCCTTGGGTTTGCTCATACGTCAAGAACCCAAATGCCACTTGCTTTGTGGGGCGACTTACTCGATCATAAACACAAGCTTTTGGATGACGCTAAAGCTCTGGCCCTCGCGACTTCCAGTTCAACTCAAACCGCACCAAATGATGATCCCAATGCCTCAGCTTAACTTTTCTTTAACCTTTAGCTTTCTTCAAACAATCTTTCGTAACTTGCCATGATGTCTAAACAATTTACTTTCTTTTCTTTTGGGGCCTGCGAGCCTATAAACAATGTATATTCGCGGCCTTTGTGCTTGCCCCTTTATTTTCATGTTTTACTTGTCTCGTCACTTATTGTTTTGATAGTTTATCAAAAATCTCTTTTGCATGACAGGTACCCTACACATATACTCTCATCGAAAAAGTGAAGTCGTCTTTAGGCGACTTTACTTATAATGCATATTGCGCGACTCATCTTGTCGCTGGCTCCAACCATTTCTTTTTGCTTCATACTTAAAATAATTTCCTTCTTTTTGCCTTATCTTTCCTTTATTATTTCAGCGAGAGAATGATATCTTTCATAGCGGCTTACGTTTATGCTCTTAATGCGAGATAAACCTTTTCCTCATTCATAATTCAGAAACTTTCATTTTTATAATCCTTACTCTTACATTTTTCATCATCCATAAATTGACTCGCATCATTTATCACGACTTACATTGACTCGCAACATTTATAGTCCGCCGACTTTCAACATTTATAGTCCGTCGACTTTCAACATTTATAGTCCGTCGACTTTCAACATTTATAGTCCGTCGACTTTCAACATTTATAGTCCGTCGACTTTCAACATTTATAGTCCATCGACTTTCAACATTTATAGTCCGTCGACTTTCAACATTTATAGTCCGTCGACTTTCAACATTTATAGTCCGTCGACTTTCAACATTTATAGTCCGTCGACTTTCAACATTTATTTCAATAATTCATCAATTATTGTTTTGATAATTCATCAAAAACTCTTTGCCTTCTTACCTTTAGCGAAATATCACCATACACATATACTCCCATCGAAAAAGTGAAGTTGTCTTTAGGCAACTTTACTCTTAAGCGATTTATCTACCATGTTATTGGCGACTAATCATACATGACTATAAAATTTAATCCATGCAAGACACATACGAGGAATAAAATTTCATACTTTCATTGTATTAAAACAAGTTCAAAGTAGACATCTTCTATTAGAATCATAAAACATATGGCTTTCCTTCATGATTAAAAAGTTCGTAGATTCATCAAAATGAATATGAAAAAACCTTCATAAGAATGAAATAAGTAAGTTACCCTCATTACTTCAATGGTAATATTTCTTTAAATGATCAACATTCCATGCATTCGGGACATCTTTGCCGCCTTCTTCTTTCAAGTGATAAGTCCCTTCTCGCACAATCTTAGCGATTTGGAAGGGACCTTCCCATTTTGGATCTAACTTGGCAAATCCCGCTGTTGCGCCTTTAACTTCACGGCTTCTCAACACCCAATCTCCTACATTGAATGACCTCTTCTTTACTCGCTTGTCGTGTTGTGCCTTCATCCTCTGTTTGTAATTTATCATCCTCATTCTCGCCACTAAGCCTCTTCTCATCAATCGAGGTCTAGCTCGAAGCACCTTACGTCGCCATTCATTATCTCGTCATAATAAGTCACTCATGGGTAGGCAAACCCGTCTCGGCGAGCCATTGCTTGAGCCGTAGGTTAAAGCGAGCAGTCTCACCGATTGATCCCTTCCTTGTTGTTCTAACATACCATAAAGGCTGTGGACAACTCTTCCAACCAAGCTCCTCCTCTCTTCTCTAAGTTCTTACACAAAATCTCGAACTTGCTTGTTAGCGGCTTCTACTTGTCCGTTGCATTGCGGCCTTTGTACACTGTGGATTACTTGATGCTTGATATTCAAATTCTCGCAAAAACCGTGAAACTTTTTCTAAATTGCGGCCCATGATCGAAATGATTGCCGCGGCATTCCATGGCGACATAGAATTTCCTCAGTTACAAATCGATAATCTGGTCTTCGGTGGTAGAAGTTAATGCCCTTGCCTCTGTCCATTTAGTGAAATAATCAATGCTACCACCACCATCTGTGCTCCTCCTTTGGCTTTGGGGAAAGGTCCTATAAGGTCTATCCCCACATATCAAAGGGCCAGCTGTTGCTATAATTGGGGGTCTGCTCGATTCTTTGGTTGCCTAGGAATGTTAGCATGTCGCGCGCGATCACATTTCCTTACGTATTCCTCAGCATCTTTCTTGATGTCGGCCGGTAATATCCAAGGAACATGATTTTACTAGCCAAAGTTCTTGCCCCTGGGTGGCCTCATGGCAAACGCCTTCATGCACTTGAACAAGACATTATCCACCTTTCTGGCTCCACGCATCTCATCAGCGGTCGCGAGAAAGACTTGCGGTATAAGATCCCATCTGTACGGTAAACCTTGGCGACATTTTTCTAACAATCTTCGCCTATCCTCTTCTTGAGGCGGCTCTTCTCTTTCCAAATAGTCTTTCATTTCGCATACCCAATCTTTTTCTCCGCTTCAATCTCCATTATGAGCGGCCTTTCAAATGCGGCTCTTCAATAAATTCCACTACCACCTTCTTGGGCAACTCCTCTATTTTGTCACAAGCGGCCTTGCTCGACATGTCGGCTCGCTCATTTTCTCCCTATCAATCTGCACCGGTTCCCAATAATCAAAGCTCTGCAAAATCTGTCTTACCATTTCACAATATTTTGCCAAGATGGTACTCACTACTCCGTATCTACCCTTGACTTGGTTGACAATCAGCGAGAATCGGAATGGGCAACTATTTGCTTTACCCCAATATCTCGGCGTAGCTCGATCCCGCCGCAACGCCTCATAATGCACTTTGGTTGTTTGTCATATTAAACTTAAACCTCGGGGCCTTCTCGTACATGCAATCCTTTTGCGAACTTAATGAAATCCCAGCTCCTCCTTTGTCTTTAGGCGAGGATCCATCAACAAACGAGTTCCCAACATCCTTGCAGTCTTTCTCGTTCCTCTTCTATCTCGGGGTCTGCTGACATAGCCTTCCTTTTCTTGGCCCCTTGAGTCTCTACCTCCTCCCTTTCATATGTAAATGAAGTTTCAAGAATAAAGTCCGCCAAAGCACTGCGCCTTAATCGCCTTTCTTGCCTCAGGCTGAATATCAAACTCAGATTAATTCAATCGACCATTTTAAAAGCCTTCCCGCTGAGTCGAGTGTTGTAAAATCTTCCTCGGGCGCGTTAGTCAACACGATAACGGGATGAGATAGGAAATAAGCCCTTAACTTCCGTGTCACAATCACCCAAGCATAAGCCAACTTTTCCGCATTAAAGTATCTCGCCTCTACTTCACTTAATGCCTTGGAAACATAATACACCGGCTTTTACATGCCACCATCCTCCTTTATCAATACCGCCCTTTGCCAAATCGAAGCCGCCAAATAGACATATAAGCTGGTCTCCTTCTTGGGCTACATAGGATGGGCGGCTTTCCCAAATACTCCTTTACCTTTTGAAACGCTTCTTCGCACTTTGCATCCCAAGAAAACTTTTGATCTCCTTTCAACACTTTGAAGAACGGCAAACATTTCTCGGTGGCCAGCGACACAAATCGTCCCGAGCTATCACCCTACCATTTAACCTCTGAATTTCTTGAATGGTCTTGGGCGACTTCATATCAATTAACGCTGGATCTTCTCCGGATTTGCCTCTATCCGCGGCGATTTACCGAGAAATCCCAAAAACTTTCCCGCCGTAACTCGAAGGTGCATTTACTTGGATTAAGCTTCATGGAATTCCTTCTCAAATTCTCAAAAGTCTCCGTCGGATCCGCCGAATGATCCTCCCTTGGTTTTGATTACCATGTCGTCAATATAAGCTTCGACATTCCTTCCAATCTGTGATTTAAAAATCTTGTTGACCATCCTTTGGTATGTCGCCTGACATTCTTCAAGCCGAAAGGCATCATTTTATAGCAAAAATTTCCAAGGGGAGTTCTAAAAGCCGTTTTAGCCTTGTCTTCTTCAAGCATCTTGATACGATGATACCACTGAGTAAGCATCAATAAAACTAAACACCTTGTGTCCCGATAGAGTCCACCAATCTATCAATCTTTGGCAAAGGATAACAATCCTTGGGACATGCCGTATTCGGATCTGTGAAGTCTATGCACATCCTCCACTTTTGTTTGCCTTGACACCATGGTGGGCAAGCTAGCCAAAGCTGGATAAGTGATTTCTTCAATAATTCCCGCCTTTAATAACTTCTCCACTTCTCCAATCACCGCTTTCTCCTTTTCCGCCGACGGGTATCTCACCTTACGCTTAAAAGGTTCTACATTTGGATCGGCATTTAAACAATGTAAGCGACCTTCTCATCGACTCCGCACATATCCTCAGGTTTCCAAGCAAATACATCAATGTTATCTCGCAAAAAATCAATCAGCATATCCCGCTCATCCCTTTTCAATTGTTTCCCAATTTTAACTTTTTGCTCTGGGTATTCGTCATTCACAATCACCTCTTCCAATTCTTCGGCCGCCTGGATATCAGGCTCATCCGTATTTGCAATGTATCTACTTCCGTCTCGGTAGCCTTCCTCCGATCAACACATTTCTTTATCTTCTTACCGCTACTTTCCCCCTTATCTCTCCCGGCAAGCGACATGCTCTCAGGGGTGTCCATCATGATCTCTTCATCACATTCTTCACTATCCGAATCTACTATCTCTTCAATAAGGGGCTCCTTCATTTTGACAAATTCAGCAGACCTAGACCATGCCATTTCAGCTTGCATCACCATTAGCTCCATCAAATTTCCTTCTGATTTTCCCTCCACCATCTCTGTATCTCGCTCCTCATTTCTTTCTCGCACAACTTCATCTTCCGCCTTTTCTTCAATAACAATGATCGCCGACTTATTCTTCATGCTTTCAGTTTCCTCCCAGTTCTCACACCCTCCTAAGTCGGTGATCATGTTAATTCTCGCATCTCGCACCACCATAGCTGTGGAGAGTGAACTTGTGCTAGCTCTTGCCGCCGTTTGCATCTCAATCTTTTTTTGAATCACCTCCTTAACTTCTCTCTTCAAGCAAGCAATCCCTTTTGGAGTAGGGAATTTGACTCGCTGATGCGGGATAGAAACCACCATTTCAAAAGATTGCATAAAGGGAATACCTACAATAGCGTTGTATGGCGACACCAAATCAATAACCATAAATTCCACGGTGCGAGTTCTCACCTTCTCATCTTCTCCTACCTATACCGCCAAAGAAATCGTCCCCTTAACCCGCACAGTATGGTTTGTAAATCCTTCCAAAAAACCCTTATACGGCACCAAATTGGCCTCTGTATATCGCATCTTTTTAAAAGCATCATAATAGAGAATATTTCGGCTTGCTCCAGAATCTACTAAAACCCGATGCAAAATACTGTTCCCCGGGGCGATTGAGATTACAATCGGTTGGCATCCATGACTCGGTGTTAGAGCCAATTCTCGCCTTGAAAAACTGATCATCCTTTCTTCGGCTTTGGGTGGATAGGCGGGAATGTGACAAGTATGTGACAGCGACATAATCTGATTACTTAAGCAAGTAATGCTTGTGGGCTCGTGAATTACCAAAATTTCATTCCTGTTACCATTTCCTCCTTGAGCCACCCCATTTGGTTCTTGCCATACATACTCTTGCAACTCACCCCTTTCAACCTTCTTTTGAATTACTCTTTTCAAATTATAACAATTGTCAGTCTCATGACCCCTGTCCGATGATAATTACAATATTGATTCATGTCAATCCTCCCAAGATCATTCATTTCAAAAGGTGGTGGCAAATCAACGGCCGTAGAATTTCACTTGGTGTAGCGGTCGGCCTTGTAAACCTTACAATCCTCCCGACTCCTCGACCTCCATTTTGCCCTCCATTGCGACCTCCAAGCGACCTCCCCTCTGCCGCCGGCGGGATTCCCTCGACCTCCTTGTTGAGCGGCATTCCCTGCCTTGACATACTCAATCCTATCCTTAACACTTTTCTTCCCAGTGTTAGAAGCTCCTTCATCAATATCCTCGCCACCACAATACGCCTTGACCCTTTCATGTAACTCGCTCAAAGTCGCAGTAATCTCATCCTTAACTCCCTCTGAATGATTCGGATAAGCGGACAGACATATACATCATTATAACATATTTGGGATCAACCTCGGCAATTTGATTGGCGATTAGCAAAAATCTGTTGGTGTAAGTAACAAGACCTTCTCCCGTCTTGTTTAATCCCAATCAATTCTTGCGATCTCTTGGTTGAGCTCCCACTGATCCAAATCTCGCCAAAAACTTTCTTTTGAAGTCTTGGTACCCCAATATGGAATTAACAGGCTGCTGCACAAACCAATCCAAAGCCTGAAGTTCCAAGGTGCTAGCAAAAGTCTTACATAATAAAGCATCATCCTTTGTCAAAATCGCCATTGTGACCTCAAATCCCGCTACATGAGTTAAGGTTTGTGGTGACTCCTGCATACTTGGATAGAGCGGGCAACGAAAGTGCGGGCGCTCTGCTTCCTGGATATATCTAGCAAACAGAGCGACAAAAGAGTCTTTCTCATTATCAACTACACCACCCCTTTCCAGCTTTGCCAATCTCCTTGCCATCTCGGCCATCTGCTTCCTGAAACCGTCTTCCTCTCCAAAACGACTAACTCCTATACCCTTCCCTTTCTCTACCGACTTGGGTCTCTCGCAATCTTTGAAACTTCTCACCTCTTTCTCGCCATCTTCAGCATCATTCGACGCAGTATCACCATCTTCTTCTTCACAATAGAGGGACGACACTTGGGAAGTGTGTGGCCAATGATAAACTTTAATCTTTCTTCCATTTTCCATGTACTCTCCCGCTTTTCTTTTTTGTGTTCCTTCAATTCGCCTTTGCGACCCTTCTATTCTCGCTTCTACTTCTTTTGGCTTCTCAGGCTCTACTTCCTTTTCTTGCTCCTCATTGACTACAATTACCTCCTTATTTGCTCCCTTGTCTCCCTCTATTGTCGCCGTTAAAAATCCCTGCGGGATTGGAGTAGGTTTCTTCTTCATTGCCCTCAGTCGCTTGTTGTTCTCAATCAATTGCAAGATCAGAGTGTTATGGATCCTCAAACTTTCTTCCTCATTCTCTATTTCCTCCTCTTGTGGTGGCGGCATCACATTCCTCTCTCTCTCTCGTCGCCAGTATCTCGCTCCACCTCTTCCGGGATTATTTGCTGCGAGGAAGAAGTATCTCTCGCTCCACCCATACCGATATTCCCAAACCCAGAAATTGGAGTGACAATGTTCCTTCCCGCTACAGTCTTCTGGCCCACTACCATATTCTTTTCTGGTGTTGACATTCTTTCCACTTACGCAATCACCTTTATGAACTTCAACCACGAAAACCTGCAAATCTTATGAAGATTTGAAGATCTTGCTCAAAAAACCCAGAAACAACAACAATAAACCCAGTAATAAAACTTTTCTTCAAACACCAAAACCTTCCACACCTTACCACAAAAAACACCCAAATCAAAGCTATTCGAAACAAAACAATTTCACAAATTCCAACTTCAAACCTTCACAACCAAACCCAGATTTGAACAAATCTTAACAAATCTTAACAAACAATTCAACACAACTCCTACAAATACTTTAAGAAAACAAGAATCTACACCAACTCAGTTAAACCGAATTACCCCTCCGAATATTCAACTCAAAAACACCAATTAATCTCAACAGCAAAAACAAACGCCACTCACTTCCACCGCCAATAAAAAACAACAAAATTCCTTTTACAAATTGCCAATAACGTCACCTCCACCGGTAAATTCAATACTCCGCTTGAACCGTCCACTGCACGACCCACCTTCAGAATCTCAGAACAGAGCTCCCTCGATCTCACGCCACCGCCGACGAAGCTTTAATCCTTGAAGAGAAAACGGTCCCGGCAACGGAACCAATTGATGTTGCCAGGATCTTCCTCAACAGCAACCTCACCGTTGTAGTCTATCCTTGATATCTCCGGCTCCTTCTTCTCCGACTGATCTGCACACCACAAACGTTAACTAAGCCGGGGGCGGCTCCGGCGTAAGCCCCTCCGGCGTGAGGATAAGTGTTTGCTTGGAAGGAAGGTAAACAGTACTGAAGGTGATTGTGTGTGTATCAATGGACATACCCTGAAATGAAGCTTTCCCATCTTATTTATACCCCTCATCCTCGTGCCATGCATGTGACCTCCTCACGTTTCATGCCTCCTGCCACGTGTCAACATATCATTGGTCCTTTATAAAGTAAACCCTTAACACGTGATCATCAATCCCAATGCATAACCGTCTGATGGGTCCCACTTGGTAGATATTTATATGCCGCCTCTGGTGAGTATCAACTGGGATCCCTCTCTCGCCGGATAAGGTCACTCATTATCATATCTCGCCTTGCCATCATGTCTCGCGTTTAATCTTTATCGCCGGTCTTCCTCATAATATGTCGCCATTTACTATCTTGATTTCCCCCTTCTTAAGGATATTTAGCGGGATATTTTATATCTCGCCTCCCTATGACCCTCTTTGGGTCGCCTGTAATCTTATCTCCTTCTTAGGTCATATCCCACTTTTGTGCCCACGGGTTACTCTCTCGCTAATGGACTTGGGCCAGGCCCAATTGTTATTACTGGACAGCATCACTACTCAAGAAAGTAATCTTCTTTCTTCACAAGTCCTTCCAAATATTACTACCAAAAGGAATCACCAAGCAAGAGGAGATCTCGTCAAGATAGGAAACCAAATCAGCCCAGAATCGTGGCCAGCGCGGCCCGCAAGGCCCAAGGCCCGGCCCAGCCAACCCACACATGCGGTCAGCCGCACATGCGGTCAGCCGCACAGCCAAAACCGCAAAACCCTTTTGCTCCGATGAATTTGAGCCCCATCTCACCAACTCCTCCGACCGCGGTTCAAATCCTTTATCCATGGTTTTGACTCCACATCCCAACATGAAAAAAGTATAAGGTGACAAGCACAATACCTTTCATGTTCAGAAGCCAAATCGATTCCCCATTCCACTTTGTTCTCAAACTTCACTTCTTTAGAAACTTGCTCAAGAATTGCCACTGCTTCTGTATACGAAAGCCGAAAAAAATTGCTAGAAGCAACCAATTTTAGGCGATTAATGGCATTTTTGTTGAACTTCTCAACCATGAATTCCATATCATCAAGGCAGTTGTCAAGTAACCACTGACAGAAACCGTACACAACCTTCAGCCAAATTCATATCATCCTGCAAAGATATGTTGATTACAAATCTTATAAATGTCATAAGTTTCTAAATCAGCAAATAATGTATTGGAATTCGCATCACATGCTCTGGTCTAGAGATATTTTAAGCTAATGAACACAATAAAATTTAGCTGCATAACACATAATAGGCGCATTCCAAGAAGTACGTTAACCATGTTTAGCACTTCCTCCTTCCAAATGAATTTCACTGCATAAAAAATAAACTGTATAGTTTCTAAATCAGCTAATCATGCATTGGCCTTCAACAGAACATGCTATGGTCTAGATATCTTTTAAGCTAATGAACACAATAGATTTTAACTACATATCACATAATAGGCGGATTTCAAAAATAACTTCAACCATGCTTAAACTTCCTCCATTCCATTCAAAGAGTCCACTATTCCATTTTCAGGCGTTTTACTCAATAGAGTTTACTTTGAAGTATGCTTTCGATCTCCATAACCTTTCAACTTTAACCTCCAGCTGTGATATATATCTTGCCTACTCTTGTATTATGTAATTATCACTGACTCCAAATAGACTGCTAGAACCCTAAATAACTTTTCAAACAAAGAATCTTTGGTTAAGGTCTACAGTGAGATTAGTATAACACTTGAACAATGTCCAGAGCCATATCCAGTGGAAGGTGCACTAATATGTTGGTACAGTTGGTTAAAATTTTTTTATTATAATTGCGTTGAAGAAAAACTTAAAGATTTTAGACTCCGTTTGTTTCGCGTAAAATTACTTGCGAAAAATGATTTCTTGTAAAATATTTTTCGGAAAATGATTTCCTGTAAAATATTTTCCAGAAAATGAGATAAACATGTTTTCGACTGTTTGGTAATGAAAACGTTTTTCAGAAAAAAATTTATGTGTTCATGAAAATATTTTTCGATAAAAACACAATTTGAGATAAGTTGAAAGATATAGGGTGGGGTAGGGTAGGGTAATGGAGGTGGGGTGGTACTGTGGTAGGGTAGGAGGTGGGGATTAGTAGGGGTGAGGTGGGTGGGTGTGGGGTAGGGTAGGGGTATGATAGGGGTAGGATAGGGTGGTGGGGAAAATATAAAGGATAAGATGATGGTAGGCTAGGGTGGTGATAGGGTATGTTGAATTTTCGTACCCGAATTGGCGAACCACAAGTAATAATAATAAACACTATTATTATTATTACTACACAATTACGGTGAATTTTATTTGCAAGGCACCAAATGTGTAAGGCACTTTGAAATGACCACAATGCCCTTGTATATATAATAAAAAAAAAATCACAATTTCATTTCAAAGCACAAGAACGTCGGTCTCTCTCCTCCCCATCTCCATTTCCGACATACCCAACGCCAACCACCGTTTCTTCGCCGGAAAACTCAATTCTTCTATAATGGTTCGGATGAAAATTCCCAATGTCGCCAAGTCTACCACTGGGACCTCGTCTACCGCCGCTGTCTTCGCCGAAAAACAGATAATTTACCCAAATTTGAATTTGAAGCCCTAATAGATTTAATGCCTAAAATTGGATGTTACAATGCGTAATTGTAGTATAAATTTGAGTCGGAAATTGTTGTAACATCAATTTACAACCTAGCTTTCAATTTCAATGTCAATTTCAAAGAATACGTAACTGGGTTTGCAAAAAAATTCGTACTGGTGGGGTGTTTCGTGTGTTTATACACGAAATGTTGAATGACATTTCGTGTAAAATCATACGAAATATTTCTTAACATTTCGTGTATATTCATACGAAATCTAAAGGAAAATTTCTCCTGTGGATTTCGTGTGAATATACACGAAATGTTGAGAACCATTTCGTATCATTTTACACGAAATGTTATTCAACATTTCGTGTGAATCTACACGAAATAACTCAATACATTTCGTGTATTTTTATACGAAACATATCTGACAACGTCGTGTATAATCACACGAAACGTCCGCGTACGGGAGGGACAGTTTTGTCCATTTTCCGTGCCTTGCAAATAAGGTGCCTTGCAAATAACCACGCCCCACAATTACTTACAATGGACAAAGTACAAGTGCTTTCTTGCACACACTAATACACTCACCACACTAGATTGTAGCTCACACTAGGAGTCTTACACTCAATTCTTATTCCACGAGTACACAAATTGGGGAAGTCAATTCCCTATTTATACTCATCATAAGTTGTTTAAGGAATCACCCCCAACTCTCCAGAAACTTTCATCCCATTTGGGCTCCTCTCTCAAGTATGGAAGCTTCTCCTTTCTTCTTCATCGCCTTCTTCTATCTTCTAAAAGAGGGGTTAGTAGAACATTCTAAAGCTCTCGAATTTTCTAGATAAATCTAGAGTCGATAGAACATTTAGAAAGCTCTAGAATATTCTAGATAAATCTAGATAAAAAAATATTTTGTTTAGTGCGATAGTGCACATTCGCACTGCCTTTTGCGTATTGCGTTTTGCCTTTTGGCTTTTGATTAGTCAATTCGCGTGTTTTTTCTTTTGATATTGATATGCTGCTTCTACTTATCTTTAACTATTACATGCTCGTGTTTTTTTTTTTTTAAGGGCAAAATGGGAAAGGGACAAATGTATGAGGGCAAAATGGAAAATTCGCCGCTTGGTACGGTTCATTGTACTGTAGATAGTGGAGGTGTGATTTATAATATAGATGGCTTTTGATTAGTCAATCCGCGTGTTTTTTCTTTTGATATTGATATTGATACTTATCTTTAATTGTTGCTTAAAGAAAGGATAAGCACACATGACCTAAATTAAATTAGTATTGAATGGGTACAACAACAACGACACGAGAGAGAGAGAGACGAGAGATGGGTACTACTATATACAAGGTATGGAATTTACAAGGCATGTGTAAATGACCAAAATACCCTCATATATATACTTAAAAAAAAAAACATCCCTTCCCTCCCCCATTTCAAACAAAACATCGTTCTTCTCTCTCTCTCTCTGCGCGGCTCTCTCTCTCTCTCAACACACACGGTGAATCAACGGACCACCACAACACCACCACCATACACAACAAAATGAAGAGAAACAAGCTCCCTATCACTGGTGGAAAGTTCGGAGCCGCCTCTTCTACAGCCGCTCCAAAAGTAATCTAATTTCTAAACCTAAATTTAAATTTGAAAACCCAACATTAATTTTATGCCTAAAATCGATTATATAATGCTTAATGTTGTTTAAACATATCCTAAATGGTTCTAATTGCAATTTCGTAACATAAATTTGGGTTTTTTGTTTGAATCGGATACGAATTCGTGTGCCTAAAATTTGAAATTGTCGGCGTGTGTTTCGTATGAACACACACGAAATGGTCACCACATTTCGTGTAATGGCACACGAAATGTAAACTGATTCATCAGTTTACATTTCAGAAAATACACGAAATGTTGGTGACCATTTCGTGTTGTAGTACACGAGATACTTTCCACATTTCGTATATTAGTACACGAAATGTAAATTGATTCATCAGTTTGCATTTCGTGCTCTAATACACGATATGTGGTGAGGTTTCTCGTGTCTTTAAGTGTTCTGATCTGGGTATATCTCGTGTGACTAAACACGAGATAGTTTGGTATATGTTGTGTAAAATTCACACCATTATAATTTACTATTCTCTCCACTCATTCTCTCTCCTACTTAACTATCTACACTCACAACACATCAACCTTTTTACTTTTTCCTTAATTCCCGTGCGAAACAGTAACTATGTCAAGTATTACGGGACGGAGGGAGTATATGTTATTATGTGTTATTGTATGATGAATTATAACATGTTTAATTACTTCTTTAAATATAATCTTGATTAGAAATATAACACCACAATCATTTCTTCGGGGATTATAAATAAAGTGGTATCACTTAACCGTGATAGGTTATATGATATTGTATGGTCAAATATGACATTTGCTACTTGTCATGCCTCAGTGTACAAAATTTGCTCAATTAACAACACAATTCAATAATTTATCATAGCATATGCGTATCATTAACATCGTGTTGCAAATCATCGAAGAACACTTTCATTTTGAAATGTCGTATGGATATACACGAGAATAGGACCTCATATCGTGTGTGTTATTACGACATTAATGACAGAGTCAATGTACATTTCGTATAATATCACACGACTTAATTTTTTTCGAAATTGGTCTATGTCGTGTATTATTACACTACATAAAGTCTTCTTGTCGTCCTTTCGCACACGACACGCGAGGGGTAGTTTTGCCATTATTGATGCCTTGTATGTAGTATGCCTTGTATATAGAATTTACCGAGAGGGATTAACGTGACCCGGAATTGCTTCGGCGAAAGTGGGAGCACGGATATCAAAAAAAAAAAAAAAAAAAAAAAGAGAGATTAACGTGACCTGACCTCCCTTCCACCATTTATTAATGAAATTATTAATCATTGACAATTTTCTCTCTCTTCTCTCTCTTCTCTCTCTAGAAACTAACAGAATTGAAAAGAGGAGTGTGGCAAAAATGGAGTAACGTTGTTTTCTGGCACTGTAGTCAGTCAGACAGTCTTTTCACAATTGACTTCCTCTGACTTGGTTTATCATTTCGTTAATCTCTCCCTTTCACATTCACAGCCACCCATTTTTGATCCTTTTCCATTTTCCATTTTCCATTTTCATATGACTTCCACTGCACCTTAAAAGTTTCATTTCCCCCCAACTCTCTCTCTCTCTCTCTCTACCCTTCTTTGGTAAGTTAACTGCTTTCATCTTTTTTTACTAATTTTTATTCTTAGTCATCATCATTTTTCCATGATTATGTATGTACTTGTTTTGAAATTTCGGTTATCATTCTTCTATTCAATCAATATTTCCACTAACTAAAAGTTCAATTTCAATTAGTTAATTTTAAAGTTGTCGGAATGGCGAGTCTTTGCCGGATTGTTTTTGCCCTCTCATTCTTTGCTCTGCTCACCATCTCAGCTCCCCAAATTACTCATCCAACTGAAGGTAAAGTTTTTTTTTCTTTTTGAATTTCTTTTACTCTAATTCTATGTTTTATGTAACCCCTTTTTTTTTTTTTTTTAATTTACAATAGTTAGAGCATCTCCAACCCATTACTTCAAATTTTACTTCATTTCTTCCAATTTTGTTTCAATTTTTTTTCCATTCCAACAAGTTACTTCATTTTTTACTTCAAAAAGAACATTCTTAACATATTTCCATTCCACCTCATCATTCTACTACTTCTATAATCATTCTACTACTTCTATAATTTCAAAAATACTACACAAAGTTTAATCCTTTTACATATTCAACCCTCTCTTTAGTTTAGAAATAAAAATTCAAATAATGTATTTATAATTCAAATTACTAATAAAATATATTTTATTATTAAAAAAAATACAAAATAAAATGACGTTGACGTAAATAATATATTGACATAAAAAAAAACATTGGTACAAAGAACCAAATTTATAAAGCATTCCAAAGTTGACATAAAGGATACGTTGACATAAAGAAAACATTGATGAACAGTATAAACCGAGATACGAACATGTGTTTGTCCGGGTAAGGCCCAAGTGGATTGGGCCCTAAACATAATCCATCAAGTCTCAAATACGAGGGAAGACATGGACTTCCTCGTACCAAGTCACCTCGTTATTTTTAAGCTGACCAAGGCTTATCAGGAGAAATATACAAGGCCCCCCAAGTCAAGTGCTCCAAGGCCGAGACGAGGAGACCTCCTCGGCTATCAAAACCATCAAAGACATTCTCCAATTATCTCTTATTCCTTCCCCGGCTCATCGTAAGCCGCCAGGCTACGTATGATGAGGAAAGGGCCATCTCGGCTATCGTGCAGAAATTTATTCAGTCCTATTCAATTAAGGACATTGAGCAGTTATAATCTTGCTAGGATTGTAACCACCTCACATACCAAATTCAGGTCCAACAAGGACTCCTCAAGTATAATCCTCTTAGGATTCAAATCTTATCTCTTAGCAATCCAATTCAACATGGATTCTACATTATTATACTTATAAATACAAGTCATAATTCACATTATTTGGTACGTTATCTTTTGACTCTAAACTCTGTCAAATTGATTTCTCTCTATAAACACATATACTTAATCTCACACCGGAGAGCCTTCGCCGGAGAAGCCCTGGCTTAGTTTACGTGTTTTGTGTCTTTTTCAGGCTATTCAATCGCCGGAGTACAACCGATCGCTGGATTTGGGCTGATTCAATCTTTTTGGCAGCATCAGTTTGGTTCCATTGGCGGGAAACGATTCGAACACCCATTGAATAGTCTGAAATTTCTTGTTTGCCGGAATTTTGTGCTTCTGATAATCAAATTCCGCCGGAGAAAAGTCAAATTTGTGGCTGGAAATTCGTTATTTCAGTCGGAAAAAATCTATTCCGTGTTAAATTTGTTCTGATTTTGGCCGGAAATCTCAGTTTTTGCCCGGAAATTGTTTTCGCCTGGAATATTTGGTGGATTGGAAAATCTGTTGGCCTGAAATAATAGATTTTGGCCGGAATCACTTGTTCTGCCTGAATTCGTTGGCCTGAATAGTTGTTCCTTTGGAAACTTGGGCTGTTTTGCAGATCTGTGTTATTTTGATAAAAAAATTAGTTTGAACCACAATTCTGATAACAATGGAGGACGGAAATACCATAAGCATTGACAACGAGGAGCAACGAGCTCACATCGAAGACATCCCTCCCACCAATGGAGCACTTCCTCCTCCTCCACCTCTGAACGACGGGGTACCTCCCCTCGGCATGACTCTCCGTTCCAGGAATCAGCCAGCTACCGAGGTGACAGGTACCAACCCCCCTCGTCCTCGTCGTCCACGAGGAAGACGAACTACGAGCAAGCAGACGACGAGGAATGCCGATGCAGGACGAGCTGAGAATTCCACTCAGCCTATTGATTGTCGTACCTCTTACATCAACAGATGGAGACTTTGCAGCGAATTTATGAAACTCAAAATGCTTTGCTGCAATTGGATCCCAAAAATTCAATGGCCGAGTTCATTAGGTCTTCGAGGACTGGGAATTCTCATGGAAGGGATACCCAAGGTGATAGGCGAGGTAGCCAGAGGAGCCCACCTCATGGCCAGGATCCCCCTCACCACGAAATGGTTGTACGTCCTAAGCAGAACCACTGAGATGCCCCACCTCGTCCTCGGTCAAACAATCATGTAAACGAGAATGTCGTGGTAGACTTGAGAAGCCATGTGAATACGAGGGAGCAGGAGGTGAATTCGGCCGACTTGCGAGCAAAGCTCGGTCTGGCTAGGCGTTTATCCCCTCCCCGTCGTAACAATTCACCTCGTCATAATCACCATCCTCGATACAGCTCACCTCGTCCCCGAAATGCTATTAGGTCGAGGAGTCCTCGTCCATACAGAATGATCCTGCACCACGAAGGAGAACCGAGGAGGGACAAACACCCTCTAGACGAGGAGAAAAACACCGGGATGACGAGGAGCACAGTAGGGTGAATGGTCACCCAAGAGAAAGGTCCCATCGTAGTTCCCACCGAAGCTCTCATTTCAGCACTGAAAATGAAATTGATGCCAGGGAGCTACTACTCTTAAAAAGGAGAATTGATGATATGGAGATGGGGAAGAAGGACGAGGAAGAAGATGACACTAGTACAACTCGTCCCTTCTCTCAGAAAATAAATGATATACCACCCAATCCTGCCTTTAAGGTCCCAAATTTTGACAAATATGCGGGCACCACTGACGCAAGGGACCACGTGCAAAGCTTTGAATCTACTATGGCCCTCCTCACCAAGGCAAATGACGTCCTTTGTAAAGCCTTTGCTAGTACCTTCTCCGGATCAGCCTTGACCTGGTTCCGTGAGCTAAAAAAGGGAAGTCGAATAGCTGGAGGAGTATGAGGAGAATGTTCCTAGATCACTTTGTCACGACAGGAAGGAGGAGAAGAGGTTGACTGACCTTGCCAACATCGAGCAAGGAAAGAATGAGACCACGCTAAGCTACTATAATAGATTCCGAGCCATGGCGGATCAAGTAGAGGAAAGCCTGACACAGAGAGGTGATTGTTTGTTTCAACTCCGGATTGAGATCCGGACAACTCATATATGAACTCTCTGTCAGAGAGCCAAAGTCCAAGTCTGACTTATATAATGTTGCTTATGTAATTGCCATGGCGGAAGAGAAGAGGAAGAAGAGGTCTGACATGACTGAAACGGAAGCCGCTGGGACTCACCATGTTTCCCATGGAAATGTCTTTAAGGGAAAAAATAGAACGAGGGGTACAACAAAGGCTGACATCTTCACCCCCCTCACCAAACCTATCACCGAAATCATGCAGTTGGTGAACCTTCCACCTCCTCGTCCACTTAATGATAAACCAAAGTTCCCGCGTGATCCTTCCAAATATTGTGATTTCCACAAAGACCATGGTCATTTCACCGAAAATTATATTGCTCTAAAAAGGATGATCCAAAGGTGGGTTGACGAAGGCAAGCTTGATCGCTATGTCATGAAGAAAGATGGCAAGCGAAAAAGGAAGGAAGACGAAAGTGAAGAAGATGATAAGGATGATGACGTGGAACCAAGGCCTCCTAGGGCCAAACTAGGGCTGAACAAAAAAACCGACGGACCGGACCGGACCGGACCAGACCAATGAAAACCGGACCAATCCAATAGAATTGGTTTGGTTCTGGTTCTAAATTTATATGGAACCGATTATTTGGGTTGGTCCTGGTTTTTGAAAAAATATATATGGTCCTGGATCGAACCCGGATCGGACCGATTATGTATATATTATGTATAATATATACTCCCTCCGTCCCATAAGTCTTAAGAAAACTTTCCATTTTGGGCGTCCCATAAGTCTTAAGAATTTCCAAAATGGAAACCTTAAATCACTATTCTCTCCACTCATTCTCTCTCCTACATTATTTTAATACTCACAACACATTATAATTTACTATTCCCTCCACTCATTCTCTCTCCTATTTAATTTTTCACACTCACAACACTTCTTCCACTCATTCTCTCTCCTAATACTATAATAATATTCCTTAATTCCCGTGCCAAATAGAATCTTCTTAAGCTCTATGGGACGGAGGGAGTATATATATATATATATATATATATATATATATTCATAATTTCAAATTCCTAATTAAAAAAAAAATTGTTGTAACCTTATCCATCCAGCGACATTACAAGCTTACAAAAATCCTAATCCTATCATATCTCTTTCATTTCCGCTGTTTGGTTTTCTATCCATCTCTCTCTACGCTTTTCCCCTCTCTCATCTTTCTCTCATCTTAATTCTCAACCCTAGAAATCAAATTGATTTTCCATGGCGGCGCCCTGATTTCGACTCAGCTGTCCAACCACAGCACCACCATCGATCTCTACCGACGGCGCAGCTGTAACGGAAGTAATTAATCTACGACGCAGATCTGTTTTTTCGTGCGAGATTGCAGAACATCATTACTCTGTTATTTTGCCTCTCAAATCTCCAATAAAAGGTAATAATTTAATAAGATTTTGATGTTATTTTCTCGGTCTCTACCTCCAATCTACTCGTATTTTCAATTTTCTTACAATTTTGCATCTGAATTTAGTTATTAGGGTCTGAATCATATTTATGTTTTTCTCTTTTGTTTATGTAATGTAATCGTCCTATATTTTTTATTTGAATTTTGTTCCTCTATTTCAGTTAATTTGCTGTATGTCTGAATATTTTTATTTGAACTTTGTTTATGTAATCGTCCTATATTTTGGTTTCATGAAAAAAATAGTTGTTGCATGTTTTATCTTTAGAAAAAATATATAGTAATGTAACTTGTGGAACCGATGGAACCGGACATGGACCGAACCATTGAAAGCGGACCAATGTGGCCCAGGTCTGTAATGTAATGATGCAGTCTGGTTCTGAATTTAGGCAGAACCGAACAATTGGTCCGGTCCTGTTTTTTTTTGAAATTTTGATAAAATCTGGACCAATCCGGACCGTGAACACCCCTAGGCCAAACTGCATGTAATCTGAGAAGAGACGGTCTCTACCAGAAAGCTTAGGGACCAAATTCATGAGTTAAGCAAAGTATACCATGTCCCCGCCTGGGTTCACAAGGCAGAGGAGGTCATCAGTTTCTCCCCCAACGAATTGGCTGAAAGCCGTGCAGCCCGTGAGCAACCCTTGGTGATAAAAGGGAGAATTGACAACTGTGAATCTGAGAGACTCCTCATTGACACGGGGGCCTCTCGGGATATTCTTTATTACTCCACCTTCCAGATAATGGACCTAAAAGATAACATTCTGGAACCATACCATGGGCGACTAGAAGGGTTCACTAATCACAAGATCGGAGCAAAGGGAACTATTGATCTGCTACTGGAGGTCGGTGAACACCCCTTCCGAACCACGGCCACAGTCACTTTTGTTGTAATGGATCTGACTAGTGACTACCATGCTATTTTGGGCATTCCAAGTCAAGCTAAACTTGGGTTGGTCGCTTCCCTTCCTCGCCAACGAGTTAAATTTCCTACTCGTGCTGGAATTGAATGTGTGCGAGCGACTGCCAAGGACTTCTTGGAGCATGTCGTAAAGTAGGGGTGCTCACGGTTCGGATTGGTCCGGATTTTATCAAAATTTCAAAAAAACAGGACCGAACCAATTGTTCGGTTCTGCCTAAATTCAGGACCAGGACCAGACCATTACATTACAGGACCGGTCACATTGGTCCGGTTTCAATGGTTCGGTCCATGTCCGGTTCCATCGGTTCCACAAGTTACATTACTATATATTTTTTCTAAAGATAAAACATGCAACAATTATTTTTTTTCATGAAACCAAAATATAGGACGATTACATAGACAAAGTTCAAATAAAAATATTCAGACATACAGCAAATTAACTGAAATAGAGGAACAAAATTCAAATAAAAAATATAGGACGATTACATTACATAAACAAAAGAGAAAAACATAAATATGATTCAGACCCTAATAACTAAATTCAGATGCAAAATTGTAAGAAAATTGAAAATACGAGTAGATTGGAGGTAGAGACTGAGAAAATAACATCAAAATCTTATTAAATTATTACCTTTTATTGGAGATTTGAGAGGCAAAATAACAGAGTAATGATGTTCTGCAATCTCGCACGAAAAAACGGTCTGCGTCGTAGATTAATTACTTCCGTTACAGTGCGCCGTCGGTAGAGATTGATGGTGGTCTTTGTGGTTGGACAGCTGAGTCGAAATCAGGGCGCCGCCATGGAAAATCAATTTGATTTCTAGGGTTGAGAATTAAGATGAGAGAAAGATGAGAGAGGGGAAAAGCGTAGAGAGAGAGGGATAGAAAACCAAACGGCGGAAATGAAAGAGATATGATAGGATTAGGGTTTTTGTAAACTTGTAATGTCGCTGGATGAATAAGGTTACAACAATTTTTTTTTTTGAATTAGGAATTTGAAATTATGAATAAATATATATATATATATATATATATATATATATATATATATATATATATATATATATATATATATATATTATACATAATCGGTCCGGTTCGGTCCAGGACCATATATATTTTTCAAAAATCAGGATCAACCCAAATAATCGGTACCATATAAATTTGGAACCAGAACCAAACCAATTATATTGGATTGGTCCGGTTTTCATTGGTCTGGTCCAGTTCTATCGGTCCGGTCCGTCGGTTTTTTTGTTCTGCCCTATCGTAAAGAGCCGAAAAACATCTCAACGGGTGGAGATAGATACCCCGGAAGACAATATGAAAATCTCTAAGTCCCTAAAAACTACCCACACAAGCTCTAGGATGAGCTTCATTATCGAAGTACCAGATGAGGAGCCCACGGTCCTTGAAATTGAAGAAGACAATGACATAGTTCCGTCCGTCCCGAAGACATATCCTGTTCTCGTTAGCGCCAGAACTCGGGGGCCAACCCTAACCCTGACTTGAGAATAGTTGATTTGCCCGACGTAGACGAACTGATGGAAGAAGAAGGCCTTAACGTGAATGATAATGAGGGTAGAAGACTTAGAGAGATAATCATTGAATCTCTAGAATTCCGTGACGGTCCAGAAATGGAGCCCGTGGATAAATTGAAAAAGGTTATCATCAATCCTGACTACCCGGAGCAAAAAATCAAACTCGGGGGCCAGCTTTCCCAGGAAGAGAGGGAAGAAATCATCTCCCTTCAGAAAAACAGTCTAGATGTCTTCGCTTGGAGAGTCGAAGATATGAGGGGAATTAATGAAGAAGTAGCTCTCCACCGATTGGAAGTTGATCCGTCTGCTAAAACCATCAAGCAGACGAGGAGGATCTTTGCAAATGACAAGGAGGAGGCCATCAAGGAAGAGGTGCAAAAGTTACTTAGCGTCGGAATCATACGAAAAGTGAAATACCCCGTTTGGTTGGCCAACGTGGTGATGGTTAAAAAATAAAATGGGAAGTGGCAAATGTGCGTGGATTTCACGGATCTCAACAAGTCCTGCCCGAAGGACAGTTATCCTCTCCCCAGAATTGACAAGTTGGTAGACTCCATAGCTGGACACCGAACTCTCAGTTTCCTAGATGCCTATTCAGGCTATCATCAGATAAAAATGGCGGAGGAGGACATTGAGAAGACAGCCTTCCAAACATCGGGAGGAAATTATTGCTATATCATGATGCCTTTTGGGCTTAAAAATGCGGGCGCTACTTACCAACGCATGCTCAATGAAGTTTTTGGAGAACAAATTAGTCGTAACATGGAGGCTTACATTGATGACATGGTCATAAAGACCAAGGAGGGCAGTCACGCCCCTGACTTGGAAGAGACCATTAACAACCTTCGAGCCAACAACATGAAGCTAAATCCTAGTAAATGTGTGTTCGGGGTGACTGCCGGAAAATTCTTGGGCTTCATGGTGTCTCACAGGGGAATCGAGGCGAACCCTCAAAAAATTAAAGCCCTTATTGACATGAAGGAACCTACCAACAAAGATTGAATGGAAGAAGAATAGCGGCTCTTGGGAGATTCATTGCCAAATCCGCTGAAAAATCACTGCCTTTCTTCAAGGTCTTGAAGAGGCCAAGAGCTTCTCCTGGACTCCCGAATGTACAGAAGCATTCCTCCGGTTGAAGGAGTACTTGGGATCCCCTCCCGTGTTAAGCAGTCCGATTACCGGTGAGATGATGTGTGTCTTCCTAGCCGCTACGGACCACGCGATTGCAGCGGTACTAGTCCGAAATGATGAAGGTACTTAGAAACCAAGTCTACTATGTCTCAAAGGCATTGTCAGATGTGGAGAGTAGATACTTTAATGCGGAAAAGATAGCGTACGCACTAGTTATTGAAACTACGTGCCTACTTTTCTGCGCATCCCATCACGGTGTATACCAATGAACCATTAAAGAAAATCCTACACAAGTTGGATAGCCTAGGACGTCTCCTCAATTGGTCTATCGCTCTTACAGAGTTTGATATCACATACCAACCTAGGAAGACCCTCCTGGCACAGCCTCTGGTTGATTTCATGGTCGAAACTGCCTTCATGGGTGAACACATCCCCACCTCCCGTAAGCGTGATACGCCGGAGGAAGAAGGATCAACCATCGAGCTCCCATCCAACTGTTGGGTCCTATACACTGACGGCTCAGCCACCAGGGAGAGAAGCGGAGCTGGAGTTGTACTAGCAAGTCCTGAAGGAGAGCACACCATCCAAGATATCATCAGATTCAGTTCCCCGCCTCCAACAATCAAGCTGAATATGAAGCTCTGATATTTGGCATCGAGTTGACTTCCTTTTATGGAGCAACTAAAGTTGCAGCTTTCTGTGACTCCCAACTCGTAGTCAAACAAGCGAAGAGAGAGTATACCACACAAAATCCTATACTTACTAAGTATAGGGACATGGTCCTAGATATGACAAGGAAGTTGGAGTTTTTCATAATCAGTCAAATAGGCAGGGAAGATAATCAAATTGCGGATGTTCTATATAAACTAGCGACTATGGATGTGTTCGAGTCCAACTCCAATCCATACGTAGTTTTTGCTGAAGAACTCGCCTATGAGAGGCTACAAGTTATGCTCCTAGATGGAGAGGAGAGATGCTGGATCGATGATTACATAGACTACATCGAGAAGAGCCAACTCCCAGAAGATGAAGCACAGGCTAAGCTTGTCAAGAAAAAATCAGTTAGGTTCACGGTGATGAACGGTGTGCTCTACAGAAGATCTTTCACTAAGCCCCTGCTGAGGTGTGTCTATCCGAAGGAAATTGAGAATCTCTTGGCCGAAGTACATGAAGGCGTTTGCGGCGGACACCTAGGGGCCAGGACCCTAGCTGACAAAATCATCATGCTAGGTTACTATTGGCCGAACCTGAGGGAGGACGCGCAAACCTATGTTAGAAAATGTGACAAGTGCCACAGATATTCTGACATTCCTAGACTCCCAGCAGTTGAGCAAACTCTTGTAATACCTACATGGCCATTCGATATGTGGGGGATTGACATCATCGGACCCTTCCCTCCCGCCCGTGGTAATTGCAAGTATGTGATAGTAGCAGTTGACTACTTCTCAAAGTGGATTGAAGCGAAAGCCTTGGCCAAGATAACGGAAGAAAACGCAATAAACTTCGTCCATGACCACATCTGGTGTCGCTCTGGGGTCCAACACACGATCATCTCAGATCATGGCCTCCAATTCTCTATAGCATTCACGTCAGAGTTGAGCAGAGTAGGAGTCCGTCACATCAAGTCATTTGTTAGCAGACCCCAAGGCAACGGACAAGCGGAGGCAGCCAACAAATTGGTACTTACATCCCTTACTAAGAACCTTGAGGGGAGTGATGGTAGATGGTTTGACGAACTTCCCTTAGCCTTGTGGGCTGTTCGCACAACCACCTGGGGGCCAACCAGGAAACCCCAGTTCGCATTAACCTTCGGTTACGAGGCTATGTGACACCTTTGAAATGGCTATTCCCTCTTACGTATTTAAAATTCCAAGTATGATGAAGCGAAGTCAACAAGGTCGATAGGCTCCTGAACTGGAGCACGATAGATGAAAAACGACTAGCTGCACATATGAGAATGGTGAATTACAAGCAAAGGACCAAGGCGTATCATGACAAAAGGGTCAACAGAAGAGTATTCCAAGTGGGCGATTGGGTACTTAGAAAAATTGAAGCTACTGGTCGAAAGGCTGAACAAATCAAGCTCTCCCCAAATTGGGAAGGTCCCTACATCATAACTCAAGTCATTCGAGAAGGGACTTACAGATTAAAGACTAAGGAGGGGAAAGAGCTCAAGCATCCTTGGCACTCTGACAATCTGCGAAAATACTATCATTAGTTCTAGTTTATTTTTTATGTAATAGATCACTTTCTTTTTTTTTTAGTAAGGTAGGATTGCAGTTTGATGTAATCAAGTTCAGTTATGAAATTTACTTCTTCAACGTGCAAAGCAACTACCAACTACCAAGACAACATTGAAAGACGAGGAGCCCCTCCTCGGCCTTCAAAGGGACAAGCTCCCTCCATGAATCACCCAAGACCTATGACCGAGCGAGTTCCTCCTGGTCATGGATAGGTGAGACCATCTACATCTGAAACCTATGTACGAGTCACCTTCCTCGGCATAAGGAGATGAAAAAGAAGGAAGCCTTGCGTCTAGCCGAGGAAACACCTCGGCCTAAAACGACTTGCGGCATTCGCATCCCAAACATGTGCAGTGCTTCCTCGGCATAAGGAGATGAAAAAGAAGGGCAAGCCTCACGTCTTGCCGAGGAATCACCTCGACCTAACGACTACGGGCAGAACCATCCGAGATCTATGTACGAGTCAGCTTCCTCGGCATAAGGAGAGGAACAAGAAGAAAACATCCAACAGTCAAGACCGAGGACCTGCTCCTCGGCCTAATGACTTAAACAGGCAAAATTGTCGAGCATCTAATACCGAGCTAGCCTCCTCGTTTTAGATTATCAAAGGTGAAGTATGAGGAGACCTTCCTCGGCTTCCAAAATTTTTGTGTACTAATGCAAAGTGTACAATATAAGTTCAAATCAAAAACAGTTCATATGTCAAAACGTAAAGTTAAAGACGACATGGATTGGAAGAAAGTAGTTTTCATTAATGATTCAAAGAGAAAAGGTACAAACGTACAAGGAGACCTAAGCTATTACATCGAAATGGAAAAATTCCTAAGTCCTCTCGAAAGGCTCCTCAAAGAATGCTTGCGTCGCGGCATCTTCTTCCGTCTCGGCGTTGGTAGAGATGTTGGCAGGCTGAGTCTGAGCTTGAGCATCAACTCGAGCTTCCTCGTTGACCGGCTCCTCGGCATTGACCCCTTCCACTTCCACTTCCACGTCCATCTCGTCCTCGATCTTTTCAATTAAAACATTGATGTTATTATCAGGATCGACGGACGGAGGAATCCAACCTTCTCGGCCGGCACGAGGCATCACGCTCGCGATGACGACAATGCGTGCTCGAATAGGGCGCGAGAAGTAGTGCGAGAGATCGAGCAGCCTCATCGTAACTCTCTTGCGGTCGACAGCCCAAGCAATACCAGCAAGCAGGTCGGGCGGGTGGGAAGTATCGACTCAGTCGAGCTGCCAGCTAGATGCGTGTAGATCTATATACATGGTGCGATCTTATCATTTATGGCCTCAGTAAAAGTCGGGTTGTCTTTAAACCGGGAAACTGCCTCCTCTTCTTTGGAGGGAATTCTTGCCTCCAGCTTCAGCTGGGCAGCCTCAGCCTCCTCGGCCTTCTTTGTCATCTCAGCCTGGATAGCTCGGCTATTTTAGCATCTTTGAGCCGAAGGCCTTCCTCGGCTTGTACCTTGGCTACCTCGGACATCTTTGCCGCCTCCTCGGCCATCTTCGTCGCCTCCTCGGCCTTTGCCTTGGCCGCACTTCCCCGATCTCCGGCTACGCCCAAGCTCACTTGGCAGAACGAGCGGCGGCGGCCAGCCTCGGCTCTCCCGCTTCCCGGCTCGGCACCCGAGCTTTGCGATCTGCTCGTCCACGGCTTTGTTGTGGATATTCGCATGTACACCATGTTGAAGTATGACAACAAAAAGCAACATCAGCAAAAATAACAAGTATAAGCTACGAGAAGGAAAGAACGAGATAATTACCTCGGCTATCATCAGGCCTTTCCGGTTGGCCATATTTTCCTTGCTATGCTTGGCATTTATCAGGTTCTCAAGCTCCTGGGTCCGTGGCCCTACGAGCGACGGCTCGGCTGCGACACAGGGGCCTCCCCGGCCAGCCCATCCAGGACCTCGATGGGTTTTGGATAGGCGGTGAGTTGACGAGCTAGCTGCTTCGCCTCTGGATAGGTCTTTATGGTACGAGAAGTGAGCACTTGGGACGAGGAGGGCTGCGGCTTTCTTGAGGGGGGTTCCCCCGATGGCGCGAGAATGGGGCCTTTTCGCTCGAGCCGAGTGCCTCCTCGTCCCATCGGGGATCAGTTTGCATCTCGGCGTCAACAGATGGAACTTGGGGGTTATGCCCTCTATCAGTGTTTGTCGAGGTCCCTCGGGACTCCTCGTCTGTCACTCCTCGGGCGGCTTAAAGTGAGCGACGGCCTCCTTAGTGGCAAGGATAATTTGACGGCGGGTGGCGTCATCCTTCCTTTGGTCGATAAGCGAGACCGAGGCCCTTCTGCTTGGCTGGCACGGCGTAACGATGGGGATCGGCGCTTTTAGAGGCCGTCACCAGAGCTTCCGCTCGGCTGATCAGTCAGCAAATACGAGAAGAGCATAGTTAGAATGCAACATGAAAAGACAAGAAAAATTTGACAAGTATGAAAGTGCGAGGAAGGAGGAATAGTTACAGCCAACAAACACCCTCTTCCCTCGGACATTGGTCTTTGGGATCAAGCTTGCAACGGTCACAATCTGAGTGGAAGACGAGACCGGGATGAATCCTCCGGTTATTAAATCTTCTCCCCCTATTGACGGGGACGAGGGCTCCAGGAGCCATCCCAGAGACTGGCGTTATCCCGGCACAGATCCTGTCTGGGTCATCCAGCTTCAATCTGGAACCAATCTAGAAGGCCTACCTCGGCGAACTCAGTCAGCCGAGCTATCAGCACGTCGGTCCATTCAGCCCTCAGTACTTCCTTGGGTGCAGCAGGAGTACGAGAAGGGACAACGAATTTCCAGCCTTGTCGGATCTCCACTCTTATAACGTGATTATCCCAGCAAGACACTTTACTGGACATGGGAAGGATGATCTTTGGCTTCTTGGAATCACTCCTTATCACGATGAGTTTGGAATCCTTGAGGTAGTATACTGAGAAGAAATGATGGAAGGCAGATTGGGTAGACTCGAGTCAATCTGGCTAAGCTGACGGCAAAGACAATGAAACCTACAAGAAACGCTAACCCAGTTGGCTCTAGCATGGGGCCCGGCTTGCGTGTCTCCTAAAAATTCATTTATAAAAGGATCGAGGGAAGACGAAGTCATTCTTGGAATTGTTTGAAATAGAAGTGGGACGTGGTTGGGCCATAATAGAATTGGTGTTTCTCTCTCGGTTTCATAGGCAGGAGACGAGGGTGAGTAAGTTGGGGCTTGTACTCTTTCTCGGCACTCCGTACTTGAGATACAACACCTCAAGCATGACTCCGGCCTTTACTAGCGGTCTCGGCTACTAGGATGGTGACCCTGCCTCGGCCGAGATCTACCTCGACAGGCTCTCCTCCTCGGCCTACACTTGTTCTCCTCTACGAAGGCGTCTGATGTTGGTCGATGTCGAGGTTTCACCTCCTCTTCCCGTCATATCTACGTGAAACCAAGGAAATCAAAAGTGTCGCAAAATCTTCCAGACATAAGGACGGGGAAGAAGAAGATTACCCCTCCTGGTCGCTTATATCAAAGGAGGAGGGCCTTTACCCAGCATTGGGACGCCCAGGTGGTCAGACGTCGGTATAAAAGAGGACGATGTGATCATCATCTCGGCCCATTCGTTAGAAGATTATAATATTTCGGGATTCGATACATTTCAGTCAATCTAAACTTGCTTGGATATCGAATGTCGTCTCTCGGACAACCGTACCTCGTCAACATCTCCCCTATTTCCATCAAGGGCACCAACAACCATGGCCCTCTGTCCTTCGGTAAACCCTAAGGTTGCCTTTGTGGTAGCCATGGATGACGCGGGGGTTATGTTCCCAAGAACGGGCCATTTCTAAGAAGGAACGAAGGGGCAAGAACGTTCAAGAGAATGATCAAGTAAAGAAACTCAAGAAAAGCTTCAAAAAGACATCAATGGCGGTTTTTAAGAACTCAAGTAACCAAAACCCAGAAAATTAAAGCACAGAAGTAGCAAAGGGGAAGAAATTATACATGTTTCTGTTGAAGATTGATGATCACGAGCGGACGAATCAAAGGATTTTGAGAATCTGGGCACTCAAACTCAAGAACACGAACGGATTTTGAATCTTGATGTTTCGCTATCAATCGCTAAGGGTGATAAAAAGTGAAATTGAAACAAGAACCTTGTTTTTATACCCTCATATATGGGTCATGTCCAAGTTGAAATGGGTCAAGACAGGTCAAACGGGTACTGACGCCAACCTAGCCCCCAGCATTAAACGGGATAGTAGGTTCCCAAGACGTGTGTCAGGCATAGTGGACCACGCCCCATCATTGCACTATTAACCGGCGGATAATGAAGCAACACGGATATTGAAGCGACGTTTTCCACGTGACGCCTGTTCGTATTCTCGTAAACCGAGGACGAGATCACTTTCTCCTCGTCATAGCCGAGATAGAAAGTCGGGGGCCACTGAACAGTATAAACCGAGATACGAATATGGGCTTGTCCGGGCAAGCCTCAAGTGGATTGCGCCCTAAACATAATCCATTAAGGCTCAAATACGAGGGAAGACATGGACTTCCTCGTACCAAATCACCTCGTTATTTTTAGGCTGACCAAGGCTTATCAGGAGAAATATCTGAGGCCCCAAGTCAAGTGCGGGAGGGCCTCCCTCCCGAGAGCCGAGATGATCTCCCTTGACGACGAGGAGGCCTCCTCGGCTATCAAAACCATCAAAGACATTCTCCAGTTATCTCTTATCCCTTCCCCGGCTCATCGTAAGCCGGCCAGGCTACATATGACGAGGAAAAGGCCAACTCGGCTATCATGCAGAAATTTATTCAGTCCTATTCAATTAAGGACATTGAGCAGTTATAATCTTGATAGGATTGTAACCACCTCACATACCAAATTCAGGTCCAACAAGGACTCCTCAAGTATAATCCTCTTAGGATTCAAATCTTATCTCTTAGCAATCCAATTCAACATGAATTCTACGTTATTATACCTATAAATACAAGCCATAATTCACATTATTTGGTACGTTATCTTTTAACTCTAAACTCTGTCAAATTGATTTCTCTCTCTATAAACACATATACTTACTCTCGCCAGGAGGGCCTTCGCCGGAGAAGCCCCGGCTTAGTTTACGTGTTTTGTGTCTTTTTCAGGCTATTCAATCGCCGGAGTACAACCGATCGCTGAATTTGGGCTGATTCGATCTTTTTGGCAGCATCAATTGGAATAAAGAAAACATAAAGCGAAAACATTGAAAAGTACATAACAACGTTCACTAATCTTCAGAATTGGTGTATCTCTCCCATAAATGCTCTATTAAAGCATTTCGAAGTTCAACATGAGCACTTTTATCCTTGATTTTCCTGTGCCGACCAATAAATTCTTGAAAACGAATATTGTCGCCAACAATTTCAACTGTTGGAGCCGGTGCTTCTGGCACTTCAGAAATTGATGCATTGAGATTACGCTCATCCTCAATTATCACATTGTGCATGATAATGCAAGCAGTCATTATATCATGTAGTACATCCTTTTTCCAAAAACGTGCCGGCCCTGCAATAATAGAAAAACGAGATTGTAGAACTCCAAATGCACGTTCCACGTCTTTCCTACACGCCTCTTGTTTCCTAGCAAAATATTTTAAATTAATTAAAATAATATTAATAATTTTTTTCATTTATAGAATAAATAAGACGTAACTTTAAAAAATTAGAGGGACTAAATTTAAAATTTTAGCATCCTACTTCAAAAATGAAGAAAGATGAATAGTGTTGCTTCAAATTTGAAGCAACACTATTCACTTTCTTCATTTTTGAAGCAAGATTTGAAGTGGGTTGGAGCTGTGAATAGTGACAAAATTGAAGAAATGAAGTGAAAAATGAAGTGGATTGGAGATGGTCTTGCTAGATGAAAACATTTTAATCTGGTGTTGACCACTACTGAGTACTGAATTATAAGGTGAGGAGAAATAATAATAACCCTAATGTGAGATCGATTATCCATTACATCTTTGTAATATAAACCCTCTTTTGTAAGTAAACTGTTTCCATCTTTGTAGTATAAACTATAAACCCTCTCTTCTCATTGAAATCTTCCCTTTATGTCCCTTTCAGTCACTGCATTGCGAGCTATCAAGAGCAGTTTAGTTGATCATATGAAACATCTCAGGAATTGGAATAAGGGAGATCCATGCACCTCAAACTGGACTGGCGTTTTATGCTTTAATGCAATTGGCGATGATGGATACTTGCATGTCCAAGTGATGTACGTCTAAATCTTTGTTATGATTTATTACCTTAGCTTACCTTTCCTTCCCTTCAATAACATCTACTCCGTCCCAAAATTAATGTTCATTTTTTTTCTTGATCATGAACGAAAATTGACTTTCATTTTGAGACGGATGTAGTACTTGTTATTTCTGGTCATTATTACGAAAAGTAACTCTTCTAGTGGTCCTCCTATCGTAATACTTTTCTTTAGTATAAACTTCAAAACAAAAGCTTTATCTTGTCAAAGCTGAAGGTCTAGCAGTTTTCTCAAATGACATGATACTGTTCTAATTTCTGCTTCTTTTTCCTTTTTGCAGTCAGCTACTGAATAAGAATCTGTCTGGAAGCTTAGCACCTGAGCTTGGTCAGTTATCTCATCTTACAATACTGTGAGTTGTGTTATTAAATGTGTAAAAATTGCATTCTATTAATGTGAATTCATCTACCTTCTTTCATGATGCTAATACATCTTCATTTCTGTGTTAAAAGAGATTTCATGTGGAACGAATTAAGTGGCAATATACCAAGGAGATCGGCCGTATCGCATCCCTGAAACTCTTGTAAGTAGAAATAAAAATTTTGTTCTGATTCTGAATCGTGCCTCAATATTTCCCTTCATCTTCATCTTGTTTTTCTACTCTGCGGATATGGAAGTTTGTATTAGCTACGACCTGAGATGCATATGTAATGGAATGGTTTGCATATGCACCATTAACTTCAGTTGTTTGCAAAGTAGGTTGAAGTTTTCCACTTAAGCCAGGGTGTCACAAAACTGTATCTGACTAATCTATGGCCAAGTGTCTCAAATACTCCGTATTATTTATAGCTGCATCTTAGGTGATTCCCAGACGTTGTGGAAGGCTTTCTGAGGTTGACAAACGAACTCAGTAGTGCCTGATTCCAGGCTCAACTATTATTGTGCTATAGGCCTATGTTCACTGTTATTTGACCTCTGTGTACTGCTTTCAACAGGCTCTTGAATGGAAACAACTTATCAGGTGGATTACCTGATGAGATTGGGTATCTTTCATATTTAACTAGACTACAAGTAGACGAGAACCAGTTATCAGGTCCAATACCCGAATCATTTTCAAACTTGAATAGTGTCAAACATCTGTGAGTAGATCTTCAACCTAAACTCTGTCTATAACTTGCATAGTTCTTTTTATTTTCTCCCCTTTTATTGATCTCTTTGTTTGATGCTGTAGCCACATGAACAATAACTCAATCAGCGGTCAAATTCCTCCGGATCTTTCCAATGTAACCAATTTGCTTCACTTGTGAGTCTGTAGCAGATCATCTCTCTCTCTCTCTCTATCTCCCTCTACCTCTAGCTCTAGCTCTCCCTCTCCCCCTGAAGCTAGTTGTAGTCTTATAATTTAATTTGTGAAGGGGCATTTATTATTCCGTTAATGCTGTTTCTACAGGCTTCTGGATAATAATAACCTATCAGGGTATATTCCATCAGAATTTTCAACCCTCCCTAACTTGCGGATACTGTAAGCTACTACATGCAAAATTATGTTCCATTTCTAGTAAGCTTGTTTAAGTTGTCTGGTTGTAGTCCTTATTGCACAATATCAAAACTCAGGAAGATTCGAATTTTAGTTGATGATGAACGTTTCTTGCTACTGAAATGGACAAGATATGTAGACCGCGGCATAACTAGGAGATGAACTCCTGATATATTCTGGTCGACTTCAACCACCTATTTTGAAGGGGAATAAACAGATAATCAGAGGAGAATTGTAAATACTTATTTAGATTTTCATACCTTCAAACTGAGCGGGATCAGTATTGATGTTCACTTCAAAATGATAAGATCTGATCTGTAGTTGGCATGCCGCCTCTGGTTTATCATCTACCCAATCAATTTTCCAGTTCGGACCAGACATGTTTTATTGTGAATCTCAATGATCCCACCTGCTTTCGCTTCTCACAATTGTAAATTTCTGTTATCGCCTTATGTGATCTTTTCATATGGAATTCTTAACGAACCAACCTCTTTCAATGCATTTCATAGGCCCTAACAAATTGCTTGGTGCTATTGTCTTGCAAATTTTAGTGTGATATTGATGTTTTTGATTAAGCCTAAGAAGCACTCAATGTTATCTTAAAAAGTTTATAACTTGGGGCATCATTTTTCCTTTTTTGCGGAGTCAACTTGATAACAACAATTTCAGTGGGGCTGAAATTCCCACTGCTTCTTATGGAAACCTTTCAAGACTAGTGAAATTGCCTTAAGCGCTCTATAAGATTTTCTTTGTCTTCTTCAGGTTTTGGCTACCTGTCCAAAGAACTGGCATGTGAAGCTCTCTCACGGACAAAAGAATTTATATCAGTCTGTCTGTTATATATATCAGACTTAATATTATAAAATGGCATTACTTTTTCTGGGGCATGAAAAAGCCTTGCAAAGGTGCTCGAATTAATGCACTTTCAACCCCTGGGAGAGATATTACAAAGAAGGCATTTGCATGTTTTCAGTAATCGCTACGTTCCATATATTGCTAGAAGTTTCAGTTTGTTTGCCCAGTCTTACCATCTGGTGCCTAAACTGCATAAAGGGCGAGTTTGCATTCAATCTGAAGCCAAATCTCCATAAGATATTGACTCTTTGGAGTTCAATTTTATGTTTGTTGTGTGAGTCTCTACTAGAAGATGATGACAGCCAGCTACTGCTTCAATCTGTATAACCATTAAAAGTACTTTTAGCAATATGACATTCATCTTTGTTTCTCGTCATTTTGTTCCATCTCTTG